>JACEVL010001045.1:70000-409117 GCA_020284085.1 Aporrectodea caliginosa
CTTTGAAAGTGCAAGTGATGACTTGGATACGACCGTTGGACGGAGGTTTGGATGTATAGTGGGCTGGATGGAGGGTCGAAAGGATGGAGGGACGGAGGAAGGGACGGAGGAAGGGACGGACGGACGGTTAGAGGTAGGAAGGGGAGATGGAGGGAGGGACGAAAGGATGGAGGGACGGAGGAAGGGACGGACGGTTAGAGGTAGGAAGGGAGGGATGGAGAGAGGAGAGAGGGAAGTTAGAGGTAAGACAGGAGGGATTGAGATAGGGATGGAGGGATAGGAAGGACGGACTGTTAGAGGTAGGAAGGGGATGAAGAGAAGGATGGAGGGGTAGAAAGGGACGGACGGTTAGAGGTAGGGAGGGTTGGAGTCATGGAGGGATGGATGGAGTCATGGAAAGAGGGATGGAGGGTAGAAAGGAACGGACTGTTAGAGGTAGGGAGGGACGGATGAAGAGAGGAACGTCTCTCATAAACTTTTCAAACTGTTTGAATCGTCTTAGGACGGGCAAACATCTAGTAATAATAATAATAATAATAATAATAATAATAATAATAATAATAATAATAATAATAATAATAATAATAATAATAATAATGACCGTGAGACACGCTTCTTCTTTCAGAGCCTGTCGGTGACTGTTCAACGATTCAACGCAGTCGCCTTCCAGGGCACTATGTCAAAACTGCCAGACGGGGGAGAGCGATGGTCACAGCAACACTAACGCTTTTTTATGTTAATTGTCACTTCCCATAATGATAATAGTAGTAATAATAATAATAATAATAATAATAATAATAATAGCAGCAGGAATCCCTTTTTCAAGTCCACCAACTGGGTCTGGGCTATCTTACAAACGCCACACGAGGTGGTCAGATACTGACAGTATTGCACGGGCAGTTTCTTCAAAGCTGGAGGATGGCAACATCCGCGCTGCAGTTAGGATTCTGTGCTCGGGCGATCGCCCAATCCAGGCTGATTCAGAGTCCTTGGAGGAACTGCGCAAAAAGCATCCTCCTGCTGAGAACTTGCCCAACCCACCAAGCCCACCATCAGATTCACTCGCCTTTCAGACAACAGAGGGCGAAGTGATGCGCGCAATTCGCTCTTTCCCAGCTGGGTCGGCCGGGGGGCCCGACGGGATTCGCCCCCAACATATACTCGATCTGATAAACTGCAAAGAGGTTGGGAATGATTTCCTCACATCACTCACTGCCTTAATAAACATCTTATTGGCAGGCACCTGTCCGGAAAGCATTACACCTCTCTTGTTTGGGGGCACCTTGTTTGCTTTAAGGAAGAAATCGGGGGGTCTCCGCCCCATTGCAGTTGGCTACTGCTGGCGTCGTTTGGCATCAAAGTGTGCAAATGCCTTTGCTCTCTCACGTCTGCCCAACTATTTTGCACCTTTGCAGCTTGGTGTGGGTACGTCGGGGGGCTGTGAGGCTGCCACACATGCTGCCAGGCGCTTTCTGGCAGACCTACCATCTGGCGCAGTCTTGGTCAAACTGGACTTTACAAATGCTTTCAACAGTCTTAGTCGCACAAGCATCCTGGCAGCTGTTTCCGAGCACATTCCTGAGCTCTACTCATACTGTCACTTGGCATACAGTAAATCTTCTAATCTCAAGTATGGTGAATTCTCTCTTCAGTCACAGTCTGGCCTACAGCAAGGCGACCCTCTTGGTCCCCTTATATTCTGTCTGCCTATTCAACCCATCTTGTCCAGCCTCCAGTCCTCACTTCGTATTGGCTACCTCGATGACTTGACCTTGGGTGGGACTGCATCCACAGTGGCTACAGATGTCCAGACTATTATGAGAGAGGCAGGTAAAATGGGTCTGACACTTAACTTTGCAAAATGTGAGATCATAATCACCCATGAAGTCAACCTGCCATCACCCCTGGATAGTTTCACCGTTACATCCTCTTGTGATGCATTCCTCCTCGGGGCACCTCTCTCGGCTGATAGAGCTCTCCATGATGCCCTGGAGATGCGCTGTACAGAGCTCTCACTTGGCATTTCTCGACTGGCTTCTGTAGCCAAGCATGATGCCCTCATTTTGTTTCGCAGCTCTCTCAGCTCACCTATTCTTCTCCACACCCTTCGCTGTTTTCCATGTATGGGACATCCAATCTTATTCCAGTTTGACCAGATAATGCGTACAGGTCTTGTGAACACCCTTAATCTGGCCATTGCTGATAGCAACTGGGTTCAAGCCACTCTACCTGTTAAGCATGGAGGTCTTGGCATCCGTCGCGTGTCCTCGCTGGCATTACCCGCCTTTTTGGCTTCCGCCGCAGGCACCGCTTCTTTGCAGGCCTCCATCTTGTCCAACTGTGATGTGCCCCAGGATTGCTCCCTTGCAATGGCCCAAGAACAATGGTTGATTGATTCGGGTGCTCCACTCCCTGAAGCAAATCTCTCCCATAAGCAGTGTTCCTGGGATCACCCTCTCATTTTGAAAGACCTGGCAGCTTTAGGGGCTTCAGTAGTAACCGATTACCACAGGGCCAGGTTGAGAGCAGTCGCCTCACCACATGCGGGTGATTGGCTCCTAGCACTCCCCATAAGCGCTTGTGGATTGAGGCTAAGCGACGAGGCAGTCCGTATTGCAACAGGCCTGCGCCTCGGGGCCGATTTATGTGCTCCTCACGAGTGCCCTTGTGGAGCGACAGTCCAAGAGGACGGCTCACATGGCATGTCATGCAGCCTTGGGCCAGGGCGTACTGCCAGACACGCCTCACTAAATGACATCATTTGGCGTGGCCTCACCAAAGCTGGCTTCCCGGCTACTAAGGAGCCTACTGGACTTGCTAGGTCTGATGGGAGACGCCCAGATGGTGTGACGCTCATTCCATGGGAGGGTGGCAAAAGCCTTGCCTGGGATGCCACTGTCATCGACACCCTGGCAGTGTCATACCGCACCAGATCAGCTGAGGTTGCTGGTGCTGCTGCCGAGATCGCAGCAGATAGAAAAACAACCAAATACACTGCCATTTTGCCATCTTACTGCTTTGTGCCCTTGGCCTTTGAAACGCTGGGTCCAATAAACCAAGAAGGCCTTGCTTTAATCAACCTTCTTGGCTACCGACTTGCCCAAACTTCTGGAGACAATAGAGAGACAACTTTTCTCTTTCAGCGCTTGTCTATGACTATTCAGCGCTTCAACGCAGTTGCTTTTTCTAGCACTTTCCTAACCCACCAATCCATCTGTGAAGATTAGCCATTCCAGAACAACGCGCCCCCTAATTTTTGCAATCCTGAGGGATCATATGTACCTCGGGGAAAAAAATAATAATAATAATAATAATAATAATAATAATAACCGGCCCCTAATTGAGAGAGATAGGGCAGACATCGGCCGTAGCTCTGTTGGGCTGGTGGATCGGGCCAGACTCGACGCGATAAGCAGTCCACATTCGGCGGACTGGATGATGGCGCTCCCAATTGCCGCGTGTGGCCTGGCCCTCGACAACGAGGCAGTCCGGGTGGCCGTTGGCCTACGCCTTGGCTTGGCCTTGTGTGCCCCCCATAGGTGCCAGTGTGGGGACTTGGTCGGTTCGGAGGGCCATCACGGCTTTGTGTGTAGGAGGGCATCTGGACGCTCTCTGCGTCACCATGCCATTAATGACATCATATGGCGCGCCCTGCTCAAGGCGGACGTCCCCAGTACCAAGGAACCAGCGGGCCTGTTTCGAGCGGATGGTAAAAGACCTGATGGGGCCACCCTCATACCGTGGATGGGAGGGAAGTACCTGGCTTGGGACGCAACGGTCGTCCACACTTGTGCGGCCTCTTACATCGCAGCCGGCTCGGTCGGGCCCGCTTCAGTGCAGGCGGCCAACCGTAAGATCCAGAAGTACCAGGGGCTTCCTACATCTCATCTGTTTCAGCCCGTGGCCATCGAGACTTTGGGCCCGTTCAATCCTTCGGCTCTGGACTTCATTAGTGAACTAGGCCGTCGTATGTCTTTCACTGGTGGCGACAGACGCGAGACATCATTCCTTTTCCAACGTCTGTCTGTTTGCGTCCAACGCTATAACTTGGTCGCATTCAACGGCACTTTTCCTGCAAACCCTGAAGACGAGGCCTGACCCTCCAGACAAATTTCCTGCTCCTTATAGCAATTTTTCATAAATCCTGAGGGATCCTTGATACCTCGGGTAAAAAAAAAAAAAAAAAAAAAAAAATAATAATAATAATAATAATAACCGTGAGACACGCTTCTTCTTTCAGAGCCTGTCGGTGACCGTTGTGACTAGATGTTTGCCCGTCCTAAGACGATTCAAACAGTTTGAAAAGTTTATGAGAGACGTTATCACGTGATATGTGATTGACGCCACTCCTCTCCCTCTCCCCTACCTCTCCCTGCGTCCTTCCCTCCATCCATCCCACCTTACCTCCAGCCATGCCTCCGTCCGTCCGTCCCTCCCCTACATCTCGCCGTCCATCCATCTCTTCCCCTCCTCCATCCCTTCCTCCCTCCATCCATTTCTACATCCGTCCATGGACTTGATCCGTCCGACCCAAGATTTCTCCATTAAGTGGAAAGAGCTTGCATCCGACCGTCCTTTTCCCATCACTATCTCCACCATCCCTCCTTTCCTCTCTTCATCCGTCCCTCCCTACCTCTAACAGTCCGTTCCTTTCTACCCTCCATCCCTCTTTCCATGACTCCATCCATCCCTCCATGACTCCAACCCTCCCTACCTCTAACCGTCCGTCCCTTTCTACCCCTCCATCCTTCTCTTCATCCCCTTCCTACCTCTAACAGTCCGTCCTTCCTATCCCTCCATCCCTATCTCAATCCCTCCTGTCTTACCTCTAACTTCCCTCTCTCCTCTCTCCATCCCTCCCTTCCTACCTCTAACCGTCCGTCCCTTCCTCCGTCCCTCCATCCTTTCGTCCCTCCCTCCATCTCCCCTTCCTACCTCTAACCGTCCGTCCGTCCCTTCCTCCGTCCCTTCCTCCGTCCCTCCATCCTTTCGACCCTCCATCCAGCCCACTATACATCCAAACCTCCGTCCAACGGTCGTATCCAAGTCATCACTTGCACTTTCAAAGAGCTTTGTTACAATATCTACTCTATTTGATTATTCGTTGAGAATTCGGTTTACGGTATTTACGTTAATAAAAAGGCAGACAGGCAGCACTCACCTGTAATGTATCGCTGACGACAATATACTCTCACTGTTTACATCGAGTGTTACTTGAATACATCAACGGCCTAAAAATCGCCAGAGAAATTACCAAGAAATTCCTTTTAGGAGGATTTCATAATGAGGAACAAAAGACACAGCTTATTTGGCTATCCAAGCTGGGTCAGTTGCGTGGCAGGGAGTGAGAGAGGCAGACACAGATATCGCCCTGTCTTGACCGAAGATCGCGAGGGAGAGAGTGAGGAAGGCCGACGCAGATATGGACATCTATGCCTCGCTGGACCAGAGCTCGCGATGGAGGTAGTGAGGAAAGCAGACACAGAATTCGCCCTCTGGTGGGTAACCGGCTTCGCCGATGGATGCGAGGGAGGTAGTGAGGGAGGCAGACACAGAATTCGCCCTCTGGTGGGTAACCGATGGATGCGAGGGAGGTAGTGAGGGAGGCAGACACAGAATTTGCCCTCTGGTGGGTAACCGATGGATGCGAGGGAGGTAGTGAGGGAGGCAGACACAGAATTCGCCCTCTGGTGGGTAACCGATGGATGCGAGGGAGGTAGTGAGGGAGGCAGACACAGAATTTGCCCTCTGGTGGGTAACCGATGGATGCGAGGGAGGTAGTGAGGGAGGCAGACACAGAATTTGCCCTCTGGTGGGTAATCGGCTTCGCCGATGGATGCGAGGGAGGTAGTGAGGGAGGCAGACACAGAATTCGCCCTCTGGTGGGTAATCGGCTTCGCCGATGGATGCCTCGCGGGGGGAGAGCGTCACAGGAATGTTAGCTTCGTTGCAGAGATTTCTCTTCGTTTATATTATTTATATAATATTATTGTTTATATAATAATAATAATAATAATAATAATAATAATAATAATAATAATAATAATAATAATAATAATAATAATAATAATAATAACCGTGAGACACGCTTCTTCTTTCAGAGCCTGTCGGTGACTGTTCAACGATTCAACGCAGTCGCCTTCCAGGGCACTATGTCAAAACTGCCAGACGGGGGAGAGCGATGGTCACAGCAACACTAACGCTTTTTTATGTTAATTGTCACTTCCCATAATGATAATAGTAGTAATAATAATAATAATAATAATAATAATAATAATAATAATAATAATAATAATAATAATAATAATAATAATAATAATAATAATAATAATAATAATAATAATAATAATAATAATAATAATAATAATAATTAATCTTCATTTAATATTTTCAAACTGAAAATTACGCAGTATAATTACAATTCAATATGAACGGATGATCACAAGTTATTACAAGAGTCGAATTCAACTGTATGCCCTATACGACAGACATGCAAGGTGCCATCACGTCCTACATCTCATTTTACTAACGCGCCATCTCGCGAATGATGAGTCAAATCTATGAGCGCTGCAGAAGTAGAACCCGTAAGCCTGAAGTCATATTGGTCAGCAAACATAGGCCTACCTATTCCCCACTGGGTTAGTGAATACTGGGTAGTAATAAAAATTTTGCACCAATAATTTTTCCAATATTTTGCACAGTACAGATGTAATAGATAGCCTAGGCTATTGGGCGGTAATCAGTTTCCGATCTTGGGCTCGTAGTCTTCGGAACGGGCTCCTAAGTATAAGCACAGAATAGATAAAGCGTAACGCTACGCTTTATCTATTCTGTGGTATAAGTAGCCTAATCAAAAGCATTTAAAAAATTGAAGCGAGACAACTATTTCTTA
Source organism: Aporrectodea caliginosa (assembly GCA_020284085.1). NCBI lineage: Eukaryota > Metazoa > Annelida > Clitellata > Crassiclitellata > Lumbricidae > Aporrectodea > Aporrectodea caliginosa. The sequence continues at coordinate 76,893 of JACEVL010001045.1, forward strand.
CCCGCCAGAGGGCCGCGATTTAACAAGTCTCTCGAATTTAAATAAGGTGCTCAGTGTTACCACTCTAAATTTTCGAAAAAAAACATACGTATTAGATTTAAAAAACATAGAAAAACATAGACACATTTTAAAAGGAATACGTGCGGAATTGGTTAAAATTATTAATGAAACACAGCAGTACGTACTACTGTATATAACACAGTTGCTACATACATTAATCACCAGAAATCAAAAGCACAGACCTGTCACAAATATTATTGCTGCAATTAAGCTTAGGATCATTGGATCAATGCAACATTTGTTAAAAAGATGCATCTTCATTTAAATTTACTAGTTCAGCTCTATTTTTCTGCATGGTCTTTACCAGTTTCTCGCACTAAGCGTTTGCAACAAGCTGACAACGCCCTTCTTTCGCATCAATACTTGCTTACAAGACTGCATGCACAATAGCCACCTCAATTGTTCATTCCAAACTCGACTACTGTAATTCCATTTTTTACAACATCGACTCTTCTCAAATCAAACGCCTGCAAACAGTCCAGGATGCTCTCGCCTGCGCAATCACCAAAACTCCCAAACACCACCACATAACCCCTGTTCTGAAATAAACTTCATTGGCTTAAAGTCCCTCAGAGCATCCATTACAAAATAGTATCTCTTACATACAATGCCCTTCAAACGTCTAAACCCTCTTACATTCGCCAGCTATTCACCATCCAACCGCCTGGGTCTACTCGCTCATCATCATACCTTTCTCTATCCCGGCCTCCAGTCTCATCCTCTCTGAAATTCTGCAACCGCTCCTTAGTCTATGCTGCACCAGCTCTTTGGAACAGACTCCCAAAAGACCTCCGCCAGTTTGCTCATCCTCCTATCTCGCCTCTTAACTCAAACTCTCCTCCGCTTGCACTCTCCTCTTCTGCTTTCCACTCACGACTGAAACCCGAACTCTTCAAGATATCCTATCCTGATTCAACTTCTACGCCACCACACGACCACCATCATCACCGATTGCCACTGTAGCACCGTACGTGCTGTCTCCTCGGCTTGACCTCCCCGGATTTTGACCTGGCACCGAAACGAACATAGCGCCGGTGATTAAGCTGATCTCCCTGACGTGGCTTTTGTGGTCGCTGAGAAATTTTCGAAGATTTACATTACATTACATTACATTACATTGCAGTGCATTACATTATATTACATTACATTACATTACATTACATTACATCTTCAGCCAGGTTTCCACATGTAACAACAAGCACCTTGATATTTGATTGCTTCCTTTGCAATTAGTCTCTTCGATAAAGTGTCGCAATGTAGTTGGTCTGCCTTGTTTTCACAAGATTCATATGAGCGAAACCTCTTTCCACACTAGCTGAAGAGTGAAGAGCAATGCCAGTAATCTGACACATGAAGTTGGACAGAAGACCATATTTTGGCTGGTTTAGTGAAGTGTCGAGTGTTGAGTCCCTATTTTATGAAAATGCCTTAAATAAATTTAAGTAATGCTTTAGGAATTGCTGAAAAAGTACCTTTTTTAACACGTAAAACTTCCATGAAAGAAATACATAGATTTTTGACAAAAAACATAGAAACATAGATGAGACCAAAAACTATAGATTTGGAGGAAAAACATAGGAGTGGTAACACTGAAGTTGTTACACTATTGTTTGTTAGGTGGCGCTCATTTTTTATCTCAAACCGGATATCTTCCGTTCCTCTGGTTTCACGTAAACATGCATGATATGATTCTGAAGCGAAGCGGTCGTTGTTTCTGCATCCAGTAATTAAGTTAGAAATATCCTTCGTACCATGAGTACAGTCGGTCGAGATGATGGCAGTCTAGATCAAAATTATGCGTCCAGCAATAAGGAGAGCAAGAGACAAAAAGTTAAGAACAGGAATTCTGAGAATGGTAACTACATGTAGGCATGTACTCGTACATCAATATGATGTACGAGTACAGTATGTATGTATGCATGTATGTATGTATTTGAGTATCTGTGTACCTATGTATCTATGTATGTATGTATGTATGGGTTAAACCGTAGTTCACGTTGCTAAATTATTTCACAAGAAAATACTTTGTTAAATTATCAACCGTTATACAATAAAACTTACGACAGTTCTGGTGCTTTTAGGGTGGATAAAAGCCAATGATAACTGTCAAAGACTTACGCAAAGAATTATTTTCATCAATCCAACTTCCATTTTTATAAAAAAATTGATAATATATCGTTTTAGCATTCTTTATTATGTATGTTATCGTTTATCGTTTTATATACAGTGGCATTTTAATGTCAATGTCCATGATTACTGTCATCAATCCAACTTCTATTTACATAAGTATTGTTTTAATCAATCCAACTTCTATTTTTACAAGAAACTATTTTCTTGAATCCAGCTTCTATTTAATCAAGAGTTCTTTTTACCAATCCAGCTTCTATTTAATCAAGAATTCTTTTCTTCAATCCAGCTTCTATTTACCATAGACCTGCTTAACAGCATAAAGTACGGGACTGAAAACATCGTATTAATTTAGCAACATAAACTACGGTTTAACCGTATGTATGTATATATGTATGTATGCAGTGCATGTATGTGTGTGCCTGCTGGCAGTTCAGCTAGCACTGTAAGATAAGATAACATAAGAATGGAGTTTCGGTCTTGAGACATCTCAAGATACGTTTTTTGATGTCTCAGTCTCGGAACCTATTGTCTCGGTCTCAGTCTAACAGTCATGTCTTGACTTTTGGAAACTGTGTTGAAGAGAAAGTTTTCTTCTCCTTCATAGCTCTAGCACAAACTGTCTTGAGTTCTGACAGTCTTGCGCTATAAAATTGTCCCTTGCCGAACTGATAACTAGTAAGTCAGAAGTGCTAAACAAAACGGAAGTTTAGAAAAGCGGTCTTTCTGGTATACCCCCAAGCCGCCGCCATAGCCGTTGAGCCGCCGAATTTTTGTCCAAGCCGATTAGCCACCGGAAATTTTACGGCTTAGCCGAAAAACCGCCGAGAATGTTTATACGGCTAGCCGCCGGAAACATATTCAGCTAATTCAGCTAGAACACGCACAAAGTTCTCATTGTAAAGTCTTTCCGCTGGTTTCAAAGAGTTATGACTTTGTAGATTACCGTGCAAGTTCGGACTTATTGAAACTGTACTGTTTCGAATGACTTTTTGTGTGCCACTATTAATTGTTCATTTTTATGGCATTGTAGCAGATATCCTAATATCTAATTAATTGGCTTTTTGGAACTCTATAGTCGATACACGTTTTGAACGAACTATGTTTGAAGCCGTATTTTTTTACGACTAGCCGAAAAAGGTAGTTTACGTCATTTTACGGCTAGCCGAAAAGCCGCCGTAAATTTTCTCAAGCCAGCCGTTAGCCCAAAAAATTACGGCTTGGGGGTATGCTTTCTGGTTAACAGACATTGAAAGAGCAGTATGAAGTTTTTAGTTTAGTTTGATTTTCTGTTAGTGCAAAAATCATAAAATGTCTCATAAAGAACCTGAAATTGTAAAATTTGCATTAACATAAATTGAAATCATGGACAAACAAAATGAATGGCGTGCCATGTTCTGCTTGTGTTAAGCCAACATAAGCGAAATGCTTGCAACAACTTCTAGTTTCTCAAGGTGAATTTTCTTCATCAATTCAGCTTCTATTTACCACAGACCTTTATTATAATTGCTTATGTCATAAATTTATGGAATATTGTTGGTTTAAATTTTAGAATCGTTTAGAAGATTTTAGAATGCCTGAAATATTTAATTTCTGTATAGGCCTACTATTCAGGTGATCGGCTGATTTCAGTTACTTGTCCCTGGTATCAGACTTGAACAGTTGATAGAAAAATTGTTTCCGGAATTTTATCCATTTTCCATCTCCATCACTTTTGAAAATGTGCAGTTAACACTGTCTTGAACTGTGTCTCAGTCTCAGTCCCCACTGTCTCCATGTCGATCTTGTAGTTTCAAATCTCGCATTCAAGTCTGGTTAAGAATATTCTTTAATTGACCAATTGCTATACGAATTTTGGTGTACAAACATGGTAATAAAAATATTGCTGGTTTAAATCATTCATCCATTGAGCTGATCAAGACAGTACAAGACTCTCAAGTCCCACACATTCTAAATCCCATATATAATACTTATGATGATAGTTTTCCTCATCATGCCATCTGCCGGATGGATTTTGGGGTTATGGGCCTGTGAGCGCAGGTGGTAGCTAGGGCTGTCAATGGGCCTCCGAATACCCGGGCCCATGTTCGTAGGGTCAGGCCCACACATTCTAAATCCCATATATAATACTTATGATGATAGTTTTCCTCATCATGCCATCTGCCGGGCCCGGGCCCTTAAACCCGACCGAAGAAGCATAATACGGTAATTGGGTCTAAGTTTTAAAAGCTTTGTCACGTTCCGCAGTGGAATAACAGACATTGTCTGTCGCGTGTGAAGCTTTGCAGTTGAACGTGTATGCACTAGCTACAATGGCGGTTTAGTCATCGACGTGGAGGGCTGTTGACATCTGCACCTAATTCAGCAACTAATCCACGTGCAGTAAACAGTTAAAACAATAATTATTAGTTTGCAACAAAGCATGTCAAGGACTTGTGATTCAAAAATGTTTAGATTAATGACATAATTTTCAAATTGATTCGAATACTGCTGTCTGATCAGAAGCTTCACAGGTCCCTTGACCAGGTTTTTCCTGGCAAAGACCCTCGAGATGGTAATCCAGAGAAGAGGTGGAAAAGGAACTCCAACCCTACTGATCATACCAGAGGCCAAGCGAGTCTTCCCTCTCAGTCCTTGACCTTGACATTCACATGGCCTTCCACATAGAAGAAGTGTTATCCTCATGTTTGTCATCTGTGTATGCAGTAGGGGTTCTCAGATCTCACAGCCTCCCCATAAAGGAGTAGCTATGATGACCACTATCGCGCACCTCATGTACTGGTGGGGCTACACAAATGCAGGCGAACGTGACGGGAGTCGAACAACTGCTCGGGAGGATGAAGCGACGTGGTTACCTTCATCCCTTCACACCGACCGCTGAAGTCATGGCCAGTGAACATTGGAGAACATTGGTGGATGGCTTTGAAGAGGCGCTCATCCACACGAGCGCCTCTTCAAAGCCATCCACCAATGTTCTCTGCCGACTATTTCCAGAGTCTCATCGAAACAGTAGTCATTATAGCTGGTGACTATGACCTCACAGCTTCATCATTCCGGCGAAAGATGATCGGAATTTGACTTCCAGAGCATTGCATTAGAATAGATACTGAGACAAACCATTTATAAATCGAGAGACAAAAATCCATATGAGAATCTTGCTTAAGTCCATTATGTAACAAGTTGTGTCTATGTTAGCTGAATAGATTGAATAAACGAAAATTTATTGATTGAACATAACATAAGTAAAAATTTGTAAAAACTCAACTTAGGAAAAAACTCATCAGCAGCGCTCCTGATCAAGAAAGGAGGTCTCACGATCTAACAAAGCAGACTTCAAGCACTAGCACTGGCACTGGCTTCCTCTATCTGATCGCATTAAATTCAAAATCCTCATTTTAGTCTTCAAGGCACAAAGGGGTCTTGCCCCAAAATATTTAGCTGATGTATTACTCCGGCCTCTTTCAGCCTCCTCCCATCGACCACTACGCTCATCAAACAGACTTGAGCTTCTAGTTCCTCATACTAGAACAGCTATGGCTCAGTCCCGGTCCGTTACCTCAATTGGTCCCTCTCTTTTGAATGCGCTGTCTCCATCTACTCGCTCTCGAATTCTAGCTAGTAACCTCTCTTCCACCTTTGCTTTTCTCAAAACCTTTTTCTTCTCTTTGGCCTTGCGCACTGGGAGCGCCTCTGAATGGTTCACCCTATGAGAGGCGCTTTATAAATGCTTGAATACAATACAATACAATACAATACTAGCAGAACAAGGAAGGTGACAGATTGATTTTAAAAAGGAAATCTATTCCTGGATACAGAGCCAACAATAGCAAAACTTCTGTGCTGGGTTAATGGACGACCTAGCCCGAGGGACAACAAGGATGCCATGTGCAGCCGATCGGAGGTACCTGCAACCAGGATAAATGTTGGATAAATGTTGCTAGACTTTTGGCACTTTATTTTGACCAATAGCTGGGTTTGACATATGGTTTATTATTCTGATGCATTTTGTGAATAAAATAATAGCTATTTTATTGTTAGAATATGGACTTCAGCAGAAACACTTCTGTAGCATTTAAAACATTGCTTTATTGCTCGGCTTATAGGTGACATTCCAAAGTTTGCCCATATATCAGGCTATATTCGAGATACCCTTCACTGGCTCCCTATCCAACAGCGGGTACAGTTCAAAATCCTTTCCCTCATGTGTAACTGCCTTGTTGAGGTCGCCCCATCCTACCTGAGGTCTTTTACACTTTGGTCTCATCCTTACCTGCGAGGGCCTCTTTGCGATCTTCGACCCGTGGCCTTATGGTTTTCTCTCGCGTACGCTCTGCTATGTCCCACTCTAGGTGCTTTGCCCGTGTTGGCCCATCAGCTTGGAACTCTCTTCCCCAGTCTCTTCGCCTTGAGTTACTAGCCCTCTCACCTTCCCAGTTCCGAAGACGCCTTAAGACTTTCCTGTTCGCTGATGCAGGCACTGACGCAGGTCGAGAGCGCTGCTGATTTTTGAGCGGCGCTATATAATTGTTCGGTTACAATTACAATAAAAAAATTACAATTAAGGAAACTTTGAAACATTCATGTTTCCATTCAGTTTTATGATGATATAGTAAAATAAATCTCAGTTGTTTTACTGTGGGCTAGTGCTTGTGGACTTTGTGTTTTACTGTGGGCTAGTGCTTGTGGACTTTGTAGTCTTTGTAAGCCTGCGAGGTATGTGCTGGCTACATATGTAACACATTTTTCATAAGTTTCGTGAGTTACATCTAAGTCTATGGGTTACATCCTTGTGCAGGTTGTGTGCGTGAAAGGGTGATTATGATATCATTGGTGCATGTAGTTGTTTCTTTTTAGTATTGATGTTTTCTGATTTTCAGTTAAAACAGTTGTTGAAGTGGACTTAGAGGGAGATATCCATTCGGATTCCTCTCGTTTAAACAGCCGCAGACTTCCACCTCTTAGAGACAATGATGCAACAAGACAGAAGAAGAAACAAGAGATGGAGTTGGAGTTGCCTCTAAAGTCACCTACAGTCTCAGAAGCCTCTCAGCGGCCGAAGAAATCAAAGGTATCTGGACATTACTCTGACTTAGTGTTGAACTTATTGAAGCACCTTTGTAATGGCATGTGCTGTGTTACAGCGTTGTAGAAATTGTCGTAGTCATTCATTCATTCATTCATACATAAGTTTTGTAACACTTTTGCAAGACGATTCTGTATAATATTATGGTAAAACCTTTTGACTACTACATAATTTTTGCTATTATTCTGACCTATGCCAGATATTTTTGGGGCCATGGTCCTATTTCACTTCATAACAGTAAACTGTGGTATCTCATCAACTACAAAATGGAGCTAAAGTGTAAACATTATTTTTTTTCTAAATGACAGTTGAATTAACCTACCTATTATTCGTTTGTTTGCATTTATAGGTTTAGAACATTGTTGCATTGTGTTCTAGGGCATATTCATGGTGTTATAGGTTGCATATTCATCTGGTGCGTGGCCAAGGCCCCCAGATATAGTGGATGGCCAGTGTTGGTTATGCGCTGTGAATGTATAAATCCAAGGCTAATCTAATCCAATCTGGTGATTGGATTCTAAGTGTAAGCAGGTAGGTAAGTATTATTATTCACCTCTGAGAATGAATGAATTATGTAGAAAGGGAGGTGTGCATTTTGTAGGTTTGTTGGTAGTAGATTGGTAAAGACATAATTATATATATAAGCATAAATACATATAGATGCGCTGGTAGTCTGTTTTGGAAACTACTCATCCATTGTGACTATGTTGTACAGTCCTCAGTGAACTTCGTTTTAGTAGTCTACTTGTTGATTCTTTCCATGAGGTATTCAGGTCCCTTATACCTTGCTGAAGATCTTGTGTTGTGAGTTTTGCAGTGTTTCGGACAGGGATATTCTGCAACACTAGTCCCTGTTTTGCAGGATAATGGAGGTTGAATTTCTCACTGCTGTGAACAGCTTTGAGAAGTTTTCTCCTCTCCTCCGATTTGTGCTCTTTTGTCGTTTGTTTCTCTCCTGTTGGTGTCTTGGCTTATGTAGGTGCTGGTTTCTGCCATCTTCTTCACTGTTTCTACCATCTTCTTCATTGTTTCTACCATCTTCTTCACTGTTTCTGCCATCTTCTTCACTGTTTCTACCATCTTCTTCACTGTTTCTACCATCTTCTTCACTGTTTCTACCATCTTCTTCACTGTTTCTACCATCTTCTTCACTGTTTCTACCATCTTCTTCGCTGTTTTGACCATCTTCTTCACTGTTTCTGCCATCTTCTTCACTGTTTCTACCATCTTCTTCACTGTTTCTACCATCTTCTTCACTGTTTCTACCATCTTCTTCACTGTTTCTACCATCTTCTTCACTGTTTCTACCATCTTCTTCACTGTTTCTACCATCTTCTTCACTGTTGCTACCATCTTCTTCACTGTTTCTACCATCTTCATCACTGTTTCTACCATCTTCTTCACTGTTTCTGCCATCTTCTTCACTGTTTCTACCATCTTCTTCACTGTTTCTACCATCTTCTTCACTGTTTCTACCATCTTCTTCACTGTTTCTACCATCTTCTTCACTGTTTCTACCATCTTCTTCACTGTTTCTACCATCTTCTTCACTGTTGCTACCATCTTCTTCACTGTTTCTACCATCTTCTTCACTGTTTCTACCATCTTTTTCACTGTTTCTGCCATCTTCTTCACTGTTTCTACCATCTTCTTCACTGTTTCTACCATCTTCTTCACTGTTGCTACCATCTTCTTCACTGTTTCTACCATCTTTTTCACTGTTTCTGCCATCTTCTTCACTGTTTCTACCATCTTCTTCACTGTTTCTACCATCTTCTTCACTGTTTCTACCATCTTCTTCACTGTTTCTACCACTGTTTCTCTTCTTCACTGTTTCTGCCATCTTCTTCACTGTTTCTGCCATCTTCTTCACTGTTTCTGCCATCTTCATCAGATTTTCTCATTGTTCCTTTTTTGTACTTCCCTGCTTCAATGAAACAACACTATGGTCAGAATCGTGCAGCAAAGACTATGATGATTTGGACATGTAGAGAGAATGTCAACTGACAGAATCCTACACATGCACTACATAAGTAAGTAAGCAAATATGTGCTTTATTGAACCGCCTGCAAATGCACTGCGGGAACATCAGGTAAGAACAATCTACCTGATGTTCCCGCAATATCATGTAAAGGAAGGAAAAAGAAACAAAGGTAGACCAAAACTATGCTGGATAGACAATACAAACAAGGACTTAACATCACTTGGACTAACTGAGGGGAGCAAATGACCGAGTACCATGGCGATCATTTATTCAACACTAACCATTATGTGCTTCTTTAAATATTGCCGTTATCAATTACGGCAGAATAGAGGCTTGCCGGATTCGCTCATGGCCCACCTCATGCATCGATACAGAGAATTTTGGATGAGAAACCATATATATTGGTATCAAATATTGGTAATTTACAGGCTAAAAAATATCAGCGATGCACATTTGATACCAACAAAATAAAACTATCAATAATGAAAAAAGGATTGATAATACCATGGGCGTCCGCAGGGGGGCGCAAGGGGGCGCATGTGCGCCCCCTGGATTTTGCGCATATTTGCAGAGACATTTTGATTATTTGTGTATTATTATTACAACACGATTTTCAACGTGATTATCGGAAAACACTAAATTCTTTAGGTAGTTATTTAAAATGAACACAGAAAGCGTAAGATTAATTATTAGTAAGATAGTAGTGTACCGACCGTTAAACACGGTAGGCTAAGCTCTACAAGTGGGACCTATATCTTTGCTCAGGCGCATTTTAAAAAAATTAACGTATAGAGTTCTCTCTTGGTAATATGGAAATTCATATTGTCAACCCAGAGATGGCGAAATGCCTTCAGCCGTATCGGCTAATTGGTATCGTATTCCTTGTGTTTTTTTAGCCGATCGCTTGCGAGATAACAGGTCCGGCTGGTGAACCTCGTAGTCAGGACGTTGCAATATATATGATATATGTACCCTTATATATATATTATATATATATATATAAACATATATAATTGACACTGGCTGGAGCGACTAAGTAAGCTTAATCAGCTTCTAACCTTAGAAAGTTGGATGCCATCTAACACACGTTCTGCCAGACTTCTTAAACATAACCCGCTAGCTTTGGAACCAGTCGCACGCCTGGATGAAGGAGGAATGCGAATCTATAATTGATCTTTATTGTCGCACGGGTCGTTAAACTGAAATTTATACTACTACGCTTTGTGAGTCAGTCGGATAGTATCAAAGGAACGGAGAAGATGAACACTTCTGAGTAGGACAATTTCGTAGGGACTGTGAAGGTCGACTGCGTTGAGGGTCGAAAAAGCTTGGTAGGAACGGAACAGAAATTTCAGACAACAAAGACGGATTCATAGATAGAGTGATAAATCAGTTTGGACAAGAACCCAGACGATTGCAATTGTTATTTCAAGAATAAGGTCAGATTTCAGTCAAATAAAATTTAATCATTAGAATAGTTTTGACAATGAATGTCTATGAATTTTTCTCATATTGGGATCTGCGCCAGAGGATGCGCCAGTGCCGAGGAAGCGAGTGTCGAAGGTGGAGTGATCGGTTGCTTTCGACACCCTATGTACTCTCTGCGACAACTATTTAAAAGTTTGCGCCCCTAGAAAAATTCCTGCGGACGCCCATGGATAATACCAAGGTATAGCAATACCTTTTCATGATACTAACAGCCCTGGCCTCCAGTAACTTGTTGCTCCTATGACTCTTGTTGTTCATCCTTTGCCAAGATGAAAATTACCTAGCAGCAGAAAGCATGCACAGGTCTTTAGATTCCAGACTCAGCCACACATCCCTCATGCAGCCATGTAGGTCAAGGTGCTATGTGAAGAAAACAGCATCAAATGTAAAAATCCACAGCAGAAATCTTTAAGTCTCAAAGTTTGTCCTTCTGTTTGTCTGGCTAAAGGCTCGCGAATGAACGCTCTAGCGATAAAAAATCTTTTACAGAACCTTCTTATGAGAATTTGTAGGTCAACGGTACTATTCGCAACTCACAGTTAACTTTAAATTCCGATTTATGGACATTTTAGGTTTTGAAATGGTCACATTCACCCTGGAACTACCATTGGGGTCAAAATGAACCAAGCGATTTCCCGTTTCTCACAACTTCCGCATAACATGAAGAATTGTTATGATTTTTTCTGACTTTGTACATCCAACCATTCTTTGTAAGATTCTATAATATTTGTACCATTTTATCTCACCAGATGGCGCTAATAACGATTTGCAAAACTGACTACCACGGGGTAATTTTGACCCCAAATGAAGATGCTGAATAGGAACTAAATTTGCTTAATAGAAATTTTTAAAAATATGTAAATATGAAATGCTGTTTGAGAAAAATTAAGCCTCTGACAGCAAGATGTCATATGTTTATAATCTGAAAATTTTACACTGGTAGAAAAGAAGGTCAGGTAAGAGAGCAAAACCAACGAGAACGTGTGGTTTTTGACGTTGTACAAGACTTGCAAGGTTCAGGTAGACAACTGCTTGCCAGACTTGGTCTGGTGCAAAAGTTATCTCAAGAACAGATGACTCTGTTAGGCATCATTGTACTCGCTTTCAAAGTATAACTGGTAGCCTTCCTATGCCTTTCTCAAAACCTATTTCTTCTCTCGTGGCCTTGTGCACTGGGAGTGCCTCTGAACGGTACACCCTACCTGTAGTAGGCTATTAGAGGTAGGGTGTACAATACAATATACAATACAGTAAAACTCTAAGAAACCTCATCCTGAGTTAGGATGCCAAGGGTCGTGAAAACTGTACACCTGTTTGCAGTTTGAGACAACGCTACACTTGTTTTCATACTGTTCGAAAACAGCTTAAAATGGTATGTTTTTGTACTGCATTATTCCAGGATACAGAATAATAGTATAGGGTAGGTTTTAAGACCGATTTGAAAAGAAGCTATCACAGAGTGAAAGGAAAAAAAATTTAAAAAAATTAACTTTTATTCATGCATCACAATGATAAATGGCATTGGGGTAATTTTGACCCCACTGGTAGTCAGTGGGTGCAAAAAATGCTGGTAGGGTTCAACAAGGTAATATCAATAACCGAGGCCATTTGTCTCACATCACATGGGGCTAAATATGCAAATCAGGTCCATTCGTCATAAAACCATGACGTTTCCCAAAAAACTTACGCTTGCTAATGGAACACTGAAAACTTGAGAATAAGAGCTCGACGAGGTAAGAGAAGTACGGCCGAGCTGCGTCTACTATTATATTTAGCCCAGAGAACAAATAATAGGCCTATGTAAGGTAGAGCAGAGGTTCTTAACCTTTTTTGGCACACGACACACCTAAACTTCCAACAAAATTTGGCGACTCACCATGCAATCGTCAATAATCGTCATTATGTGAATATTGATTCCTTATGATAAATTTTTCCATTTGGAATGTTACAGTCTGTTATATTAGTAGGCCCTATGTAAAAGTTTTCACCGGCGCGGTCGCAAAAATGTAGGCTATAGGCCTACTGTCACTGTGTAGGCCTATGTATAAAATAAGATAGCCTAAACATCATGTCCGCCCCAGATTGCGATAAATAGAATAGAACCTAGATAAATTGAGTGCTACGAATTCTCACAGCCTGCGTCCTCTAAACTCGCGGCTACAATGCTAAAGTATAGGCCTAAGTAAGTCAGTGTAATGCAAAAATGACAGACGTATGCTGTGAGAATTCGCGACACACCAATTTTTCGCGACACACCAACGACACACCATGTTTACGCGACACACTGCCGGTCGATTCGCGACACACTAGTGTGTCGCGACACACCGGTTAAGAACCTCTGAGGTAGAGAATGCAGTACTACTTTCAACTCACAATTTACTTTAAATTCCGATATACGGACATTTTTAATTTCGATGTGGTCATTTATTCACATGCCTTAAAATCTAGGTCAAGCCTGTTTTCTCGCAGCCAATGACGATGCCCATTAATTTATAATAAGAAGTTGCCACGGGTGAGTTTCTAGGTCAACTCAACTAAAAACTCGCCAGTGCAACACTTTAGTGATGCAGAATTTTTTTGAACGTTCTAATCCGAATTTCTATCTCAACCCAAATATTTTCAGCTCAAAATTTATTTTCAGTTCCAATAAATGGACAGTTTTAGTTGATTTTCAAACCATCAAGCAGCAAGGATGGATTTACGCTAGAGCTACATGGAAGCACGTTCGATACGTGGCGTAGACAATTTGTAAGCGGACATTAAATTCATATGCCAAGCTGCTTACCAAGTGCACATTAAATTAAAATGCATTGAGCTTTTCTTTAGAAGGATTATATAGAACTCTTAAATGTTTACCTCAAATCTTACGTAACTTTTTTGATGTTAGTTTGTGGTCGTATTATATGTAAATTCATGTTATAATGTTGGTTGTATAGGGAGGCTTTGCTTTGAACTTTCGGTTTGAACTTTATTTTGATGTGCTGTCATCTGCTGGTTTAATTTTTGCAGGCTATGACAGCAAGTCAGGAAACACTAATGCGTGAAGATGATAAAAAATCAGAAACAATTCCTATACAATCAGTCAAAAAGAAGAGGAAACGAAAGCCTCAGTGAGTTTGATTTGTCTAGTTTACTCTGAAAATTCAGCTGTAAATATGTTAGTTTTCATCAGCAGTTTCTTTGGCAGACTGATTAGTTCAGCATAGACTAAAAATACATGACATTCAAATGGTTCATGAATTTATCACTTCTTTTTACTGTGATCCAGGAAGTCTTTCAATTTCTTCAACAAAACTCATCAGAAGTGCCCCCAAGCTAGCCATACAAGACCACAATTGAATAGGAAAGGGAAGGCATTCATATCACAGCTGTAATAGAAGCCTTTTCCAGAATGAGGGGTTGACCATGGCAAAGCTATGCTGTTGCTTTGTGGCAGTATGGAAGGGGAAACAACCAGATCACCCTGTTGAGTTCTGTGGCCTGATACGGCCACAAAACTCGACACTTACATAAATAGTCCTACAAGGTAGGATGGAGCACTATCGGCCAGACTGTTTTGCTTCAGCATGAGAATCAAAACTCAGTGCATTGTCATATGGACAATCAGTGCAGCTCGCCCACATGTAGTTTAATAGATGACAACACATTTGGAATCCACCAAATAGCTGAGCTGCAGCATTAGAAATGGAGTTAAGTTTGCTAATCCTCTGCCCCCAGGAAATGGAATTGGCTGCCACTCTGTCTTTGTGGCTCAAATTCACTTCCTTATTTCAAAATCCAGCTCAAAACTCACTATTTCTTCTTGGCTTTCAAGCACTTGGATATCTAACTGCATCTTCTCCTGGCGGCTGACTATCTGCGCATCAGATTCACATTTTGATGTGACTGTGTGCGCGTTACAAATTTAATTAATTAATAATAATATAATAATAAACAGCTGCACAAGTGCAGTTGTCAGACAGGAATGGGCATATACCAAGTGTTCAGCATACAGCTCATCCTGACCACAGGGACAGTTTTAGAAATGAAACCTGTACAAGTGTACATTTTCAACAGTCACCTGTTGATAAATGTCATACACTGAAAAATCATTCAATTTCTTAACAAGTGTCTTTAAAAGCAAATGGGACTTTGCACATCTTGACTGCTGCTTATGTTTTGAAAGCTGTTGTCTGCAAATTTGTCAGCAATTTCATCATCATTGAAACACCCACTGAAGCAAATGTCTTTTGATAAGCTATGCCAAAAGTTGGAATTCCATGATTTCCAAAATTATGATGGACATTTATTTAAAAAGTGTTCATACAGTTCATCGCTTATGCCCCTTAAATTACCAGGACTGTAGGCTGCCATGATCGGGTCTTGGAACTTGAGTCTCAGGTTACACTTTTATCACATTAATTGAATGAAGAGTCCAATTTGAAATAAGTTTTTTGTTCTGTTTGATGAGAGCTACGTCTGGAACAAATATTGACACTAAATTCAGGAGCATTCAAGGTCATAAAAATGAAATCTAGAAAAAATCAGAGAAAATTGGCCAGATGTCGGCCAATAATTGTTGAAATCAACTAATTGTTGTATTTCTCGGCTTGATAAGGACTACCTGTGGTATAAAACAAGGCTACTAAACATAAGACAATAAAAGGTTGTTTTAAGGTCAAAAAGGTCAATTTCAGAGCAAAATCTGGGGAAATGGCCTTAGCTCAGCCAAATATTGTTATATTTTGATTATTCTTTTACCTGCTAGCTCAGGCCTAAAAGGACTACATTCTCTAAGAACTTTGACAAAAATCTGACACAGTCCAATGTTATTTCAAGGTCAAAAGGTAAAAATCATGAAACACAGGTCATAATTCAGTCAAATATTGTTCTATTTGGGTGATGCTTTCATCTATTTGCTGGGGCCGATAAAGGCCACACTCGAGAAGACATAGAACTAAAAGGCTACCATAATCCAAGGTCATTTCAAGGTGAAAGGTCAGAACCCTATGGGACACAAAGAGCACAGCAGCAATGACCTTACCCACCTTAACAGCTACTCTGCCCTCTGGAAACCGGACTGGGACTTCCTTCGGACTACTCTTTTGGACAACCCTTCTGACTAGATGCAGCGCTCGTGAATAAGCTGGTGCCCTGCACTTGGCTTTTGAGTGGCACTTTAGAAGTTTGGTGTTTGCAATTACAATTACGATGGTATGAGGAAGTTGATGTGAACGTACTGGGTGCGATTAGAGAAGTAGGACACAAACCAACTGAGAATAGTACCTGAGATGCCAAAGGACTGTTGCAGGACAAAGCACCAAGTAAGTAAGTAAGTAAGTAAGAATATTCTTTATTTGACTACCAGCAAACGCACAGTAGCTTACAGAAAAAATAAATAATACAAACATTTATGCAAAGTCATATAACATTCTCATAATAAAACTTCTTTTAGCAAAGGCATCAATTCTAGGTAGGGGAAATCATGTGGTCTGGGTCGCGTATTGTATGGAGTGACCTTACGGGGAGGGAGAAATGTAGGAGTAGTAAGGTAGTTACATGTCCTTTTTCAGTAGATTTTAGAAGCCATATAGACTCAGGGTCAAGTTCACAGTGTTTGGATTTCATAAGTTGGTCAGCGTTGTAGTCAGGAGTGATAGTTTCAAAGGTTGACAGGGTGGTTGTAGTAACGATAGGAATCTCAGGTGCTATCTCTAACATTGTTAAGTTTATTTAGCAAAGAATTTAACTACTCATCTGGTGTGTCGGCTTAGCAGTCTGGAGGAGCGGGATGGAGAAGAGAATTCCTGGTTAACTTCTTTGTCTTTGAGCATTCCTGTCAAGCCACGGGCATCCTGCTCTTGGTCATTCTGCTCTTGGTCATTCAGAGGTGCTCCTGACGCAACCATGGTGGACTGTAGGGTGTTGTAGATGTGTCAGTAGAATCCCTAGATTGGAGTCACAACTCCAAGGGGAGCTAATTCCAGGCAGTTGGACCAACAACAGAAAACGTGTGCAG
Source organism: Aporrectodea caliginosa (assembly GCA_020284085.1). Classification (NCBI taxonomy): domain Eukaryota; kingdom Metazoa; phylum Annelida; class Clitellata; order Crassiclitellata; family Lumbricidae; genus Aporrectodea; species Aporrectodea caliginosa. The sequence goes on from JACEVL010001045.1 coordinate 93,633, forward strand.
CACTGCAAAATAGAGGTATGCACGAAAGGAACCAGCTGCTCACTAGTGTTGTTTTCGTTAACTAAAACGAAAACCTTCGTTAACGAAAACTCAGGGTTATAGAAAACTAAAACGAAAACCTTCGTTAACGAAAACTCAGAGTTATAGTTAACTAAAACTAAAACTAAAACTAAAACTTGGCGAAATAACTAAAGCTAATAATAACTAAAACACCTAGCATGTAAAACTAATAATAACTAAAACTAAAACTCAAGGCAAAACTAAAACAACACTACTGCTCACTGTGAGCAATGGAGCGAAGAGAGAGATGACCATGAAGACCCAAAGTGGAGTGGTAGACCTCTTGCAAGTAAGCAGGCACCCTGCCCAGTAGGCATCACCAAACCTTAGCAGAGATCCTGTAGCAGATTCGCTTAGGCAAGGGTAAACAGTGCAGGACATCCCGCATGTAATCTGATACATGGCCAAACTTAGCAATGGCACCAATGAGGCGCACCGCTACCTGCAACACACACTCCAGTTTGTATGTTGATGGTGCACAGGGACCGTGACGATCAAGTAGGTCTTTTTTACTTTGATAGGTTAGATATATAATTATATGACTCCATATTCTTACTTACTTACTTACTTATATCACCCGACCCATAATTTTTTACAACAGAGTGATTTTATTTATAAAAATTATTCATATATGTCTCCTCATGTACCATCCTTTGTGCTACAATTTGGTTCTATTGTTTAGCAAATTATTGCCAAAATTAAAATTTTAGTGACAATTCTCAAAGCAGTTTTTGCTTCCAGTTCCAGTGCACAAGAGAACATTGCATTGTTACAGCTTTTGACCAAGTAATTTTCCTTGGCTTCTGAATGTATTTGCTTGGCCACCTGGTACTTCTCTGTACAGATAATGCATCTGCTGTTAGAGGTTGCACCTTCTGGACGCTCATCATAATCGTGAATTTGTATAGCGTCACTTCAAGAGAAACACGACAGAGATGCTCCCGACCTGACACCAAACCATTATCAAAATGAATGGTTTTCACAGCTTGCGGAAAAGGGACAAAGAAAGACCAAGGAGTTCATTACAGAGGTTGCTAAGCAACCTATTCCAGAAGATGGACCAACCACAGCAAAGCTTTTATGGAAACACTGGAATTTTGAGCCATAGGGACAACCAGATCACCTTGCGTTGTAGAGCAAAGGAATCTACAGCCTGGCATCGATATCACATCGGCACACAAAGCTCCCTAAGACCTGCAAGAAGACAAAAAATAGGCCGAACTAAATGTCGCAGGTAAAATAATGTACTGTGACGTCAGGTTAATTTTTATAGTCGTGTCGTCTGTACCAACCTACAGCACTTCTGTTTGGCACAACTTGTCATGGCACAACTTGTCCACAAACATATGGTATCTGGTCAGAGGTATTTTGGCCTTTTGGATATATAATATGCTATGGGCCTGTTGTGTTCAAAGGTTTAAGAAGAGGGTAAACTTAATTAGTACAGAATAATAGTGATAGCCTGATACTTTGAAGGTGACTATATGTGTATTGATGTGTTAAAAATGCAGTGGTGTATCCTGTGTCTTGTTTATTACATTCAGAAGTGAAGTTGGTACGTTGAACATCGGCCTGGCTACTGAACTGTATGAACTAAGTGAAGATGTTGTCCCTGCTGATGATAATATCAAGAGCTACAATGACACTGTGTTTACTGTTCCTGTAATGCGTAGTGAGCCTGCCAGCAAAGTGTTTATCGAGAAAAAAAGTAAGTATTGAAGATGCATGCTTTTGCATTATTGCATTTGTAATTCTTATAAGAATACAGTTAGTAACTTCTATCATGCCAGTGTCTAATGCTCAATGCATCAACTGATGGTGCAAAAAACCAAGCTGTAATTACTAATCAGGTGAATATCCATAAGACCGGTCAGCTGAAACAAAGGCAGGCTATAGTTAGTTAATAAGCAATGATGATTAATTGTTTGGATTACTTTAAGAATGTGTGAATGTAAGAATATTGTATACAATATGTGACCCGTCACCACGAAACCAGTCGCAACTTAAAAATTAAATTTTTTTAGTTTTTAACACCATCATGTAGGTGGTTTATTTACCTTTTCAAAACTGTTTTCAGTTTTGTTATACCTCACATACAACCGAAGTTACAGAATTTTCAATCTGACGGTCTACATAGATTGTTACTGGAGAAAAATGCGTTTAAAGTTAAGTCATATTATTATTGATATTCTTCTTAGTAACGGCTATTGTTGTTGGACCGATTTAGCTCAAATTTCGCACCCTTTCAGCGGATCCCATTGTAAATGCACTGGCCAAATTTGGTGGATATATCTCAATAAATAAAAAGTTATACAAGTTATTACCGGCTTTAAATTTCAGCCGCACGTGTGACTCGCTCACGATTTTCCATACCACGTCCACATATTCGTGCCAAAACTCGTACTCTTTCGATCGATCCCATCCTTTAGCATTAAATTTGATTAAAGTCGCAATGTTGTCCTTCATTTAGAAAATTAAGCTTATTAAGCGAAAAATGGAAGATATAAAAAATCAGTTTGTTCGCCCGCTCTATTAACCTGACATTTAACCAACTAGGTCATGCGAATTCCCTGTTTACAGCCGACCTTTCAGACCTTCAGCCAACCACAGTTCAAGATTTTGTCACGTGACCTGCGTTGCTAGTGAAGTATAGAAATGTTTACATAAGCTGACCTGTTTTGGGCCAATCCCTGTGCACAGCAAATAAAAGAAGGTCATATTTTATTAATAGAACGGGAAAAGGGGATTTCCTTCTTCAAAATGAGCCTAGTCACGCTACAAAACTCGAACTGTAAGCTACTCAAATGCTTCAACAAAAATAACGAAATTTTGACTTACATTCTGAATTTCCATCTCGAAACAGATATAGGGCTCCTAGTAAAAATTGTTTTATACGCATTTAGATATGTCTAAGCAAAGATGCTATTTATTATTTCAATTAAATATATATTTTTGTAATTGTTTATGCGTTAATGTCAATTTCGACCAGTTTGACTTTTCCAACTTAATGGGCCGTTTTCTGCGTAATAACATTTTGCGACAAGCGACTGATTTCGTGATGACAGGTCACATATAATATAACTGCATTTAACCCTTTCTGTACCGTATGATGTACAGCGTACGTCCAATAGTATATTGACGCCTGCATGTGCATTAGATTGGTAGGGCATGCTTACTGTTTGTGCATGAAGAAATAATGAAAAAATTCTAGCATATTCTATGCTGACAGAAGTTACATGGTTTTTGCATATAGAAGATTGATAGTACAGTGTTGAGGCACAATATCGCATAGAAAGTTTAGCAAAGAAGCACAGAAGAAGCTGTACAATTGTTGCTGGAGTCTTTTGAAAGTGACGTATAGTAGGGTGTGATGAAGTTTAAAAATTGATATCGGCCTTGCTGTTTTTGTGTTCCACCTTGAGAAACATTGTTATTTGCCAAATTATATGAAAATCGGAATAGATTTAGAACTTGCTCAAAGCCCCGTAAGAATTATCACTTGGAAAGCATTGTGATACATTGTAATTTTCACGGGAAAAAAAACAAATTTCAACACTTAGGCATAAAATATAAGGCAAAATCAAAGGAAATACTGTCAGTTATTTGTAATTTATTTATTTATTCCCTTTAGTGGCTTTGAAAATTTGTTTCAATGATACTCGACCATTTGTAGAACAAATGTTTCTGTTCCTCATTTCGAAACAGCTAGGGCTTCATTGTAGGACTGAATGAGGGTCGCTCCTTTCTCCGCTAAATCATTCGTGACTCTTAGGGCGAATATGATATCTTTTACCTCTCTATATGATTGTTCTGACTCCCATTGTTGCTGGTCTCGACCAAGAAGAGTCATCCAATCCAAGGATCTGGGATATTTTGGTGGTAGAAGCGGTGAAGAAATCGGGTAGTGCTTTTATATATAAGTGCATCATGACATTGTATGGGAGGAAACCTCGTTGGAGATTCATCGGATTGTTGAGCATGTTGTAGACCATGCCTGCGCTGTTTTTCGGTGACTGAATCGTCACAAGGGTGTAGGGAGATTGCAGGTTGACCTGTGAGATTTCCTTGTCTGTGTAAGTATGGATTTTCTTCAAGAATTTAAGATCGTTCATTGGGGGTTTCATTGAACTAGTAGGCTTACTTCACGTAAGTTGTTGTCACAAAGGCAACACTCGAAGTAGATGATTCCTCACCTTTTGCCAGTAGCATTGTCGATATGTCCTCTGTGTGCTCTAGTGTTGTTGAATGGGAAACAGCTCTTTAAAAAGCAACATCTTGATCACATAGATCGCAGTGCCATCCAATGCGCGCTCTGAAATGCCTTTGGGTACCTGGACTTAGTTCTAGTAGCTCTTTGTAGTCGTCTCTGTTGTATTCAGTACTCAGTTGCTGCAATGCAAAGGCTTAAGGCAGTGCTGTCCAACCTTTTTGACACCGCGGGCCACCGAAGAAGTAATTTTTGAAGCCGAGGGCCGCACCAGTCAACTCAAAAGCAGCGACTAAAATTTATTGAAAATTATTAACTGTATTATAATTAATTATGGAGTTATCATAATGAATGCGTCTTGGGAACTGGATTTTGTGTACACATTGTCAAATGATAAGCCAAGTTACGAACGAATAGTTACGAACGTCACTGGCAAGTAGGCCAGTGACGTTCTTTTACTTCATTTTAACATAAATTGCAAATATTTAGCGAGCTGTGGCGGGCCACTTAGAATCTGCCGGCGGGCCGCATGCGGCCCGCGGGCCGCGGGTTGGACAGCACTGGCTTAAGGTGACAACATTGTCTCGAATTTCTGTGACACGTTGTGCTGCATCTTTACTCTCCACTTGTGTGCGATACTTGGCCTGATCGATTTGCGGCCTGAAGGCACGAAAATGACTGAAGAGTTCTTCACCGAATTCTTACAGAATCATGCAGTGAAATAACCTTGTCCAGAACTATTTCAGAAACATGATAACGACAGGCAAGGTAAAAGAGGTCCATTCCTAATTCAACATCCATCTTCATGCATACACCGCCCTTGTAATCCGTGTTACTCGCTGTTGTGTCGAAACACGGCCACGATTCGGTCAACCCCTAATTTCTGATCTTGGCCAAACACGCATCTGCCTTGACGGCAGCTGTGCCAGACTGGAGTTTGGGGATGGCCAATAGCTTGGACACATCCTTACCAGATACCATTATTGGAAGGCGATCGACACACCCTCGTCCTGTAACTGTAACATCTGGCATGATCTTGCCGTCCCAGTGGATAGTAAGAGCTTTCGGATCGAAAGATTCACGAATCATTGCTGCTAGGGCTGCGCGGTTATCTTTCCTTGCTCGATGGATCGCTGAAGGACCGATGATCAGCTCACCAGCTGGTTCTACATATAGATTTGATGCAGCGAGAGCAGATAAAACATGAGAGGTTTTTGAGCTGCTGGTTCTGGTGCGATCTAGAGCTGGTGCAACATAACGAGTAACTATACAGAGATATTACTTCTCTTCTGTCACTTTGTGGCAAAGCAGACGTCAACGGTTCTGGCTTTTTCTGAGCTATAGCTGATGACTCCTCTTCTTCAGATGACGTTTCCAACAGAGAAACGTCCGTCGATACAGCTGTGCTTGCACGATAACGTTCCTCTCGCTCCGCAACTGCTATTGATCTTTCCATCGCTCTCTCTTCTAATTTTGGTCGCCTTGGGCAAGTCCTAAATGCTCACCTATCAGGCTATAATTTCAGATATGGAGTTTATATATGTATTGGCATGATAATTCGACGAGGCCGATAAAAAATATTTGAGTTGAAAATATCACATGTACGCTAAAAACACCCTAATGTATAGCCATCTAGTGAAAGTTGCGATTTTACTGATGCAAATAGTGATGCGGTTAGAGATGAAAGTACTGCAAGGCTGGCAAAAATGTCAGCGCCCGTCAGACACAACACCGTGTCACAGGACATGACGATGCATCCCAGCGTCCACATGGAGCATCAACTTCTACTCTTTGCAGAGGCCGTTCTGTTCGTGGGACTAGAAAGTGTTCACTGACACATGGTGCCAGTAGTTCGCTGTCAAGATCTATTGAACCGGAAACCAGCACTGCTACTGCCTCGTCTCACGATTCACATTTATCGCTTCGTATGCAATGGAAAAGAGCTACAGGAACAAACGCAGATCCTTCTGTGTTTACAAGAAGCCCAGGGATAACCATTGTTACTACTGATTTAATTTCAGAAGATTGATTATTTTACTCACTTTGTCAATGATAGCCTCTTGGATTTGTATCACAGACCAATCGTTATGTAGAACATCGCTTCTCGTCAGGGTCACAGATAAAGCAACACGCCAATGTGCATCTATTGCATGAAACACCCAATTGATGTGAATGAAATGTGGAAATTTGTTGCACTCATTACGTTGATGGGCATTGTCGAAAAGCCTGAAAAGAACATGCATTGGCCTACCAGTCCTCTGATGTGCACACCGTTGTTTTAAAGAAATCACTTTTTTGTGATAATGCAGTTCTGGCATTTTTGTGATCCCACATCATCTGTTCCACCAGCTGCCACAATGGACAAAATGTATAATATTCTAAGTGTTATTGTTCACTTACAGCAGAAATTTGAGTCTGCCATTATAACAGAATGGTATAAAGCACTTGATGAATAACTGTTGCTCTTCAAAGGACGATTGGGTTTCCGATAATATATGCCGCTAAAGAGGTCTTATTTTGGGGTTAAGCTGTTGTGTGTGGCACATTGCAGAAGAATCCCATAGTTATATGTGACACAAAGCTGACGAAGGGACAATGTGCAGTTTTCAGGGATAACAAGGTAATGATGCAGACGAGACAGATGTTTATGTCATCAGCACAGTGCATGAACAGTCCACATTGATGCTCGTGGTCTGCGTCGGCTGGCAGTCGATCGACCAGTTGCGACTACAACCACAACATGGGAAGTGTTGACAAGATGAATCAGTTGTTGCATCCATATGATCCATGTCGAAAAACAATGAAATGTATTGAAAAGTTGTAATTCCAATGATGAATGCCCGGATTGTTTACAAGAAAAGCGGTGGCACAAAAAGTGATTGCAGTTTGAACAGATGGTGATGGCACAAATGCTCTTCAATGACGATGAGAATCATGACAATGATGCTCCAGAAGAAGCTCTTTCCAGATGTTATTCCACCAACAGAGAAGTAATCCAGAGCACAGAAGCAATGTAGAGTCAGTTGGACATGATCCAAGGTTCAACGTGATGTTCATTATCATTGCCCAGAATGCAAGGAGCAGTGTTTTTGCCATAGTAGCCTCACTCATTGTATCGATCCTTATCCAACTTCATCCTTCAATAGCATTTGTAATTGTAATTGTAATTGTAATCGAACATTTATATAGCGCCGCTCAGAAATCAGCAGCGCTCTTGACCTGCGTCAGTGCCTGAATTAGGAAACAAAAAAGTCTTAAGACGTCTACGGAACTGGGAAGGAGAGAGGGCTAGTAACTCAAAACGAAGACTGGGGAAGAGAGTTCCAAGCTGATGGGCCAACACGGGCAAAAGCACCTAGAGTGGGCCGTAGCAGAGCGCATGCGAGGGACAACCATAAGGCCACGGGTCGCAGATCGCAAAGAGGCCCTCTCAGGTAAGGAGGAGACCAAAGTGCAAAAGACCTCAGGTAGGATGGGGCCACCCCAACAAGGCAGTTACGCATGAGGGAAAGGATTTTGCATTGCTCTATAGGCTCTGAACTCTGAATGAAACCACAGAGTAAGAGGACTAGACCTGTGTCGGACTGATCAGAACAGCAGCTGCTCATCAATCATGGAATGAAGGGCAGTCTCATAAAGGTCAGATAATTCGGCCACGTATAATGCACTATCTGCAGATATGTGGCACAGAGTGCTATTGACAAGGCAATATCACTTCCATCCTCTGATATTGACCTCAGTGACTAGTGATGGTGCCTGCACGAATGGAATGCAAGCAATTATGAGGTTGCGAGTGGAGATGGATGGATGTGAATGCTGTTGACTGGCATTCAGTCATCATGGGTCAAGACAATGGCTGTTCACAGAACCGTTTTAAGGTGTTTGGCCCTTGGCACAAGCCCTAACCTTAAGCGTAACCCAATTTCCGCCTCCATCTCTCAGTCTCAGATATAGAGTATTGCTTCAATGCATTGCATGTGCATATGTGTCATTTTGTTAAATTTATTAACACTAAACTGTAAACACAGCAATCTTTATACTACAAGTTGAAAATAAAGTTTAGTTTAATATGCGTTAAAGTTCTTATTGTTAATTTGTTATACAAATTGAAAGAGATATTGTAATTAGTAAATGTTTGCTATACATGGATTGGCAGGACATTTTCTAACAAACATCGCTTTCATGTTTTGCTCTCAGCAAAGTCTCTTATAATATCATCGAAATTCAAAGACTTCAACACGTCTGATTCTATGCTTATAACACACAGGCAGTTTAGGCGTTCTTGCATCATACGGCTGCGAATCTCGTTCATGATTGTTTTAGTTTTGAGAAAGAAGTTCACCAGACACCGGTACAGTTTGTCACCATCATTGACAGAAACATTTTTATTGCGATTTAAATGTTTAAAAACGTTGATTCCAGCTTGTCATTCTTTATCATGACACTAACTGTTCATCAAGTTACAGCAGCTGCTCTGTACATCTTACAACAGCGGGCATATGATCGGAGATCGCAAATGCATTTAGTTCATTCAGTAGGTAGCGAAGATTTCCAAGACTGGTGTCGACGCAGAGAACTTGCTTTTCCTCAGTTTCAGTACTGGGCAATTGTGTTAGAACTTGAGCTACTGGTATTTGTATATGTACGATCTTTGCGCCAGGCGTCATTTGATATGTATCTAGAGGCACTAACTAAACTCACGCCATGGTTTCATATCCTGGACCACACCAACTATGCCAGATGGATACCTGTTCATCTGAGAGATATGGCTGAACTGTTTACAAAACATCCAAATGTGGCCAAAGAATTCAAGGCTGGCAAATTTACTGTGCAGAAAACGAGGAAGGTGTTATCCTCAATTGCCATTGATCAGGCACACAAACAGAACAATGCACTTATCAAAGGGGATGGTGGTCTGACTGACAATCCAAGTACCCTTCACCGTTGGATGACGGCAGGACCAGAAGTAGCCAGAGTTGTACAAGAATTTCAGAGCGCCTGCAGTTACAAGGAAACGCGAATTGACACACATCATCACGACCAGACAACTCATGTTCAAACGGCATTTGCCGAAGATGTCAATTCACTTCTCAGTGTGATAGAAGACTTTGACAACCCATTTGAAGACGAAAGTGCGGATCTCATTGTCCTGGACACAAAGATAATTGCTGGTTTCGAAGCGGTCGAAACTGTCCGAAATGTAAGGAAGATAGGCCAAGAACAATTCAAGACTTTCACTCAAGAGCATTTGGTAGAAAGAACAAAGCCCATTGATGACTTCATTACTCGCAACAAATTGAAGGTCTCTGGCAGCCCTAAACAGAAGGTTGTAAGCAAAGAGAAACAACAAGTCACCTCTTTGAAAAACGATGTAGGACTATTTTCACGTCTTTATATCGGTTGCCAGACAAGGGAGGGTAACCTTGATGAATTTTTTAGCCACGAAAACCAAGCATGTCCACCGGCACTCTCAGAAGGTGGAAGACTCCGCTTCGGTGCTAAAAGTGACCTTCTGGCATGCTTCGAAGATCTATTGCATGTCCAGGTAGATGCCCCTGTTGCAACCAATAGAATTCTGGACGGTACTGCTATTGTGCACATGTTGAAACCAGCTGCTTCCAAGAACTTCGATGAGTATGCCAGACACAGTTTCATTCCGTTTATCTTTGAAAAGCTTCAAAGTGCTACACGTGTTGATATAGTATGGGACGCTTATAAAGAGGATTCCTTAAAAAGCACTGCAAGAATTGAACGTGGCAAAGGTGTGCGCAGAGGTGTGGAAGGTCAAGTTACCACACCAGGAAATTGGCCAAGCTTCCTTTGCGTTGACTCCAATAAAACAGAACTCTTCAGAAAAAATTTAAAAATTTGAACTGAACCTTGAAAGTTTATAAGCCTGATTTTTACTTGATTTTTTATTTGAACCTTGAACACTGACACTTTTAAAGTTTTTGAAAAATGGCCGCCATTTACACACAAAAAATAATTTCAGCGTGGCCCAATATCTATATCTCGTCCTAGGCCTTAAAACGGCACTGGCCGTTCATGTGCATGGGCTCTTTAACATGCTGACACAGACCAAAGCTTGACAACAGCTGCGTCAGCTGGACGGATTAGGGAAAGTTCAGATCTTCCATATGAATGTTGAAATAACCTGTCACAACCAGCTTGGAGTTGAAGGTGGCCACATGTTCTAGGAGCGGAGTGAACTCCTGAATGAAGTATTATGATGGCGGCTGGGATATCCCGGTCTGAGAACAATGTTGCTTTAAATATATGTTCTATTTCATTTGATTCAGCTTAATACACATTTTCCAGTTACCTGAAGTAGCACTTCTTTAGGTCAGTTATACAGCCCCATGCAAGCAGGGAGGTGCCTGAAAGTGCAATAGAATTGTTTTTTATATTACACTGCACCTGATTTCTTCCATTCTTTTTGTCTAGACTTTTACATCACTCACTTGGCTGTGGGTCTCTGCTCTAACCCACCACCCTCTGTCTTTCTACCTTATATGCCTCATACTGTATGGATAATCGCTATTATTGTCTTTACAGATGGATTCAAAGCCAGAGACAAAGCAAAGGTAACTCAGCAACGTGCAGAGGCACTTGAGCGCCAACAGGCACTGGCTGCTGCTGCTGTTGCCGGTCCAGTTTTGAAGCAGAATACAATTGAATTTGCACTATCGACTCATCGAATCTTCAAAATCATTTCTGTCTTCCTACAAGGTCTCTTTGCTGGCATTGCACTCTGGCAGATAATTGCATCCTACATGCTATTTAATACTGGATCCACAACTTTCCTGACACATTACTACATGCTAGCCAGTCCAGTTCAGTGCCTCTTTTATTTCCTTTTTGCAGTTTCAACTGTAGCCGTACTTGACAGGTAAATTTAATTCATTATGATCAGTTAATCCTATGTCACAAGTGGGGTTGTTTGTGGACATTGCTTTTCATTGCACATTTGTTCTTCTAGGTTTTAAATTGATTTGATGCATGGATGGGGAAGGGTACCCCGTCAAAAGCGCGCAGGACAAAAGCGCGCCGATAAAAGCACGCCGACATAAGCGCGACCCTACAAAAGCGTGCTGGACAAATGCGCGCCGACATAAGCGCGCAGTCAACAAGATATACATGAATGAAAAAATGGAAAAATTCACCAACAAACTCATGTATAATTGTCTGGCTAATATGCGGCAAATACACAAACAACTAAAGAAAATTCTAATGTCCAAAATCAAGTAATTACACTGCTAAGAGTCTATTCTAATCAAGGCAAATTTGCCCAAAACGTGAACTACGAAAGAAAAGTAAAATGTCCACAAAATTAAGTTACAGCTACTAGTGTTCGAAGTTTAAATTGCGAATAGGCCCTATAGTCTACTCTAATAAATGTTTTGAAGGATATAATTATAGTTCGCAAGTTAATGTGTGTTGCACTTGCTTGCTTCGTTCACATTGCGATGTTATGGGCGAAACTGCGGAGATAGTCCAGCAATGGTACGTTGCCGTAGGTTGGAAAGATAGCGAGGAGGCGTCGGTTGAGTTGTACGTACTTTGATTTCGAAGCCTCAGGTTGGCGAAATCCGGCGCGGTAACGCTCAATCATGATCTCTACATGATCCTGCTCCTTGCGAAAGTGATCGATGATCTTGTATACTGAAGGATGCTGGCAGTCTGCTGTCTGCTAGAAGGACCGATGCCAACCTTCCACCGAGTTGTTGGTGCGCGGTAAACTGTCGTTCAAACGCTCGCACATATTCCAGAGACTGATGGGAAACCGTGGATTTCCTCGACGGTTCCTCCTCTGTCTTCCCACGAAGTTGTCTTCCCAATAGTCATTTATGCGTGTTAGTTGAGCGGGACTGCTTTCAACTAATTCATCAAACGCGTGTGCGACGTCTGCAGATGGAACAAAACTGAGGGCTAATAGCATTTTGACATGCATGCGTTTATTTTAGGCGAATTGCGAAGTGATTGTACAGACTTTGGTCCATCCACGCCGCGCGCTTATGTCGGCGCGCATTTGACCAGAGCGTGCTTTTGTCGGCGCGCTTTTGTCGGTGCGCTTTTGTCCTGCGCACTTTTGACGGGACACCATGGGGAAGGTCAATTTAGTCTGCACATGTCACTGGCCATGTCGATCGCTGATTGACTTCTCTGTTATTTTGACGGATTATTTAGTCTAAATAAAGAATTTGCTCAGTAATTTTGGATATGTTGGAGGTTTTTCTGATGCTAGGTTTGAGTGCCAAACTTGTACGTTGTTTTTGTCAAAGATTTTGTGCATTTAGAGGGTATTTTTTGCAAGTCACCTTGGCATGCATGACTGCATCAAGCCCATCCTCCTGATGAACGATCGAGTCTGAAACATGCGGATGCCGTGTGTATGCTGCCTTTAGCCGGGAGTTTTTGTCTTGGCAGAGGATGACCAACGCGGGTCATTGGAGACAAGTAACTTCAACCAGTAGTCACTGGTGACACTTCAATCTACTGACCAAGACACAACGAATGCCTCTCCTAACTCACATGGCACCTCAACGAATTATCTGGACTTGTGTCATCTTTTATCAACGAGGAACTGCTCAGCAGCAGAAGCATTATGTGCTGTGAGCGCTTTCACCTGTCGTATCCACTCTATTGATGCAATTTGGTCCAGAGACTCTGAACATCCATGCCATCTGTCAACTGTCGAAGGGAATCCGTGGTTGGCTCCAGTTGTGTGCGTGGGTACACCATTGGTGTTGCGGGCAGTGGCACGCCTCATCAGGGCATTGCTAAGTTTGGCCATGTATCAGAATACATGTAGGATGTCCTGCACTGGTTACCTTGCCTCATCGAATCTACTACAGGATGATCTTTCAAGCGCCCTGCCTAGTATGCAATGCCTACTGGGCAGGGCACCTGGTTACTTGCAAGAGCTCTGTCGCTCCACTTTAGGTCTTCATGGCTGTCGCTCTCTTCACTTCGCGGCTCTTGGTGAGCTGCTGGTTCCCTTCACGCATAGTTTCATTATGCAGCATCATGCGTTTTTTGTCATTGGTCCAACTGTCGCTTAGTTCTCAATACTTCTCACAATGGCTGCACAGACAATATATCCAGAATTTGTTAAAACATTTGTTAAAAGTAGGCCTATTGAGATAAAAGTAATGTCGGAAGGAAGAGTTAAATTAGTAGGGAAGGGTAAGAAAATGCAGTAAAATTGTCAGAGCTAATTGAAAGCCAACTTACATGTCCTTAAACTTTGTCAGTCACATTAAGGTGAGTTCAAGTTGACAAAAAAGGTGCTTCATGCACATAAACTGCATAGAGCCAGTTAGGATCAGGTATAAAGTTTCACCACTAGTGGTCTCAACTTTTAACATTTTGCAAGGTTCAGATGCAATAGTAAGCTGATGTAGTAGCAATGTAGATAAACTGTATTTTAAGATATTTTATTATTTCACGTATCTGACTGTGTAAATGGAAGTTGGATTGAAAAAAATAATTCTTTGCGTATATAGAAGTTGGATTGATGAAAAGAATCTTTGCGTTTAAGTGGAAGACAGTTATCATGAAATCATTGAAATAATTAATTACGCTAAAATTAGAATGTCTTCATTATGAATGAGCTTAATAATATTGAGTTTGAAGAATATATTTACTTGCTTATTTATCTGAAGACTGTTTCAAATGACATAATTAAATACGCTAAAATGCAGTATACCGCAGTCAGTAACTGCAGCATGTATTGACCAATGTGGTGTTGCTTGCTGGTTTGTGGACTGTGCTCACATTTAGCAGTTTTTGCAGCTTCTGGTATTGTAATAGGCTACAGCCTTAGGTATTGTAGTAGGCTACAGCAACTTACTGTAGTAACTTGGTGTGTGTTGATTCAAATTTGACAAAATCATTAACCCATTCCCGCCGGATCGGGTCTCTAGGACCCGATACGGGAGGCGTTGAAACAGGCTAGAAACTATTTATAATATCATTACGTCATGCCTAAAAATAGCATCAGTAATGATGTCCGGAAAATTTCGCGTGTTTTGAAGTCTGAGTTTGTTGACAGAAAGTTAGAAATTACTTATAAAAACAAGTTTGAAGTGACGGAAAAATTATCCCAAGTTCCGAATGTTTGAGGCATGTAATGAATTATTCTGACGATGAATTTTCATCTTCTGACAATGAATTTATTGAAGATTTGAAGATTGCCAGCGAAGTCGTATATATTGGGATAGGCCTGGGTGCGATTTGGAGGGAAGTCTGATACCGAAACTTGACTTTTTGGACTCCGCATTGCTAAATGATGATGAAGTCGGAGAGGTAAGCGAGCCAATATTTTCTTATTCTTGTTTCTGCTTTGTAATTTATTGATAGTTGTGATGTAAAACTATTGTATGTTGATTGAAAGCAAACTTTTGGTTAGGGATAATCAACTAATTATTCAAACAAAACTTTGTAATGAAAATTGTTTCGTGGGAATAATGGGCATGTAAATTGATCAGCTGATTGAGAATGAATTATTCTTTTTTTTCATTATCCTATCTAATTCAGAATTTATCATTTTTCCATTTATAGGCTGCATCTCCACCTTTTGAGGAAACCATCACAGCCAACAGCATCAGAGGGAGAAGCAGTTGCTGTCGAGGTTGTGGTCAAGGTCATGGTCAAAGTCGTGTTCATGAAGGTCAACATCCAGTCGATGAATTCTGCGGAACATCACTAAACCAACCGACTGCAGCTTGTGACAATGAACAATGGAACTGGCAAAAGGCATTTTCAAAGAAGGACATTCATTTTACTGGGACAGCAGGATCTTCAGACTCTGCACACTGCTGTGCAATGCCTGCTGAATTCTTTGGATTGTTTTTGGTGACACTGTTATCGACCTTTTAGTCAAAGAAACCAACAAGTTTGCTCTACGATCTAGGCAGGACTCACCATCTAGCTTGTCTTGGCTCCCTGTTACTAGACAGGAAATTGAAGCATTTTAGTCTACAAATTGCTATTGGGGTTGCTGTTTTGCCAGAAATCCATAACTATTGGTCAACTGAACCCGCACTTGAGATGTTGCCATGCCAGGTCCTGGTAGGCACCCTCCCCCGCCCATTCCTAGGCTGCTTGGCAAGCATTTTTCATCCAGTGCACCCATATGGAGAAGGTGCAGAGTCTGTACCAAGCACAACAATCTTGAGACTGGGAAATACAAATATACTAAGATGGCGATATGTTGCGAGAAATGCAATGTCCATTTGTGTATCGGTGACTGTATTGCACGTTGGCATTCAAAGGCCGCTATATAAATTAAGTTTTGTTTACAATAAAATGTACATTTGAGAGCCAGAAGTCTGCCGATTCAGAAAATATACACTTTATAATGCTTCTCTGTAATCCTTGTTGCACAATTGTTGTTCCACTATGGGTATTGTGACTGTTTTTGCATGTTGGCATTCGAAGGGCGCTATATAAATTAATTTTTGTTTACAATAAAATGTACATTTCATGCGCCAGAAGTCTGCTGATTCAGAAAATATATACTTTATTATGTTTATCTGTAATCCTTGTTGCACTATTGTTGTTCTACTATGGGTACCGTCAAATTACTGATATTCCGAAAAAACAATTCAGGCGGGAATGGGTTAAGCAAATATATGTGTTGAACTATCAATTATCGAAATCTAATTCTAATTGCTAATCGATTAGCAATTCTAGCTAATTGTACCCATCTGTGGTTGGAAGTGCCTCTGAGTAGAACTCTTGAAGGAGCGCTATACAAATTTTCTTCATGAGTGAATGTGTGAATGATTGGTGACTCTTTTTCCAGTTTACTGTACATTGTTTTGCTACCTGATGTAATAGTCTAGTTGCAAATGACATGTGACTTCATAGGTTAATGAAAGAGCTTTTGTAATATACTTTAAAGTGTGCTATTTTAAGTGTTCTGATACATACATACACAAGTTTAGTGGTTTTATGTCATGTTAGAAAGTTGTTGATGACACAAGATTGCTCTAAATGTTGTAGGAGGAACTGGTGTTGAATGTGAAGTTTGTCTTGCATGTGGCATATAGAACTGCCAGGTGGTTAAGCTCGACACTTAAGGAATTTATGTGTTTGTTTTGTCATATGGGTGCACAGCCAGATCAGTCAGCACATGCTGCCATTGGATTGCACACATTTATATAAATGGGTGCTCGTGCAGCCATCATTAGGCTTGTAATTGTAAATAGTTTGCAGAGATTCCATGTCTATCTTGGCAAGTTCTGCTCAACCACCAAGTCAGATGAATTGGGTTTTATTGGAATAACGGTGGAGATGGTCAGAAGACATCTATAAGACATCTAAAGGTCCATCTAAAGGCTGTGTTGTCATCAAAGATCCGCGCAACCAGTAATAACAGCTGCATTGGCTGGGCATGGGTATCACTGGTGGGCCAAGGTCCTCTTGAGAGTGAGTATGCCTGATAAGTCAGCAGTATAGAGTATGCAGAGGAGTGGTGCCAGAATCAAACGTTGAGGTACATAGGTCCGGGCAGAGCGTGTGGACCCAAAGACGAGAGAGAGAGAGAGAGAGAGAGAGAGAGAGAGAGAGAGAGAGAGAGAGAGAGAGAGAGAGAGAGAGAGAGAGATCAGAGAGAAACTAATGGAACTAGTGTTACAAAAACATTTGAGCCATCAGTTCTTAAACCATAAACCATCAGCTGGTCTCACTTCAACAGTGGTTTGGTACTGTGAAGCTGTTATTTAGAGTGGAACGGAGTCCTCTATTTCCAGTTTCCAGTCTGAATTTAGAGTGGAACGGAGTCCTCTATTTCCAGTTTGCAGTCTGAGCAGTGGGCCGGACATCCAAGACTCTCTTAGAGATGTAGCACAGATAATCCTCTGAAGTAAACGATCGGCCCAGTGACTTTTTCAAATTGGCCAAGAAGCATTGACATGTCATTTCAGAGCTGCCAGCTGTCCTTTAATAATAAAAATAATAATGATGACAATTTATATAGCACCATAACACAGCCATCCCATTACACGGGTGCCTCACAGTCAAGTAACAGCAGGATAGGCCTTAGAATACAAACAAGTCTTGAGTTCAGATTTGAAAGAGCCAGTGCCAGACGTCACGCAGAAGCGGCGATGTTGTGCCGCTCTTGCGAGACGTCCTGCCACTGGCTGCTCTTCACGCTGAGTTTAAGATCGGTTTGCTGGTTGCAAATCAGCCTTTCAATCGATCTTCTTTCTTTAAGTTCTCTGCCCTTCGGCAGGTTCCAACTTCCAGGCCAAGTGGACAAAAGGTTAAGAAACTGATAGAACGGTGAGGGGAGGACCCGAGGAAGACAGCCCAACTCCCGAGGAAGCCCATTCCTTGTCGCAGGACTGATAACAGAGAAAGCGTATAGCTGCATTGTAGCTGTATGGGCAAAAGGAACAGTCAAGTCACTATGGGCAGCAGAGCAGAGGAGGCAGCCACTGTCATAGGACGAGACGGGTCAACAAAGCACCCTAAGTACACAGGCGCCTTCCCCAAAGGGCACCTCCAGACCAGATAGGGGATCCGGAAATATATGCACTGAGGAAAGGGAAGCCAGTGTAGGATCTCCTGCATATAATGCAAAACACAGTTGGTCTTGGCGAAACCACCAGTGATAAATGCAGCAGACCTGTGGTTGGCCCACATTGATAGATGAGCAATAATAATCGAGTCGGCTCAGGATGAAGGCGTGGATTAGGGTCACTGCTGCATTAAAGGTCAGCGAGCGTGAGACTACCCGGAGTTGGCGGAGCTTATAGAAGCAGCTACGACTGACCAGGTCTATATGGTGGGCCAACAACAACTCCTGGTTCAGGTGAACCCCAGGTCATGGACTTTTGGAATGAAGCAACACATCACCTTTAAGTGGCAGGCGATGAGACTCTCTTAGTAGCATGTCCTTGTCCTAGAAGAAGGAGTGCTTTTTTCTATAGATCCGAATTCATTCAATGCAGTAACTAAATCCAGGCAACCGCCATGCTTATGCATAGGTGCAGTAATGTCTGTTTTATTCCAAAACTGACGATGAGCTGCCTGAACTGCTCGGCCCAAGAGCATCCCAAATCCTCAATCCTCCATGTGTATGTTTAGGTCTCCTTTTATCACCAGCTAGCCGATATAGGTGACCTTATTCTCACTGTGAACTCCTGGATGCACTTTGAAGATAGCAGCCACGAAAACAGGTCGGTAGATGGCAGCAAAGTTATTGGGCCCTGCAATGTGGCGAAGGAACTGAGCACGATCTTGAATGTGGTGAAGGTTACATCAAGTTCCAGCGATTTTGCATGCAGGTCTGTTTTGTGGAAAAGAGCAATTCCAGCCATCCACCCCCCTCCAGTCGCTGTGTAACCAGGTCTAAGTCGTGATGAGGCGCATCTACGATGTGGTAACCTGTTGGCACAGGCCTTCGTAAAATGACATCCAAGGCAGTTTGATGTCAAGTTTTGACCACTTGCCGGGACCACGGATGCCAGAGACATTGGGAAAACAAAATCTTCCTCACCGTGCTTTTCACCATTAGGTCATAAAAATAGAGTAACCTCAGTTTCTCTGCACCATACACTTGTCTGTGCCTGTTCACGCTATGCCAAACATCAACTGGAGTCAAAAGTTACTAATTAAAATTCGAAATTACAGTGAATTTTAGTGCCCTGCAGTTCATAGCACTATAATTGTTTTCAAAACAATTAAGGCAAGATAAAGTTTGAAATGCAAACGATAGCCATGGTAGATGTAAAGACGCCAGATGACGCCATGTATCTATGAATCAGACGTCAGAATAATTGTTCTTGATGTGGTACTTTGGGCTTGGTGTCATTCTGAATGTCCTCCAACTGCTTCTGATTCAACTGTAATAAGACCCAGTTCATTTGGCTTAGTAGTTGCTCACAGCTTGCTAAGATCGATTCCTTGTTTCTATGCCAAAGGTTTCCAGACATTCTTTTCTCGTCCACAGGAGTTGTCCTAGACCGTGATTTCTCCTTGATGGATCGTGTTATCAATTTCTGCCCTCGCTCAATCTCCATTCATGCCACCTCCGTCAGATCCGTATCATACGTCACTACCTCTCCTTTCGTGCTGTCACTACTTTAATTATCTGCACCAGAGTGGACTTTGGTAACACTATCTTTGTTGAACTTTCACTAGCTAATCTTTTGAAGCTTCAGTCTGTTCTTATTGTCGCTGCCCATCTTATTGGAGGTCTTCCCAGATTTGGCCATTTAGCTTACTTTATGCGGGGTACTTTTCTCTAGCTCCCCATCCTGCAGCATATTCAGTTTAACCCTCAAGTGACCAACTGGGGTCCTGATGGAGACCCCAGCATAGGGGTCCTGAGTGGCCGAGTGGGTTGGTAGCCCGCTCGCCACGCCGGCGGCCCGGGTTCGATTCCCGCACGGTCGGTTTATCATAGATTAATTTCTCGGATCTTTAATGAGGGTGGCTCGGTCGCAATATAAACGTGGAGTACAATACAATACAATACAACACAATACTTTGGGTCCCTGCCCCTTTGGGTGTGCCCCAGGGTTCTGTCCTGGGCCCGCTGCTTTATCTTCTTTATACTGCTGATGTCTGCTCCTTGTTG
Source organism: Aporrectodea caliginosa (assembly GCA_020284085.1). Classification (NCBI taxonomy): domain Eukaryota; kingdom Metazoa; phylum Annelida; class Clitellata; order Crassiclitellata; family Lumbricidae; genus Aporrectodea; species Aporrectodea caliginosa. The sequence goes on from JACEVL010001045.1 coordinate 113,495, forward strand.
ACGTCTCAGGGGCTTCTACACCAACTATTTGCCGATGATGTGCAAGCCTACATCCACACCCATTCAGCCGATGCGGTGGCTACTGTGAGTCAGATGTGTCTGACTATGGATGTCCTCTCTTCTTGGATGGCCTCCAATCGGCTACTCTTAAATCCCTCTAAAACACAGCTCATTTGGCTGGGTAGCCGTAGACAACTGCAGGGTATCGACTTTCTTCAACTTACCCTGCTCTTTCCTCACATAACCTTTTCCCTCACAGTTCGTGATCTGGGACTTTCTCTTGACTCCGAGCTTACTTTATCTCAACATGTGAACTCAATTGCACGGAAGTTGTTATTATCAGCTTCGTCAGCTTCGAGTGGTCTCTCGCTCTCTCTCTCATGATGCAGTTGTGGTCCTTGTTCATGCCTTTGTTACTAGTCGAATTGACCACTGTTCCTCACTACTTGCTGGCCTTCCCCTTGGTGTTTTGGAGCGACTAGATCGAGTTCTACGCTCGGCTGCTCGGCTTATTGGACGGCTTCCTAAGTACTCTCCTGTCTCTGCATACATGCGTGATGTGTTGCATTGGCTTCCTGTGTCTCAGCGTATCTCATATCGCATTGCTGCTCTTGTTTCTCGTTGTGTTCTTGGCTGCGCTCCATCTTACTTGCGTGATCTTTGCCGCCCAGTGTCTGATGTTCCAGCGCGTCGGGTGCTTCGCTCTGCGACGAGGGGTGAGTGCCTTGTTCCACGGACTCGCTTGGCTATTAGGCAGCGCCGTGCTTTATCGGTTGTTGGCCCTTCCATTTCATCATCATCATCATCATATTCGTTTATTTAACACAAAACTGTCGACAAAACGCAACAGAATACATGAGTTATTGAGAGTGGCAGTTTTTCGTCTAATAGACGTTTTTGAAAAGCAAATCGATCTTTTCAGCAAAAGGCTTTCGATTTGGTAGCAAAAAAGTTTCTACGACGTCGGCCGATCGTATGCACAAACTTTTAATCCAAAAACTGTTCGGAAAAACCGCCTAAATCTCACAAAATTCTAGCTACAATAGATGACCTCAGCTAGATCGGCAGCCTAGTAGGCGCTCCTTCAACTCCCGAGTAGCATGGAATGACCTACCACTTAAGCTCCGTTTTTTACTTGTAAGCCATCTGACAGGGTTCTACAAGTCCCTCAAGTCTTTTTTCTTTAGTCGTGGCTGGGCCGGGAGCGCTCCTGAGTAGTTTCTTGAAGGGGCGCTATATAAATGCTCTGAATGAATGAATGAATGAATACAACTGGGGCGCGGTGGTGTAGGGGTATGTTCGGTGCCTTGCAGCTGAAGGGTTGCGGGTTCGAATCCACCTCAAAGCCGCCGCGTAGGGACCCTGGGCAAGTCCTTCACTCGCAATTGCTCATGAATGCGCTTCGGCGTGAAACTCGGATTCAGTGTCCGCGCAGTAGTCGGGAGCGCCTCTGAATAGGAATCTGGAAGGGGCGCTATAACAAGTGTTCAAATACAATACAATACAATAGCAGCAGCTTGTGCCACTTTTGGGCTATCCAATATTTTTTCACGGTATTTTATGAATTTGTCACCTGGATATTGCTCACTGTTTACATCTACAGTAAGCCGGTTTTGCTTGTATCTTTTAAATACAGAATATGCAATAATTTGCTCTGTAGACATCTGCCAGGATTAGTGTCATCAACTCTAAGATACGTGTAAGCAGCTGAAGTCTTCAGTGCATAAATGAACGCAATGATTTCCTTGTCATTGACAGGTTTCCACTCAGCAAGTTAATTTTCAGGACTTCGTTCATTCCAGGCACGTATTCTTATTAGGGATGAGCCTATTGGCATTTTTTGCCGATTTCCGAATCCAGATAGTTAGCATGCTTATTTGGCCGATTCCGATTCCAATCCGAATAATTGTCAATATTCATTTTTAGTTGCATAGAAAATATATATATATATATATATATATATATATATGTGTGTGTGTGTGTGTGTGTGTGTGTATATATATATATATATAAATTATATTTATGCACTGAACTATTTAAAAGAAATTAACATTTGTAAGTTTGAAACCGTGGACGCATGGCATAAGAAAAAAAACATTTTGTTGACACGTCAAGTAACAATATTTAATTATTTATACGGATTTTAAACTAATTAAAGATAGTAGTAGTAGATTTCGTTTATTAAAATACTAAGTTGACATACCGCAACTTGTTTACATGGGATAATGAAAGAAATTAATTAAAAACTATAAGTTTATGCCTTTAGTCAAATAAATCTACGACAGGAGCTTGCTAAAACAGGTTACCCGGTACTAGACTATTTCTGTATTAATGAAAAAAGAAATTGTTTTTGGTCTAAAATATTACGAAGTCTGGAGACTCACTGGAGGCCTTTAGACGTATTCCAGACAACTGGTTGTTGTCCATCATTCGAGTTCTGTACTTGTTTTTCAAATGCTTCATCTCACACACTTAGGTGCTTCCGAAGAGGACCAGGATATTTCTTGCCGGTTCTCAAAGTTTAGGATATTCCACAGCCAACTTCCTCTAGTAAATCGGTTTTTGTTGTCTCCACGATGAAAATGTACATTCTCATTTCACTTTGAAGGTCCTCTTCCAAAGTTCACATTCTTTTCAAAGGCATTACTAATCGACAGGTCTCGGATTTTGATTTGCACAAAGTTTACAGAAAGAATACAGAAAAGTCATGTTTATGTCTCTCCTTTTCGTAGTGATGAGTCATGAATGGTCACACATTCACACCAATCACAACTGCATGATCAACAGCTGAGCTCCGACATATACGCCACCTATTTTGCATACAGCCCTACACAAATGCATTTGCACAGTGTGACTTTCATTTGGCTACTCTCTCCCACTGCTCCTCACTGTCAGCTCTGCTCAGACAATTATGCACTGGTTCGATGTCCAAGACTAGATATGCATATTATTAGCCTACCTGCCTCTTTGAGCTGCACCATCATGAATGCATATTCAGATGGTGCATTCTCAAAGGGTGTATGCCCATGCCAGTCTGTCAGTCTGTTTTTGTATGTGCATATCATATGTGAGTATAATAGGCCTATGTGTTGTTAAATACATGCACTAATACAATAATACAGAGACAAACATAACTGATTAACACTACAGTTTTAAGACAATGGAATAAAAATATTTATGAATTAATATACACAAGGCCGCCAATGCATTACAATTAGATCATACGTCGACGGCCGCCACTTCTCCCTCTCACAGCCGCAATACGGCCACAGGTTGCACACCACTGTACTATAGGGTAGCAGCACTTGTCTGACACTTGTCTCACTGGTACTTATCTGATCTCTGTCGCCCTGTTTCCGATGTAGCCGCCCGTCGAGCTCTGTGCTCTCCAGCTAAGGCAGAGCTATTGGTCCCTCAGGCCGCTCCTCGGTGAGACAGTGCCGAGCCATCTCGATTGTTGGCCTCTGCACTTGGAATGGTCTCCCGCTTGTGTTATGCTTACTGCCATGGAATAATTATTTGCCTGCTTTCTACCAATTGCTAAAGTCCTTTCTGTTTAGCTGTTGCTGGGCTGTGAGCGCCTCTGAGTAGGTTTCTTGAAGAGGCACTATATAAATTTCAGGAATGAATGAATGAATGAATGCCAAAATCACTGAGTGGAGTTCATTATTTAATGTATGCGTCTGCATAAAACTGCCAGCTTTATGCAGATAGTTAAGCTAGAGATAAGGTGAGGTACTTAAAAAGCACTGTAAAACTATTACATGCCTGCACATATATATACACTGTGTCCACGATAAAGTAGAACACTAGACTTTGTGAAATATCTTGGTCAATTGTAGTACTATAGGTACTAAATTTGGTGCACACGAACTTCAGTCTATTGTTTCTAAACCCTGCAAATTTTATTACAATTGATGCAACGGTTACGAGGATATACCCTAATGAAATTGGGTGGTTGAGGAACCAAGTTACCAACACGTAAAACGCATCGACAGATGCGTGCGCGGCTGATCATCCTGACTCAGCACCAGTTCTCCGACAGCATTGATATTTGTTTGCGTCTGTGGTTTTGTTTGCGTCTCGACGGTCTCGTGGTTTCCTTGCAACTGATCCGGTTGTGGCAATCTTTTTTAACAGCTTGCTGACACTAGCTAGGGACCAATAATTTTTCATTGGAAATTCTGTAATGAGTCTCCTACGCCATACCCCTTCGTCTCTCTCAACTCCTTGATTAAAATCTTGTCCTCTGCACTGAAAACCATTTCTTTACAACCAACTACTGTTACGTAAAACAGGTCTCGTAGTGTAATTGTTTCCGAAAATGACGCTTATAAACAACAGCCTATCCCTGCGGTAGCCAGAAAAATTACGTAATTCTATGCGTTTTACGTGTTGGTAACTTGGTTCCTCAACCACCCAATTTCATAAGGGTATATCCTCGTTACCGTTGCATCAATTTTAATCAAATTTGCAGGGTATAGATAGAATAGACTGAAGTTCATGTGTACCAAATTTAGTACCTATATAGGTACAATTGACCAAGATGATCAGCCGCGCACGCATCTGTCGATGCGTTTTACGTGTTGGTAACTTGGTTCCTGAACCACCCAATTTCATAAGGGTATTTCCTCGTAACCGTTGCATCAATTTTAATAAAATTTGCAGGGTATAGATAGAATAGACTGAAGTTCATGTGCACCAAATTTAGTACCTATAATGGTACAATTGACCAAGATATTTCACAAAGTCTAGTGTTCTACTTTATCGTGGACACAGTGTATATACATTCTTTTACTTACATATTTATAGTATGTTGCCTTTACCGTACCTCTGACAAAATATGCATGCTGTTCATTTTGGTGCTGCATCATTTGCTTGTTTTTAGATATGATCTGGCTCGGCCAACACGAACGCTTTTCATTAAATCAGTTACACTTCAAGCTGGAACAATTGCTGTCTGTTTCTACTTCATTGGTTTAGTATTTTCACTTGCGACAGTCTTCATTGATGAGCGTATTTCATTATATGGCATTGATCCGCTGCTGTGGACTAACAGCACTCAGGTTTGTTGAACTAATTAATGGTACGTTTTTACTGCCACATTTGCAAACCTATGAAAGTTAACCCTTTCGTTACTGGACCCGTCGCGCCGACGGGTTACCAAACCCATCTGCTGTACTGCACTCGTCGCCGCGACGGGGATACAACCTGTAGCTTATAGTCAGGCCCAGTATGCTGCGGGGGTGATATAACCGTATATTACGATGGTCTGAACATTATTCTCTTGTAAAAATATTTGTCTATGGAAATTTTTCACGTAGACCACATTTGCAAGCGTCGATTGTTCAAGGTAAAAATGGCGAAAAGACGTATGACTGGTGAAGACGTTTTGAAGGAAATTTTTAACGATAAAGACAGTGATGAAGACGATTTAGAGTTAGATTTAGGTGTAGATGAGTTAGAAGTTATAGACGGCGTTCGGTTACTGACGACATGCAATCTAAGAGTGATGCATCAATAATTGGTTTGAAACAAACGTTAACGTTTTGTTGCTTATTTCGTTTTTCTTGGTGATCACACACATACAGACATACGGACATACATACCATAGGAAAAACTCATTGAAAAATGTAAAAAACAATAATTCCAACTTAGTTTAACTGAATAGCTAAAATAATGTAAGTTTCACTATTTTCACATAATCTCATATTTTCCCTAGAATTCCCCCGTATGGCACCTGGGAACGTGCGCAGTAACGAAAGGGTTAAATTGAGATCCAACATGAAGCAAGTCACAATGAGCAAGGCAACTTGAGAACAATGGGTTTGCAGCAGATGTACTGAAGACATTATGTCTAATTCTGTATGACATGACCATCTATGTAGCCAGTAAGAGACATGGTAGAATCAAAAGCAACACCAGCATCGGCTAACTCAATAAAGTGAGTCACCCAGTTTAAAAGATTTAAGCCTTTCAAATGGCTGAAATTGCTGTCCAATGGCGTGCCTAGTATTGGACATTTTTTGGCCACCATACAAGACATTGTACAACATTTTCACACACATATATAACAAGACAAATTGTCAAATGAAATTTTGATTTGGTTATAATCAGTAGGTTTGGTTCTTAAAAATAAAAGTTTGAATCTACTGTTCGCCAAGGTTCCATTTGGTTCCATTCCATCCAGAAACATAACACAAAAAGTTGTATGAAAAAATATTAATATTTAGGACTCGCACAACACCATCAAAGTTTTACCATATATCAATATGCGAACACTCGAACAGTAAGCATAATAGTTGTAATCAACAATGAATACTTAAACCAGGAATAAATTCAACCACTTGTAGTAGGTCCAGATTACAACACAATGACATTATTGCATGCCTGATTACTAGTGATTACACTGATTAGTGATTAAAATTATTTATTACAGTTATTATTATTGCTACTGAGGTACTTAGTCAATGTCAATGGGGCCTTGACCTTTAATTGTTGGTTCCGAGAACGAGTTGCTTTGGATGCAAAAAAGCAAACGAGCCAGAAGCATAAGAACCAGAAGCAGATGCGCTAGGAGTGGAAGAACCAGAAGCAGAACCAGCAGCAGAAGAACCAGAAGCAGAACCAGCAGCAAAAGAACTAGAAGCAGAAGAAGCAGAAGCAGAAAAATCAGAAGTAGAACCAGCTACAGAAGAAACAGTAGCAGAGGAACCACAAGCAGAAGAAACAGAACCAGCAACAGCAGTGTATCATAAAGTGGAGAGTGACACCAGTTTCCACTGTTCTTACTGCAGAGAGCTTTACAGTTTACAGCGACCAACACAAAGAAACGTGGATTCAATGCTTAACATGCAAGTACTGGTGTCATGAAAGCCCGGCGACAAGCAATTTTTACTGTAATTACTGTCGTTAACTATCAATTTTTCTTACGTAAGATTACAATTGACAGTTTTAATTCATTTTCTCGTTACTGTTGTTAAATGTGAAACAAATAATTCAGATAGCTCAATTACCATTAGCACTGCCTTCATGTCAAACTTGTCCAAACTTGGGCATGAGCAGCAGTAGGTTATTTGCCACTTTTGCCCAAGGTGTAGTTGGAAAAGAGTGGCATTTTCACTTTGTGTTTTGGCGTATTTTGCTAAATATTTTATCACATATAGTCAATTTTCAAGGTATTTCTGTTAGCTTTATGAGTTTCCAACATGCCTATGAAAGATTGTGGCATTGTGTTATATATTTTTGAAAATATCAAATGTGTTCCAAAAAAACTTCTCTTGTGCTGGTCTCCCTATTATTTAAAGTGCTGTTGATTACAATTTTACCTATGAAGAATACAGCTGGTTCTAATGGTGAAGATAAAGCACATGTTAAATAGCTGATGCAAGAGGAAGGAAGAGCAGTAGATCCATATTTACAACTGGAACTAAAAGGAGATTGTAGTTCAGAACACAAACTTTTATATGGAAACTTTGTGCTTGTATAATATATAATTGTATAATGTATAATATACTATATGGTATTATATATTACATAATATATGTGACACTATGTTCGTGCATTGAAGATTTAAGTTAGACCTAACATTGTGTATGCTTGCTTGGATGGATTTGTGGTTATCGGTCTCAGGAACTCACGGATCAAATACCACTAAAATGACAATAAAAATAAATAATAAACAAACCAACGAGAACATAAACATTGTAGAAATTATTTTTTAGTTGTGCTAAAGTAAAATCATCCAGTCTTTCTGTTTAACACTAAACATAGGTCCAAAACTGCGAATCAAATACTTATATTCGAAGTGACAAAAATTATTTGTAAAAATCAAAATTTCAAAGACGTTGTGTGAGTCCTAGATATTGTTCGATCCTGATAATTTTTTGGCTACAATACTTTTAAACCAATTGGCACGGAATGCTGGGTTGGCGAAATTAAAAAAATAAAGTTGAAAATTTTCCATTAGAGATGCAACCACCCTATCATTGAAATTATATCCCAGTCAAACAGTGTTACTAGTGGAGTGGTATCAAAGAGGACCAAGCAGAACTCATTATGTTCAAGACAGTTCTCATTAAAGAGCAAGTGCATAATGTAAGTATTGTCTCTTCTTAATCATACTGTCCCTAAGTCTTTCCCATGGACTTTCGTCATGTATTGTTTCTTTGTCTGTATTGCTGATTTGTCCAAACTGTCTTTTACTGAAGGCTGTTTTCCATCATGTTTTATATGTTTTTAATCATGCCTTTATTTAAGAAACCTGACCTGGATGTCAACAGCCTGTCAAACTTTAGACCTATCTCCAACCTTAATAGCATTTCAAACATTGTTTAAAGTCTCTTCTTAACATGTTTCAAGAAGCACATTGCTTCATCTTCTAATTTCAGTCCTTGCCAATCAGCTTGCCATGAAGACTAATCAACTGAAACTGCTCTTGCCTTTTTGCTGGACAACATCTTCTCATCTATTGAGAAAGGAAAGGCGTGTCTCTCCGTATGCCTCAACCTTATTGGGAAAATTATGCAAGTCAAGCGGGAATGATATATAAGGGTAGAAATTAAGCAAAACCAGGGCATGACCCTGAAATACACATATACCTCACAACAAAACCAGGGCGAAACCCTCAAAAATAGTCATTTTTATAAAACACATGATGACATCGGCGATATAAAAGGAGCAGTGTTTTTTTAGTTAAGACAGAAGTTTAACTAACAAAATTTGTTTAGTTAAAGCCAAAGGTTAGCTAATATTTTTTAGTTATTAACTAAAAAGTTTAACTACTAATTTTTAGTTATTAGCTAGAAAGTTTAGGCCTACCTAAGTAAAAAATCAGCAACTATGTTCCGCAATTATTGTCATGAGTAACTGGTTTTATTACTTAAGTCAAGTGAACTGCATTGCATTGCACGATGCATCATCGTTTGCACTAGCAACTTTCTTCATAATTTTCTTGTTGACTATTAGTACACATAACATAGTTTGAAAGTGAAATTGCCATTGATGATGTGCATTGTTAAATTTCACTTAACCTCTGTCATTGTGAAAATGTTTGTGAAAAAGTTGAACAAAGTTTAACTAAATAGTATTAGTTTAGTTAACTTATTTACAAAATCAGTTGCCAACTTTTAGTGAAACTTTTTTATTTTAGTTGAAAAATAGTTATAGTTTAATTAAAAAAGTAGTTAGTGCCCATCTATGAAAAGGGCAGAAATACACAAAAACCTTGGGGGAAAAACAGGGCAAAGCCATGAAAAATCCGGAAAAGAGAGAAGAAAATGCCCACTCAAAACATCACTGCATGCACAATGCACATGTGTACTGCCATTAGTGATGGAAATGAGTCAACCATCACTGACTCTGTGTAGGCTACCTGTATTAGCGAGTTCCACATGTTGATTGTTATAATTGGACACATGACGTTGCTGCATGTTAATCGAACGCGGGCATTAATTTCACGGGACTTCTGTTGCTCGAGTTTAATTGTAATATGTAATGTAATGTAACATATTGACAGATCTATATATAGCACATCGTCAAGAGAATCTTGACCTAATGACGGAAAACCAGTATTTTCAAGTGCCATGATACTATTTAACTGTTGGTAACATAATCCAAGTAAAAAATCATTACCTGTATTTATCTGGTTATTTATATCACCTACCTATGAATACCTATGAAAGTCGCTAAAACATGGGTAGACACAGATATAGTAAGTGCAATATATGTGAGCTGCACTTATTAGATCTATAACACAACACATTGCTAGGTTTCCATCCAAGTTTCCATCCAAGAGCACTAGGATGAAAACTGTCAACATGTCATCTGAAAGAAAAAATTACATGATAACATGGACAACCATTTGTGGCTGGTCAATTTGGAAAATAACAACGGTTTCCTGTTATGGTTGATCCTGATCAATTCAATCACCCATAAATATAGTAAATTATTTTCGATTCATAATTAGAGGCATTTCACTGGCTATGTTAAACATGGTAGTAATTATTGATGTGAACTGAATCATCTTGTAGGTGGACAACACGGATACTTACCTATTCCAGTGGCAGATACTGAATCTTATTCGTGGCATAACTGCAATTCTTGGATGGTTTATTGTATCGCTTCGTCCTTCCACGGATCGTCTGACAAAGAATTTACTCAGTGCTGATGAAAGATTTCTGGCACCAGTGACGCAGGCTGCATAAATATGTACAGCTAATGACCGACATTATTTTATGAATTCATGTTATCTAGAAGTTATCCAGCTACTGTAGCTAAATAGGGATATAGCCAATTTTGTTCTTCGTGTGTATTCATACAATCGTACTAAACTATAGCTAAAATAATTGATTTTTATCTCCCCAAATATGACATAATTTGGAACATTACTTTATTTTTATTTGAGCTTGACATGGGGATGATATGTTACATATACTAGCTAAAACTGCAAGATCACTATTAGAAGTTGGTTTAATTCGTCTTGGAAAGTCATGACTTGTTAGAGGTAATGTTTCACAACTACTAATTTTTAGTTATTAGCTATAAAGTTTAGGCCTACCTAAGTAAAAAATCAGCAACTATGTTCCGCAATTATTGTCATGAGTAACTGGTTTTATTACTTAAGTCAAGTGAACTGCATTGCATTGCACGATGCATCATCGTTTGCACTAGCAACTTTCTTCATAATTTTCTTGTTGACTATTAGTCTAGTACACATAACATAGTTTGAAAGTGAAATTGCCATTGATGATGTGCATTGTTAAAGTTCACTTAACCTCTGTCATTGTGAAAATGTTTGTGAAAAAGTTGAACAAAGTTTAACTAAATAGTATTAGTTTAGTTAACTTATTTACAAAATCAGTTGCCAACTTTTAATGAAACTTTTTTATTTTAGTTGAAAAATAGTTATAGTTTAATTAAAAAAGTATTTAGTGCCCATCTATGAAAAGGGCAGAAATACACTCTCTCTCTCTCTCTCTCTCTCTCTCTCTCTCTCTCTCTCTCTCTCTCTCTCTCTCTCTCTCTCTCTCTCTCTCTCTCTCTCTCTCTCTCTCTCTCTCTCTCTCTCTCTCTCTCTCTCTCTCTCTCTCTCTCTCTCTCTCTCTCTCTCTCTCTCTTTCAACTTTTAGACTTACAGCACATTGGAAAGCTGGAATTGTGAAGTTAATAATTAGCTTTTCTATCCTTAGTCACTTTACACCATTACGCCATCGGTTGATGCCTTGTGCATTAGACACCGGCGCAATACATAACTGATTACATTACATTACATCAGTTATCAATTTTTCTACTTGCATGAGGGATCCTTCCCATCTGCTTAGAAACCTTCTTTTGATCCTGAGAAGGTTTCAGGCTCATCTCAACCTTGAATTTTATATCTGAAATCCTTGAACGGATAGTCATGAATCACATGCAAACTAACCTGTCGTCAAACTCACTAATCTCCCCTTTTCAGTCGGCGTATCGTAGGTTTCACTCAACTGAATCTGCACTTCTTATTGCTCATATTGTGGGGCGCGGTGGTGTAGGGGTATGTTCGGTGCCTTGCAGCCGGATGGTTGCGGATTCGAATCCACCTTAAGCCGCCGCGTAGGGATCCTGGGCAAGTCCTTCACTCGCAATTGCTCATGCGCTTCGGCATTAAACTCCGATTCAGTGTCCGCGCTGTAGTTGGGAGCGCCTCTGAGTAGAAATCTTGAAGGGGTGCTATACATACTCTGCTCATAACAAGTGCTCAATACATACATACATAATCACATCATATGCTCAATGGTGACAGCACTTGTTCTTCTTGACATGTCTATTACTTTTGATACTGTGGATCATTCTATTCTTCTTCATCATCTCAAGAACTGGTTTGGGATCTCCTGCAATAAATTGTTTTACTACTTATCTTAGTCCACACACTCAATCAGTGCATTTAACTGGTAATTATTTCATAGTGTAGTGGTAACATCAGTGGCGTGAAGTGCAGTAGGTAGGGGGATCACTTCCCGAACCCTCCCAAAAAAGTCCACACAGCCTATCATTCGCAAGATGGGGCGTTCGTAAAAATGAGATGTAGGACGTGATGGGCGCCTTGCATGGCTGCCGTATACAGTTAAATTCGACTCCGACTTGTTCATACTGATTTGTAAATTGTAATCATCTTGCATTGTGTCAGTTTGAAATTAAACGATTATTATTCATCTAGTATAGATAGTGCATCTTCAGCACAGCTAAAAAAAACAGTCTGAAGGTGAGAAAATAATTATATAGAAAAGGTCCTGGTAAAGAGGTGAAGGTCCAGAGGGAGGCCATTCCAGGTCGAGGAGTATACGGCTTGCAGAACGCAAGATCCGATCCAAGCACCCCAGTAGACCAGCCGTGAGGCCAGCGTAGAGCTAGCAAAAGTAATCAAGACTAGTTGTGTAGAAGACATGGATAAGAGTGAACGTAGCTAAAGCAGTTAATGAGCGGGCGACAGTGCAGAACTGGCGCAACTTGTAGAAGCTCGGGTGGTTGATAATTATTGAAATAAAGGTGAGTTCTCGGACCAGGACTAAGGTGACGCCAAGGTCTCGCACAACTTAGCAGAAAGTGAAATGGAGACGTAGGCGGCAGCGATGGCAGCAATGTCTAATCTAGCCAGTTGCTGGCGGGTGCCCAGTGAGCTGGGTTTCAGTGGAGTTAAGCCGTAGCTGGTCAGATGACATCAGGGCCTCAAGGGCTCCCATGATCGAGCTCATAGCTCGAGTGGTCGCAATAGCGTCAGAGGTAGAGCAATGCAAGTAAGCCTGGAACTGCAGTATAGGAAGTGACACAATGTCAGAAGTGTAGATAAAGCAGAGAACCTGGGGCTGCAGTGGGGGCGGGGACTCATGGACCTAGTTGACTCATGCACAACACAGAAGGACTATGAGGAACTGGCTAGGTTAGAAGCTTCGAATGGTAAAAAAAAGTTCCAGACAGGCCAACCGTTTGCAACCGTTCAAAAGTATCTCATGGTCCACAGTGTCAAATGCCGCGCCAACGTCAAAAAGTGCCAGTAAAGTTTCATGGCCGGTTTTTAAGAGATTTGGCGCATGCTTCAGGTCGCTACCACTGTCCCAGTCACAAGCGCCAAATAACAGTGAAAATTTGAGCAGAATATCTAAAATTTTGACAGAGATATTAATTTTTGAAGTGAATAAGAAAAAACGTATCGCTGGTAAACGGCATTATCCACCACGTTTGAACTGTCATAATCATATCGGCCAGAAAATGAGTTAGAAGGATGAAGTTTTTTTCTTATAATCAGTTTGTGGAGCTCTTTCCAATTATGCAAGAATATGTGTGGTTTACCTGTTGATTTTAATGTAAAAATTCGTAAATATTGCACAGAGGTCAATTCTCACTAAGTTCCAGACATCAGCAGGCAGGAATTATATATAACAAAACTTATACTGGTTTTATATTAACGTACATTCGTGATATTATTACTCATTAGGGGCGTACCTGATTAGATTCATTTTTTGCTTCCAATGACATTTTCCTTGCCATGATCGTCAAAGTGGGGTTTACAGCTCACAAAAAGTTAAAATGTACAGTTAATTAAGTTAAAAAAAATAATAATAATAAAAATAATAATAATAATAAAATAATAAAATAATAAAAATAATAATAATAAAAAATAAAAATAATATTGCTTTGAAACACTTTAAAAACATGAGTGAGTGAAATGCCTGCCACTCGAGTGCCAGAAATCTCACTCAATCAAGATGGGTGAAGTTTAGATGCCACTGGCAGATTTACAATACCTGATTTCATATTTGTCAGTTTCAAATGCATATAGTTAAAGTTTTGTTCTGTATTTTTTTGGATTGCAAGCACAGCTGAAAAACTCTTCACGACGTACTGAAAGGAATCAACTTCACGACGTACTGAAAGGAATCAACAATTTTAAAGCTCGGTCAGAAATTAATCCATGTTCAACTTTTCGTTTCAGTCAGAAAATCCGACAAAATCCGGCGCAAAGCGATTTCCGACTCAAGAATGTGGCACACCATAATAAAATATACTTCGATTAGTTGAGTAGAATGTCGATCAGAACATGCAATTGTTTAAAGTTTAAAACACAACTGTTCACAAACTACACAGCTTGGTTGCATATCTGCATTTTAAAACCCTAATTGTATTGGAGCTGTATGTCATCCAGCTGATTCAATTTTTTAAATAAAACATATTCCAGCATTTCTCGTTTTATGCACTTGAATGTATTCTGTTTCTGTTTCTCACCGACCATATCTTAGAGTTCCGCGACTCGTGTCTGCATCATCAATGACTTTGTAAGTTTACACCAATTCCAAAAGGAAAATGTCGAGCACCCGTGATTTGCTTAAAATTTTGGCATGAAATGTAATATTTCAAGCCTCGGGTATATTTTGAGGTTTAGCATATAATTCGGATGCAGGTTTTAAACTCAAAATATTCAAATTACATTATTAGCTCAACAGTTTTACAATTTTCCATATCACGGGTAATCGTTAGCTCTAACAATAACAAATAAATAGACAATAATCAGAATGTGTTATTTATGAAAATGTGAATATAATGACTTCGAAAATGCATCACGGTTGCATAGAAGCTCTTCCTTCGTCTCAATCGTTTAACAAAATCATTAAGTAAAACATGTGCATGTCACTGTAATTAAATTTATTTCACCGTATCACAGTATTGAAAACAGTATTTTTTTCAAATATGCATTACTAAATATCAAATAAAAAACTATTAAAAGTCATAGAGCAAAAGTTTATTTTAGGTTATGATGAACATTTATGAAATTCTACGAGAACCATAATTTAAAATAATTGAAGGCAAGTACATTTGTTGTTAAATTATTTTTTGTCCAAAAATTGATTGAAAGCGAACTAAAATTTAGTTGAATCTGAGTTCAGCTGTTTCTTCTCGTTGTCAATAGTGTCTACCGTGAAGGATTTATTGTCTATTCCTTCTTTTTTCAGGACCTGTAACAAAATAATGTATTAGCAAATATTAACCAAAATTTCGTAAACTATTTACACAATGTCTACGATATACAAATTTGGTAATCCATAGAAATTTTTCAATCAATGGCAAGGGAAGTTTTTGACTACAGCAGAGAAATGAAAAGATGCATAATAAATAAGTAGCTTTGGTTACTACAAACAATCTCCGACGAGAAAATAAGGAATAAACGATAACCTGAGGACGGTATAAACATAAATTTTATTTCCTGTCCTAGAATGGATAACAATATAAAATCAATTTATAAGACATTAGATTTCATTAAATTTACAGGCACGAATCGAAAAATACGACTCGTTTAGTAAGTTTGTTTTTACGATGATTTCATTACTTTTAAGTGTATCTGGACTTTCTGCTAAAATACAGATTCGAAAAGTCTCAGAATTATTGATGACCGCCGTAAGTTTTAGTGGGCTGCCGTAAGTTATGACAGATTAAAGATTTTGTACAAATTATCCAGATGATAATTGATAAATGATAATTGATAAATGGTAATTCTCATAGTTACTGCTTCTCCATTAATAATTTCTGTTTTCTCATAATCAACACCACATCGGAATGGTTTCTTGCACGACTCAGGACAATAGCAATACAAATTGTCCGCACATGAGTACACGAGTGATGCTGGAATCTTTCGAATTCGGTCTGAAAGAGAAAGTTTGCTTAGAGTACTGTTATGCGATTTCATATTAATAACTATAAATGCAAAAATTGAGGATATCGAAGCGGTAAAGCTTAAGTGCAGCTAGAGTCATTGTCAACTGACCGTTTGTGATCTTGTTGAATAATGATAAGTCTGGAGAATAAGAACTGATTTTATTTATTGTGGCTGGCATGCTGCGGTACGATGTTTTCTAACGACGACACAAATTTACACTCACGACTCGTGCACTGCTTATGGAGCCCAAAACCAGAATGCCGGAGTTAGGCGGCCTTCTGGAATAGCGGACCCCCGGAATAGCGGGCCGATATACAACTGATGATGGATGAGAGGACAATCGATAATTAAAATCTGAAATTGAATCCCGTTGTTTTAAATTCAGGTAGGAACATTTGCATCAAAAATAGCAAGCCATTATTACAATACTTACCGAAAGTCCATCCTCTTCTGACAAATAATTCCATTATTATACTTGAAATCAAAGACACGATGATGTTGATAATCACTGAGCTAAAAATTCCTATGACGCCATACCAGCCGTAGGTCACGTTATACAACTCCAAAAGTGGAAACCAATTTGAGCTGAAATATTGAAAATAATATAACTGCACAAAGAATAATTTCAGAATACTGGAAGGTAAAGGTAATTCGTAACTCCCAAGTCGTAAAGAAAGAAAAAACAATTATCTAAACTACTTTTGTTTAAGATATGAATTGTATCTGGCTAGGACAATAATCGGAAAAGACACCTATTGAAAAATTTATTCTGGACCGTCCTCCTTTAAATCATTTTTGGATTTAAAAGATTTCTATTACGTCGTCTTCGGGATAGAATGAAATACCATATATTGCAGTTTTAAGTCACTATGCGACGTAAATGTTAAAATAAACTGACGAAGTAGAACAAGTGAGGTTGACAACGCATTCATAGGCCTACATTGCAGAATTCATAATTTGAAATTCAACCAATATAAATCGCTTCGTATTGCATTGCAAAGTAACCTATGAATTCCAAACATTTAATTTAATGTACGGCTTTCAACAGTTGTAATTACACATATTATCATTATCTAAGAAAAGTTTTTAATTCATTGGAATATGTATAATTCATTGGAATATGTATTGCAGGCTGTCTGTTCTGTTAGTAGTTAAGATTTGTCTTCTGTCATTTGTGTTCTTGTGAATTGTTTCAATTGCATAACTGTACAATGTAGTGTAACCGGTTGCGTTGTTCCAATAAAGAAAAGATTATTATTATTATGTTGGTATATTAACTATTTTCCTATTGTTCGGTATTAGAAATACCTGTTGGTAGGAAGGGGCAATGACACGGATATATTTCCTCGACAAATTGAAATAGGCAACGTCTGTGCAGGTGGCGAATATATTATTCCTCCAACAGCTATCCAAAGAGCTATAACCAAACCTCCGAAAATTCCAGCTATTGCGCCCTATGAATTAAAAACAGACTTTTCCCGTCAACCTTGTAGACCATAAGACAATAACGATGACAGAGTACAACGACGCGAGTGCTCTCGAGAAGTAACAGAAAATGACTATATAAAAGGAGTTCTCGATGAAAGGAATAACGCGTCGATTTAAAATTTGGAGATTGTGTTGTTTCAGAAAAACTTAGTTTTTTTTAATATTATTCTCCTCGTTCGAATACAGTTAAATTCCATCGTTTCTGTGTGGTAGTTTGAGTGTGTGTAATGTTAGTGCTCTTGTGTATTTTGTTTAGTGAGTTATAATTTCAAAACATAGCACCTTTCCAAACATCGTAAACCTAAAGGAACTACACAAAGTTTCCAATAAAATACGTGTCATGAGGTAAGAAAATGGAGGTAAGAAAATATTATCCCAAATACTTTTCTGCTAATGTTAGAAAACATAATCTAGAGAAGATGATGCTTTTTGTACTCGAAAAATTATAAATAAAAGTAAATTACAAACGTTACTTCACGTACGGCAGCGTTGCAGAATGGTATAAAAAAACCTGCGATAAAAATTCCAGCCAAAGGACCATCGAACACTCCCCATATTGTTCCAGTAGCTTGGACAAGTTTATTTGTGAATCGATCGGCAGCGTATGATAATCCAATTGTAAGAAGACCAAAGAATATTACTGTAAAATAAAATACATCAAACTGCGTAGTTTGTAATCGCTAATCAGTTAAGATAAATTTGTACGGAATCTGTTATCTTCACGTATAGAAGACTGTCTTCTCTTGACTCTCTTGAGTGTCAATGGTATAAATTATAACGAAGGTGCTTTCCTTAGATCCATGATGCTAATCACAAATTGTTAAGCATCCAATTGTTCACACGTATTTTTACAATAAAACTTCACGGTCAAACTGTTACATTATTTGAAAATACATGTTATGAAATATACTTATAATGTATCTATCAGTAACGAATGTGGTTGATAAACGCGTGACAAATCGAGTGCATATTGTGTATTGTGACAAGTTGCAGGCTTTAATTTAACAAACTTTGTATGTAAAACCGCACCTATAATCACGGCTACCGTTTTCCTTGCTTTATCAGTCAACGGTTTTTTTCTTGTAACAGAAACTAGAGGGGTTATGATGTCTTCAAGGAATACTGCTGACAGCGCATTTATTACAGAAGCAATCGAACTGAAACACAGCAAATAAAACGTTTTGACAGAAAATCAGCTTTATTCTTAATTAATTTACCAAAGACATCGTTTATGTTAATGTCACTACTATCGAGTTTTGTTATTTGTTTTCATTATTGTATCGCTGACTTATGAAGATCGACGCTTTAATGCGTCCCAATCCGCCTCAAACTATTGACTCACATTTCGACTCACGCCATGCAAGGCGCAAGCTCATTGTACTTATTAGGAATGAAGGTATGAGCTCTAAACCCGGCGGGCCTTACGGGAATCGAACCGGATGAAATAAATCGAACTTCATGAATGCTGTCAGTAACTGCATCCTTTTGTCATGCTATACGATAACAAACTAAGAACGGCATCAATGTAATTTGAAGATCGATGTAGTAAGCCACGGCTCCGTCAATAACTCTAACTTATTACCGTCCGGAAGAGTCCCAAAAATAGCAATGATGAGGGTTGTGATAATGGCAATTAAAAAAAGGTTATGATGATTATAATAATTACATGATAGAGAAACATCTGGGCCACGTTAGTAGTTATAATAATAATAATAAGATTACAAATGTTGTCTATTTCTACATAGCTGTGCTAAGTAAATCAGTGCTACGTTAATTGTTGCGTTTTTCTTACCTCAATGCAGCTGAAAATATGGAAGCAATCAAAAGTCCAGGTACTCCGTGGTAATGACCCAATAACTGCATTATGAAGTATGGAACTATCTATTAACGACAACAAGTACTAATTATTAATTGGTATTACATTATTATGCGCACACCTTAATGTATTATCTCTAAAATCATAACTTGTACTTGCTTTATCATTTTTTTTAATACAGCGACAGTTTTGATGGCGGGTACTTCATAAATTCTTTGACAGTTTCTCATCACCCAAACGTGGCTTCACACCGTAAACTCAAGAAGTAGTAGATTAGAAGTTTAGGACAATTAGAAAAAACTCATATAAAACACCAGATACCTAAGACTAGCCTTGAAATCTCAAAATGACACTGTCGGAAGTAAATCATGTAATAGGTGTTGCTAGACTATTTTGACCCCAACGAAAATTGCATTTAGCAAACTTGATTTGAAGCGGTGGCATAGAGAAGTAAAACGTTATATAATGGCCTCAAATTGCTATAAGCGAAGTCATGTATGTGATAGAAACGTGGTTTGATCATTTCTTTAGATTTAGAGCTATTGGCAGAAGCCGAGGTAGATATTAAATGCTCCTGCTTCAGTCTCCTTCAGAAGCTCCTGCTTCAGTCTCCTTCTCTCTTTACCACATGCGTTTATCTTTTCCCGAAACAGCAAGTTATAGATTTGGTCTGGGATATCAAGAGATTATGAAAAGGCATTTGTTTGTTAGTAGATTCATCGTTGCGGTTTATGGGGAGATTCATCGTTGCGGTTTGTGGGGGAGATGATTTGACAGAGTTGAGTGGAGTTTGTAAATCTAAACACCACTATTACATGCATTGAGGCGGATGGGAATAGATTGTAGATACAGAAGATTGATAGGATTGATCTGGTGTCCGTGACCTGGGTGTCACGCTTGGCTCCTCCCTCACATTCACGAGCACATATCTAGCCTGACTCGCTCCTGCTTCTTTCAACTGAGGAGGATCAGACGATCGGTCTCTCTCTCTGTCTTTACCACCATGGTACATGCGTTTATCTGCTCCCGAAACAGCGTCTTTCTCCCCTTCAATCGGTCTCAAATGCTTCAGGTAGGCTCATATTTTTAGTCCGACTCCCTCGCTTTTCCCTTATCTCTACATATATGCTTGATGTCTTGCACTGGCTTCTTATCACTTGCACGCATCCATTATAAGCTCATCTTTCTAGTCTCAAAGGCGCATCTGAGCACGGCCCCAAAGTATCTTTCTGACTATATGCAAAGTCGTTATCTGTGACCTCATCTTGTTCCTTGCGCTCTGCTGATTGGCTAGATTTTTTTTGTTCTTTGGACTAGGACTGCCTAGACTCAACGCCGAGCATTTGCTGTGGTTGGAATGACCTTCCCCTCATTAAGGGCTAAACTAATTACTAGCTTTTCCTCTTTGGTCTCTCGTTCTTTAAAGACGTTTATTTTCCTCAGGGTTTTCGTGCTGAGAGCGCTTCTGAATATTTATTCTGAGAGAGGCGCTATGTAAATCTTTAGATACAATTCAATACAACATGCGGCAGCAGAATAAGAATAGATGGAGAGTATTCGGCACCAGGAAAGGTAGGCAGAAGTGTGAGACAAGGATGCCCGCTGTCACCGCTACTATTTAACATTTATACATAAGAGCTTGTCAGAGAAGCAGTAGAGGATATGGAGGAGGGGATAAACGTCGGTGGAAGATTGACTAAAGCACTAAGATTTTCAGATGACCAGGCAAAGATATTGAGAAGCCAGAAAGGTCTACAGGAAATGATGGAGAGACTGGACACAATATCCACCGAATACGATTAACATTAAGAAGACAAATGTATTGAAGATAAGTAAAGGAAAGGTAACTGTATAAAGAATACACATTGGAGAAAAAGAAACTGAACATGTGAACGAATTCTACTACCTAGGCAGCATGATCACAACAGATGCCGAAATGTCACAGGAAAATTGAAAGAAGGATAGCAATAGGAAGAGGCGTTCTCAAAATTAAAAATATTACTGAGAGGAAAACTGAACAAGAATCTAAAGATAAGAATACAATACAATACAATACAATAAAATACAATTAGACATTTATAGCGCACTTTAACAAGACAAGTCTTGCACGAAAGCGCGTTTCCGCTGTGTTGTAATGAGAATAGATGACTTTTTAGTTTTTATTTAAATTGGGTAACAGATGAACATTGACGGATCGTAGCTGGGATCCATTCTCTGGGTCCAGAGACAGCAAAAACACGGTTTCCAAATTACCTCTTGGTGCGAAGTCTCCTCGCGTAGCCGATCTGAGTCCTCTAGGATTTGAAGCAGAACATGGCACGACCATGGATGTCATATATGAGGGGGAGGTTCCGGAATGGATATGATACACGAGGAGGAAGATTTTGAAAGCGATACGGGCGCGAATGGGAAGCCAGTGTAGTCGTTGAAGAGATTGTGTGAACTGGTCTCTGGGACCAAGACATTTTATTAGGCGAGCGGCGGCGTGCAGGACAGATGTTAGAGGTTGTAGCGTCGAAGTTCGAAGGCCAGATAGGAATGGAATTGCAGTAGTCGATGCGAGAGATGACAAGGGCTTAAGTAAGAATACGGAGGCAGCGTTTCACTTGTCTAATTCGGCGAAGGTGGAAATAGCAGGCTCTGGCAATGGAGGAAATAATTATGTTAAGTCATATTTAGATTGCGGTCTAGCAATACTCCAAGATCGCGAACCACTTCTGAAGGCGGAATCGAACAGTTTGAGTCAATGTTAAGTATTTTATCATCATCATCCAGGCTGTTCCGACGGTCGAACCAAATGAGTTCTGTTTTCGTAGTATTTTGTTTCAAACGCATAAGGATGATAAAGACGATAAGGATGATAAGGATGATTAAAATATGGATTGTGGTGCTGCACGGTTAAGAGACATGGACCATAAGAAAAGCGGTCATAAGAAGACTGGAGGCTTTCGAAATGTGGACATGGAGAAGAATGAAGAAAATCAGCTGGACGGAACATCAAACAAATGAAGAAGTGATGGAAAGAATTGGAGAAGAAGTAACCCTAATACACACAATAAGAAAGATACAAAGGAAATGGATCGGACACTCACGGAGAGTAGACTCACTATTGAGAATGGAAATTCAAGGAAAAATGAGGCGGGGGCGGATAAGACGAATACCAAAACAGATGATGCTAGATTGGATGATGACAGGTACAAGAAGCTGAAAGAAGAGACCCAACAACGAGAACTGTGGCGGACATTTGAACCTGCCTAAGAGGCATAAGAACCAAAGAAGAAGATTGCAGTTTACCTTTTTAAAATTATTTATGCTATATTCAATGCTTATTCATGTTTTATGACTTGACTGATAGAGTGAGCTATTTCGAGCATTGCTGCAGTAAATGCACTGGTAAGTACATGGTAAGTTTGCACTTTGACAGCCGCATCGCTTGGAGATATACTTATCAACTTTGCATGATTTACAACAGAAAAACACGACTGTGGCATAGGACCAGTGGTAGACCATACTGTTACGAGAACACCTTCCACTCCATCCTGATGACGTTGGTGTCGGAGCAATCAACATGACAGTTTGGTCATGAGTACGCTTAATATGTTGCTTGATGGCGTAACTAGATGGTGAAGAGAATCAGTCTTTTTGGTTTTCCCAAACAAAACATACTGTGCCGCATGTCTTGATGTAATTTGTTTCATACAATCTTACCACAAGTTCCTCTACATCTACTGAAGCAGCTGGTACAGCCTTGTTTTCACGTATAGCAAGGAAATTCTACCGCATCTCTATTATTCTGCAATAATGACGCCTTATCACCGGTTATCACCAACACTACTGGTTTTGAGATAAGTTCATGGCACAGTATTGTTTGCAAGATAACGAGACAATAGGCCATGATGAGTCGCTGCATGATATCGCTATCTTCCTTAACAATTTAATCGGTGTTCTTTTTTCTTGGTTGAAGAACACTTTGTACAAATCGTGAAATGCAAGAGCATTGCTCTTCTTCAATGGAAAGTTGAAGAAAATAACAAACTTGGTAACTTTTCATGTCCATGTTTCTTTGCAATAAAAAGTGAATTGAGGATTGCTGATATTGATGTTGCAACGTCTATTGTTACTGCATTCTGAGGTGGTTTTCCTCGATGCAATGCTGTCGCTTTGTTGAACAGATTCTTCATCCTTTTGGTCCCTTTTCTCTCGATATTCGAGAGACAGTCATTTCTTGTTCATCAGGCTGCGGCACGTCAAACCTCCGGATATAACAATTATTGTCGTTGGTTAGGCCGGTTATTCCACCGCCTCCATATAGGTGCCAACTAGTCATTCTTTTGCATGGTCTACATCAACCTGATCGAACCTGGCTGTTCTTAACGACAAAATCGCCGTCACGGAATGCATTCTCAATTTCTTTTGGCAACAAGTGTATCTTCGCAATGTAACTGGATAAAGAGACTTGTGATAATTCGAACGATCATATCTGGTGATGAAATTATTATTATGATTTAAATAAATCATACAGATTAATAATTAGAATAATTAATTGCTCATTCTCCTCACTAATAAAAACATTACAATTAATCTAGAAATACCTGTTAACAAATTGTTGCATGATATGCTTCTAACAGTGATTTATAGAGCTCTTTTGATATTCCAATTCTTTATAAACTAATAAGCAAATAACTACACAGAGTAGTAGAAAACATTGTATTGCTATAGTACTTGATCTCCAGACTTGATCTGTTTAGACGCTAAAGGGTCACATTTTACGTCATCGGCTTCGTAGGTAGCGTTAATAACCAGCCCAATAAGAATCCCGAGAGCAGCCAATGGAACAAACGTCACGAACGTAAGAACTAATGATCTATAATAAAAAAATATTAAAACAAACACACTTTGTTTACATAGAATCAAGTGTTAGACAATTTGTTTGTTCTCAACAAAACGTTTAAATTTACAATGCGAAATTTATATACTCAGCTCTGTAAACGCAAATCGTCCACAGCTTCATTCTTCTATCTTTCGTCAGTAACGAACATCTAGCTCCAGTTTAACAACACTGTGTCGTCCTCCTTTGTCCAGGCTTGAGACTGGCACTGCCTGAGTACGAGCAGTGGCGGAATTAATTTTATATTATAATTATGCTCGTTAGAACAAATCAAATGTTCGTTAGAATTTTGTACTAAAATTGAGCAGGTCATTTGTGCCAATCTCTAGAGATATTCGATAGCTATGAACTTCACCAACTTGATTGTAACATGCAGCTCTTTTTAACGATCTCGTGTTTTAACTGTGCGTTAGCCAAAGCGGAAAGTTATTCGAAGCCTAACGAGAAGTTTAGTCATGGGATTCATTTGAATTACTAAAGTTTCTTTAAGTGAGCAAATTTATACTAGCACAGCACATAAAACATCAAGAATTTTAATCGCAAATCAATTATCCTGACATATCAGTTACTCGCGCACAACATTGTTTTAAAGAAATCAATTTCCTAATTAAATCAGTATCAGTAAAAGACAATATCTGACAACCCAAAAGCCTTATTTTTGCAATAAAAAAATCCGCCGGCTTTGCCATTGTTATGTTTATGTTCCTTCAATTAACAACATGATAATAAGGACTTACTTTTTATTCATCAGTTTTTAAAGTAAATACATTAGACAGCATAGGTAGTAGCTACTAGAATTACTTTATATTAGCAAATCGGCACTGTGCTTACGCTTGAGCCTTTGTCGGAGTATCTACAGACATATAGCGTTGAATCATCATTTGGTTACAAACAAACAATCCAACGTAAGTCCAACCTTGACCGAGTACTTGAGTCCAGAACGTGTGACGAGCCCGAGGATCAAAATTAAAGGCATGGTGCTTCCTAAATCAGCAAATAGTACTTACGATTATTGTTTTGATTCGTACAATTATAAATATCAACCAAAGAAAGCATACAAAAAGAAACTATACACAAGTGCAAGTTACTACTTGGCGCGGATGGAATTGATATCGGCATGTTTTCTTGGTAATCTGAAAGACACAAATTTTCCATTCACACATTTTCTATTATTGAAGAGCCTCACCAGTTATGAGGATTCTTTGAAAATGATTAAATTAGAAAGTGAGAGCCTGTAGCAACTTTAAATAATTTAAGCATGACGCATTTTGACGTCCTGTTTTTTTTTAATTTCACACAGTTTCTGACCACAACACTGTTCCAAAAATTGCTATAGTTATTAATCCAATTAAAAGTTTTATAATTTGTAATGCGTCGTCACTGCTTCAACTCCTGTAAAAACAAATCCGTTTGCAAAACTCGAATGAAGGAGGAACAAAGGCCTTAAAATATTACCTCCTCTTAAACTAACATCGAATATACTTGAAAAACTTTATATGCATCTCTGTTTAAAAAAATTAACATGATAGTTAGATTTGATAGTTATCAATATTTCTGATAGAAACAGATAATTTTGGGGATGGAACACACATAAGATATTTTATGTTTAACACTGAAATTTAAGACTCGAACTTTTATCACGTTCGTGATCGTTTGATGAGTGGCTAGCAAATTGAAAAAGACAAGTCGCTGAGGGTCATATATTAGTAAATATTACTTACGCGTTCATATTGATCCGTCCTGTTCTCATTGCAATTTCCCACACTTTCTGACCACCTCCAACATTGACTGCACCCAAAATTGCTATTGTTATTAATCCAATTAAAAGTATTATCATTTGTAATGCGTCTGTGTACACAACAGCTTTGATTCCTCCCTGAAAAACCGCAAATACAAAACCCCTGTCGAAAATAGTAGAGTCTCATTGATAGGAGCAGAGATATGCAACAGAAAACCCTGTTAACCCATTTACTTTACGTTTTAAAGGTTTTAAGCCACCATAAGCTTAAAACATTGATTGTGTCCCGGGTGATGCGGTCATTAATTTTCTGTTCACCAATTTGAATACCTTACTAGAAAATGCAAATAGATTTTTGCTTAGTTTGCAAATACATGAATGCTTATAGTTTGTAAATACATAAATGAAATACAGAAGAATAATATTGTTTGGATGCAAATATTATTCTTCTGTATTTTATTTTTAGCAGAAATGCGCTTCCATTGTTCAATCGGACTATTCAATTTTTAAACTTCATTTCATTAACTTAGGTAAAAGACGCTTTAAAATAGTTTATTTGTGTGGTGAATATTCAACTTAAATAAGTGATTTGAACATATTTTCCAGCGGTGCGGGGCATAAAACCGTTTTGGAACCCATGCTTTATAGGCTATACGTTTTCTTCTGGGATAACTAGTATAAATTAAATTATATACTTAAAGATTGGTTCAAATTTCCAACATAACGCGAAAAACAACAATGTGCATCTTCATTTCTTATGAAGTTTTATATTTTACTTCATTCTTGATTACTTATATATATATATATATAAATATATATATATATATATATATAATATATATATCTTTATATATATTTATATATATATGATGTTACAATATATAAAAATGTAGTTTACAAAGGTTTACAAATCATACCATAGCAGTGTATATTGTACATATGACTCCGGCCACAGCAATGATGATATAATGACTTACACCGGTCACTAAAACAACAAGTTTCTTTAAATTAGTTCCTTGTGTGTTGCGTTGTTTAATTTAGTTGGTTGTGTGTCACGTTCTTATAATATATATATATACCGTATGAAGGCCATCAATGGATGCTGTTAAACAAATCATTAAAATACTATATTAAGATATCCTGCGAGACAGGATATAGCATTTCTTTTTCTCGTAGGTTACAGGCCTGTTTTTCGCGCTTGATAATTGCAGAATTGTCTGTTTGTCCTTTGTGGTGTCTTTTCAGTATATTGCAGCTTGGATATTGCAGCTTATGTCTCAATTTGGCATTTTGTTTGCATAGCAGACTCGAATAAATAAACCATAAACCTGGCTATTCTATCCGCATACTCTGTGAGAACTGTGAACACGCGATATAGCGTTTTCTGCGGTAGTCACACAATGTTTGGCGTGTATTTTTATCACAAATATGTACACACATGTTACGTTTTAATTAATAAAGTGTTAATGCGGAGTTAGCTGATTTACCTTCTGCGAAGGCCAGAGCAGGAACAAAAAGCACTACCGCCAAATAGATGACCTGCAGAATATATAGGTTGACGAAAGTTATAGTTGTAATACTATTATAAAAGTGTTACTGGCAATCTTCATTATTCTAGGAGGAATATTTTAATTTTACAAATCCATTTCTATATTCTACCACAGTCTGGTACGAAAACTGAAAATCGTCAAATTTCTGACTACCAAGTGGTTTTACTCCTCATTAGTTTACGCCCGAGCTTCTTCTGTGGAAAACTATTAATCAAATTTCAAGTTTCGAGCTCTCTTGCATCTTTATGAAAAGCCGAGTCATTTTATTCGTATCGGGTAAACTTACTACCCTACATCTCTCTATACAATAACTCTTTTCCAAAACCACCATTGATTCACCTGCAGAAACTCCCTAATAAATTTTATATATCAGTGTAAAACTTGGTAAAAGGTGCAGCATGTAGTGTAGGTCTTCAGCAGATAAGTAAATTAGTTATTGCTACTAGTAAGCACGAGTGCATTCCTGCATTGCGACCATTCAAGTTTATTCAATCGATTGTTTAATTTCTGCTACACAGCAGATTCTGAAGTTTAATTTGCTTTCAGAGTTCGAAAGATTGTTGAATTGTCTAATTCTATTTGTAACTTGGCTCTGTTATCAAATAATAGCTTGTACAAGCTTTTTTATTCTATAATATCTTGCACTAACTAAGTATATAGTATTTGTAAGGCATAATCCTGTTGCATGCGTAACATCCGACGTTACGTAACGTAGCTATCCATCCGTCCATCCTACTAGCCATCCAGCCATCTTTTATATGCTTACAATTACTTTTAAATATATCTGGCAACCGTAATGGTTTGATCCCCTTTGATGTTGAACATTATAAAACATGATGAAACTATAGAGTAAAGTTAAACATCGTTGTCGCCGAAACGTCCAGCGCTCGTTAATGAGTTGTTACCCTGTGGGCAGCTTTTGAGTGGCACTTTATACGCTTAGAGATAACTATGTCTGAACAGTAAAACAAAGCATCTGTGCCTAAATTTTTGAATAGGTAGGTTAAATACCAATACATATCATTATGCGCTTCAGTGCTGTAGAACAAAAGCAAGCATCATGTGAACTTACCACCGACACAATGAATGTAAAGGATGCAATGACTCTCGTAGCAAAGCTGTATCTTTTTTCTATGTACTATATCACACAAAAATTTATAGCACATTAACAAAACTGATTAAAAAACTGTCAAGAATAAGTTTTCTCATATCTACAATGTACTGAAGAACCCAGACGTTTTACTTCAGACTTAATTCAACATTTCCACATAATAACAATGTAAGTTCAGACGGCTCAATGTAGAAGTTGTATGAACAATAATATTGTCCTAATTATAGGTTGTAACATTTACATGTTCTTACTTTTAACAAATTTTGTTAAGACAATATTATTGGTTTTGTTGGATAGTTTGGGTAGCTAGTGTCTCGTAAAAAGTTGGAATAAGTAATCGTAATCGTAAACTCGGAATTTCTACAGCGCCCACAAAAGCGAAGTCGCGGGAACCAGCTTATTCACAGGCACTCAATCAAAACAAAATCGATAGGCAGAGGGTCAAAATCCAGAGAGTCAGGCAGACAGGCAGGCGGCTAAGGTGGATGGTGTTTGGTGTTCAGACGGCGAGGATTCAGGATAGGATTTGTCAAAAAGCAGTGTTTTCAGTTTCGAGTGAAAGACCTGTGGAGAGATAGCAAGAGGTGGAGTTTTGGTGACTTCGTAGGATGGGTCAGATATTTGTCGTAGTTCTGGCGGAAGTTTGTTCCAAAGAGGTGGAACAGCTATGACTATGGAGCGATTTGAAAATTTTAGTGATGAGGTTACGGAAGGGCGGAACAGTGGTAGGGAGGAGGAGGAGCGAGTTGGACGAAGTGGCTGGATCGTGAACAACTGACGGATATAGGAGGGCTGGGAGGTTTGAAGTGAGATGACTTTGTATTCTATTCGTTCAGGAATTTTGAGCCAGTAAGTTAAAACGGCTGTCTTTCAGTAATAAACTTGTCGCTGCCATCTCTCATCAACAAATCTCCTGTCTCTGCCTTCTCGACATTTCTGCAGCCTTTGACACCAGCCGCCTGCCTGCCTGCTGTGATGGTGTTTTGGGTTTTGGTGACAGCATTGGCTCGGGCATTCTGAATTGCTCGGAGGCGGTTTATTCGAGTGATATCTATGTTTAGGAAAAGAGAGTTGCAGTAGTCCATTTGGAGTCAAGGCGGATACTACGAAGGTCACGGATATGCATGAAGCAAGAGCGAGAAAGATGGATGATGTGATCGGCGAAGCTGAGGTTTTGGTAAAAAATCACACCGAGGTTGCGGACAGGATAATTTGCAATGAATGTGTGGGTAGGTGTAGCGTGAAGGGTGATGGAAATAGATGGATCTGGGATTTTCTTAATTTGCTCACGGATGCCTATAAGTATAAATTCAGTTTTAGAGGGTTCAGTCTCAGGAGATTTGATGTCATCCAGGAAGAGATTTGGGTGACTACATGGAGATCTTCTCCATGGAGTCGAAGAAGCTGCTTGGAGAGAATGAGATGAATAATTGGGTGTCGTCAGCGTATAGGTGATGGTCAACCGAGGATGCTTTGATGAGAGAGCTGAGTGGAGTAGTGTAAAGGATGAGCAATAGAGGCCCGAGAACAGAACCTTGCAGATCACCACTGGTGAGAGGACATGCTTGAGATGAAGTTTCGGATGTTTTAACGGAGAAAGAGCGGGAAGACAGATAGGACTGAATCCAGAGGAGAGCAGTGTCAGTAAAACCGAACCAGGAAGACAGTCTTTGGAGTAATATGTTGTGGTCGATGGTGTCAAAGGCTGCAGCAATGTCAAGAAGGCAGAGACAGAAGATTTGTTGATGAGAGATGGCAAAGACAAGTTTATTGTAGAGGAAAGTGAGAAAGGTTTCGCTTGAGTGCCGCTTGGTAAAACCAGACTGGTGTTGGTTAAGGAGTGAGTTTGAAGTCTATCCGAGACAGGACTATGCGTTCAGTTAGTTTAGATATGAATGACAGGTTGGAAACAGGTCGGTAGTTAAGAAAGGTTTTCTTAGTCAAGGGATGGTTTATTGAGGAGTGGAGTGACTAAAGAGTGTTTGAAGAGGAGGGGAACATTTCCAGTAGATAGGGAGATGTTGATTAATTTGGTAATTATGGGAACAAGGACAGTCTTTCAGTAAGGAGGTAGGTATAGGGTCAAGTTCGCACGGCTTGTTCGGGAGAGATTGTAATAAGTTGGATACTTCAGTCTCTGATGTTGGGTGGAAGACAGATAATGACGATTGAGGTGGGGAAGGTGGAGAGGCATGAGTAGACGAATTGATTTACTTTGCATCGCTGTCTAGATTGGTTTATTTGATTGGTATACCTAATCCTGATCAAAGAATTGATTTGTTGCTGTTTAAACAAAATGAATAAAAAAATAACAATATTAGAGACGCGTTATGGAAAAAAATTATTTGCAGTTTATAAATAGTTTCATTTAACTATATAACTAGAGCGAATATGCTTTGTAGGCTGCTGTGTATTGCAGGTTGTCTGTTCTGTTAGTAGTTAAGATTGTTTCATTTACATAACATGTAAATGTACAGCGCAGTGCGTTTGCCAGGTGCTTCATTAAAGTAAAGATATTATTATTATTATATATTATTATTATAAACGTTCCACTATTTTAACACAATGTGTAATCCTAAAACTTAACTCATCACAAGGTGGATAAACCGTGCTCAGTAGATAAAACGACTAATCTGACGACACCAATAGAAAAGGACACAGTCACGTACCTCGTAAGCACTGGTAAATTTCATGCCTTGGTATTTAGGAACAAAGATTATTGAGACGATAGTAACCGCAATCAACAAGCCAATTACAATGTATACAATTCTCGTTCCAAAGTATCGAACTTCTGCCGGAGTTCCAATCACAAATATTCCGTTGAGAAGTGAACCGAGCAGACTGAGGGCGACTGCGACGAAATTGATTGACCGTTCACCTACTAAGAAATCTTCTGCCGAACCCTTCTTTCTCCATCCGGAAATCAGGAAGAACAGTCCAATCAACAGAGGCAAGGAAAGTGAGACTCCAAAAACAACATAATCTTGCCAGACTAAGAAGTTTCTGGCTAATGATGGCTTCTGCGTCGAAGTAAAGTTTCCTATCAGGCTGGTGGAAACCAATTCTGAAAGATAAGTTTTGAACATGTTATAAAAAGTTTAGGCATAGCAGCGTAAAATATGAATCAATACTTTAAATTGTGAAAACGATAAATCCACATGTGAAATATGTTTCAGACAAAATAAAACAAACACTCCAACTTATAATATAAAATTCGCAGAAGTAGTTTATGATGGCACATACTAAACTATTATGCTTGACAAATCTAAGTGTGTGAACAAAGAGTTAAATTTAAATAAGCTCCAATCGTTATACCTTTTCCTGTGGTGTTCTGACTCTTAGTCAGGTTCAACATGTCCAACGTCGCCACTCCTCTGGTTATTGGGCCTCTTCTTTCAGGTTCCTGTAACTGTTTGTCATCATCTACTTCAGCATCATCTGTCTTGGTCTTCTTGTTTTCTTCCTCTGCTCCATTTTCCCTTCAATGACCGTTCTTAGAAGGACTCTTCCTTCTCCAATTATTTCCATAATTTCTTCATTTGTTATACGTTCTGTCCAGCTGGTTTTTTTTATTCTTCTTCATGTCCACATTTCGAAAGCTTCCAGTCTTCTTTCTGATTGTACATGTCTCTGATCCACCACACGCCATACTGGTGTCGTTATTCCTATCTTTAAATTCTTGTTTAGTTTCCTCTAAGTAATTTTTTCCTATTTGAGAATGCCTCCTTTCCTATTGCAATCCTTTAATTTCTCTGTGGCATTTGGCATTTGTCGTTATCATACTCCGTAGGTAGCAGAATTCTTTGACCTGGTCTATCTGTTTTCCTCCAATGTATATTCTGACTACAGTTATCTTTCCTTTACTTATCTTTAATACCTTTGTCTTTTTGATGTTGATCTTCATTCCATAATTTCAATCGGTTCAGCCTATCCATGATTGCTTGCAGATCTTTCTAATTCTCGCTTAATCCATCTTCCACCAACCAACCAATCCCCTACTGTTTCTCTGACATGCTCTTCTATGATCGTTTTTTTTTTTAAATAGTAATTGTGACACACCTCTGTATCATCGCCGGATAAAACAGAGAGGTGGTCTCCCAAGTTCTTCCTTTCTGTGTTTTTCTCGAGACACCATCTCATGTTGTGTTGACGATTTCCATAATCCGTCCTTCGGATGAAGGAACCCGCTTTACCAATTTTTGTAATAAATTTCTTTTAAGTTAAAACTTTTATCAATTATATCTGTTAAAATTATTACAGTCATCATATTACTGATCATACGTCGAGGCTTAGAAAATACAATACTAATCATATGTCGAGGCTTTGAAAATAACTAAGTGTACCCAAAACTCGTTACATTTCCGACAACTCTATTTTCACAGCATATTATATTCAAAAGCATTGTTATACATTTTGGGGGGGGGCCGTGGCGCTTTGGATAACAGCTGGCACAGAGACCGAGAGGTACCTAGTTCGAGCCCCCGTTGGGCGGCTTTGCTTTGTAGGCTGCTATTAGCGCCGTTGTATTACATGGCTGTCTGTTCTGTTAGTAGTTAAGATTTCAATTGCATAACATGTAAATGTACAGCGCAGTGCGTTTGTCAGGCGCTTCATAAAGAAAAGATTATTATTATTATTATTATCGCCTTCTGCACATTACATTACAAAAATTGAGAGAGCGCTATGTCGCATCAGCGCAATGCAGTTTTTGACTTTTTGCAATTATATTATATGTTCCATCATTGGAACTCTAGTCTTGCACAAGTGGTTAGTGGAAGATTCTCGTTAACGCATGTTGCTCTACGTCACTTATATTGCATTAGACCAATGAAATTTAGTTTGGTTTTGCGAACTTTTTCGCTTTTAAGCTTAAGTTTTTTTTACTTTGCATCATCATATAAACATACCTGCATGCATGCATACATACATAAATACATACATACATACATTTCATGCACTCCAGAGCGCAGACGAAACTGGTGGAACCATAAACGATAGGTTTCAAGGATTTGGTTCCAGGTGCCACTGTGATTCTGGCCCGCATTCCCTTCAAAGTCTGTCAATTTATTAATCTAATCGAACCTTGCGCTGTGTCTAAGCAAACATAGTCATGCCCAACATATATAGGCCAGTAACACGTGTAAGATATTGGCTAAGCAGCCACGAAGGTCCATAAGCTGATGAAAAGTCGAGTTTTCCTGTTATTGTTTGGAATTACAATTGGCCGATGTACATTCACAGTGAAACTGATAAAATGTGCAAATTACCAAAACAAACAAAACTTGGAACGCTTCAACAACTCCAGTCAAGCGTCAAGTTTCATCACCTGCAGTCAATCAGAACAATTGCATTCCATTCCAAAAGAACTTAATTAAATAATAATAAATATAATAATAATAATATTCTTTTCTTTAATGACAAACGCACTGCGCTGTACATTTACTTGTTATGACAATTTAACAATTCACAAGAACACAAATGACAGTAGACAACATTTACTAACAGAACAGACAGCTGCAATAAACGGCGCTAATACCTGCCTACAAAGCATGTCCGCCTACGGTGCTCGTGGTACCTCTCGCTCTCTAAATGCCAGCGTGTTATCCAATACGCTTTCGGGCCCCGAAAAATGAGTAAAAAATGCAAGGTCAAACTCACGAAGCCTGCTTCAAAATATTCCGTGTTGATTTTCTTACCCCGCTTATTTGCATTGAAAATGGTCATTATTGGAATATTCTTCTGTTCTTTGTATGAACTAAGGCGCAAGTACATCCCTAACTCTGTGATAGCAGCTAGAACATTTGTGCCTGGTAACTTCATTTGAAATAATCATAGCTGTACTGGTGGTATTGGCTTGGATTATGTTATTGTCCAACCCCATAGTGTTCCAATATTGGAACATAAGCACAAAATAAAAAATTATATGGAATTTTTCTAAATAATTTAAAAATTAAGGTGGCATGGCTATTCTAGCATCAAACTGTGTAACACACAACAAAATGAAGCAAAAATAAAATTTGGGCAAAAAACGGGTTAATATTTTCAAATTGGCCTGTGGTCGGAACCAATTTGCGCATGGAATGATTTGAGTTGGTCACATTTGAATTCCATCTTTTCTTTATTCGAGTGATGTCGAAGTCCATTTCTTTTGTTGTTTCTTTTGATCAGTTATCTTCAAGTGACTTGTACCACAGAATTGGAGGAACTATTCACCGCTATCAAATTACATGTCACAGTTGCTTATTCATTCTTTAATACCTGCTAAAACGCTACTGCTGAATTTTTCGTTCCTGCTAAACTAGCAGATAAGTTTCTATGAAACTTTTGTAACGACTAGCTGCTTCAAAACCGTCTCAAGATGTAAGATGTAATATCGACATTTTTATAGCGGTCACCAAGGCGAAGTTGCGGGAATCGGCTAATTCAGTCACGCAGATGCCAACACAATAAAGTAATATAAAACCGACGGTATAAATTTGCATTTATATTTCCTATATTTGCATATATTATCTATATTCGAGTCTGTACGAATTGGCATTGATATGCATAGAGGCACACAATTTCTACCGAGGATAGTCGTGCACAAACATTGGTGCTTAGGAATTCTGTTGCAATAAATATCAATCATATAGCACACGAAAGTGTGGTCAACCGCCATGTTCAAACAGAAAAGTCGTAAAATCTTTGATGCGCGTCATAACATCTATTTAATACTTAACCGTTAACCTGTTCATCGCATACAAATAACAAATTTTTAATAGCCTGTATAACAATAAGTAAAGCGTTTCATGCCGAGTGCTAAGATATAAAAACCAGCACCGAGATATAAAAACGAATTAACTCGTTTTATTTTGCCGAAGCAGCAATGTGGCACATTGCAGCTTCGGCAATATAAAACTATATGAATTCTTACACCATTCTTCACCTGCAACACTAAACAGCAACCTCAAATAAAAACTGTTCTAAGCGGACGGGAATAAAATATCATTGTCGGCATTTATGTGTGTGTTGGTTTGCCAACCTTCAAATATAAACCAAATTTAAATAATAAATTTTAAGCAAGAATTGTTTGACAACTTTAAAAGCATTGTGTAATTCAAAATAATAACACAAGGAATCTTGACCATGACCTTAATCCAACATCCACTTGAGCAAATAATTATCATAGACTCGAATTTTGTTTTAGTACAAACAATAAAACTAAAACTGCGGCATGGTTTGCTTAAAATCGAAACTTCTGCAAAATTATTTAAAAACCGCCTCAATGAATCACATAGGGTTTCTGGCCTACGCTGTTGCGAGCCACATTGAAACCAGATTATGATAAATGGCTGGGTGAACCAGAAGAGTGATTTACCCGTGTTGATTCTTGTCCATAAGCATGCAGCGATATCGGACACGTACTGTTTTGGTACTCTCGTAGTCTTTATATTGCAAACAAATTTACGCTTGATATTCTGAAGGCATCAGCATAAATTTTACTTACTCCTTGATTCCGTTGTATTACCATGAGGCCATAAGTTCTACTAACGGAAATGGAGCGATATGTGTCGAATTTTTATATAGGATTCTTAAGTATGTTATTTTCCTAAATCATCTGTACTTAGCATACAACTTCTCTGACCTACTAATTGAGAGAGCGATTGGTGTCTCATATTAATGGCGGTAGTTCTAAAATTCTATATCGTAACGAACGGTATGGGAATCCCTGACACTCAATCCCTCACGCTCTTAGCTTCGCTTCACTAGAAGTTTGCAAAAAGTGAACGCAAAAAAGCAGAAGACAGAAGCAAAGGATGAGAAAGGCGACGACGATGAGGAAGAGAAAGAAGAGGCAAATAAAATACAGCCCGTAAAAACAAAGTTTTTTACTATAGTATCCTATAATGCGTCTTACGAAGCAGTTACCTCTACAAATATATAGTCCGCGTTCATTTTACGCCATAGCGTGCGTTTAATCAGGCAGCGCGCCCGTTTTGTTGCGGCCAATGACAACGCTGCGTATGGGAAAGGGGATTCCCCGATTCGAAAAGTTGAGTCCCCGATTCTATAAGCTAGCCTTTTTGGGGGAGCTGAAATTTCTATAGAATGAAGTGTCTGCGAGGGCGAGTCTATCTGCCAAGTTTCATGACGATTGAATGATTATAAGTGATCGAATTAGTCGTCGCAAGATTTGACTTTTTAGCCTGTGGCTAAGCAAGCAAGATTTCCGTAAGTTAAACTAGATGGATAATAAAAAGGGTGAAAGTGGGCCAGGAAAAGGGGCATGATATTGACAATATCGATATTGATAATTAGAATGACAAAAAATATCGTGGCGTTTTTATATTACCGCTATTAGTATAGCACATTTATAGGTTTATAGGTTCATATATTCGATTATATATAGGGGTTTCTATATTCGATAAAAATGACGCCATTTTACACCCTGTCGGCTTCACAATAATAATATAGCGCCGCCGTGCAAGCCAAATCACACACACACTCTGCGCAAGCCTTTATGACGGACGAAGCTATTGCATCTGTTGGCAAAACATTAGACAACAAGCTAAAAGTTATCAGTGATAGGCCTATGCGTATACGTAGGATCAAACAACAGATTCCTATCCACAGCTGACGTGAATGACATGAATGTGCTCAGATACCTAAAATTGTTAACATTGGAGACAAATTTGAAGTATCTAGGCGTGATGAACTATTTAATAAATGATATGTAAACTTCCGTTTGAACAATATTTTCCAAATTATAATTTGCTGTCTTACAATTGTTGTAGAGCATCGTGCTTACCTGCCGTGTCGCCCATCACAGCAACGCGTCGGGTACGCTACCGAAAGAAAAAATGAAACCTTGTAAGGTCTGGTAAGATGAAAACTCGCGACTGACCGTCAATGCCGTCGTCAAGTTTATTCTGGATAAAAGCAGGTCCTGAATTGTTCACTTAAGACCTGCATTTGTGTTCTACCTGGCTGAACACGCTATGCCAAACTATCTTAAGGCAATAATTGTTAGCTGACATAAAAGTATGCCACCGGCGGCTGCAAAACAAGCATAAAATGTATTCGGTAGAGCACATTTATAGGTTTATAGGTTCATATAGTCGCTAATATATATGGGCTTTTATATTCGATCAAAATGACGCCTTTTTACACCCTGGCTGCTTAATTGATAAGTGACTACTTCTCAAGGTTACAGGGTTCAATATGCCAACGTTCTTCAACATGTTTAAAAGCCTGACGCGACTGAGAATACATACCATAACCGATGTAAGGAATGCCTGCTGTTTATTTTTGGCACACGTTCTTTATTCAGCCGTAGAGTTTATTACGTTCGTCAGATATTGCAACTCTTCACTAATTTATGACACTTCTTACTAAAGCGCATTTTAAGTACCTCACAAATGCGCTGTACCTCGTAAACTATAAACTTCTAGAGCGCCATTCGAGAGCTATAAATTAAGTACCGTTCAATGAGAGTCTTTTACAGAAGGACGGCCAAAACACACTAGGTACTATTATATATGTGTATGTATGAGCACTTGTTATAGCGCCCCTTCCAGATTTCTACTCAGAGGCGCTCCCGACAGCCTGCAATACAACGGCGCTAATAGCAGCCTACAAAACATATCCGCCCTACGGGACTCGAACTAGGTACCTCTGGCTCTCAACGCCAGATGTTATCCAATGCGCTATCGGGCAAAATAGCAAATTTGTACTAATTTTGAGGTGCTCAACACGAAAATTGTAGTAAAGTTTGTCGAAAGGGTTTCGTTTAGGACAGACAGAGAATGGTTACGCGTTAATGTCTCAATGAGGACCTGGAGGTCCAGTTTGCATTCAGACCGACGGGTTCAACGACGTCGGCGCTGGTCTATATCTGCTGCACCAGGTCACACAGCTATTCCAGACTAATGCCTACGTGGCCATCATCTCACTGGACCTATCAAAAGCCTTTGACTCCTTAAGGCACTCTACCCTCGCGAATAAGATTGCCACCTTTGACATTCCAGATCACATCTACAATTGGGTGGTTAATTTTTTAGAGGCAGAAAGAATATAAACAACATTTCAGAGTCTACTATCGGCGGTCAGATCCATCAACGCTAGCGTAATACAGGGGTCAGGAATTGGCCCGTCGTCTTACATAGTCAACGCCTCGGACCTCCATCCCACTCACCTGGCCAATAAAATGGGGAAGTACGCCGACGACACATATCTACTCAATGGTGCCTCAATGAGGCACACGGTTGGTGAGAAGATGGAGAATGTGTCGTCCTAGGCCAGAGCTAGCGTCAGCGAACAGGAACGTCTTAAGGCATCTACGGAACTGGAAAGGTGAGATAGCTAGTCACTCAAGGCGAAGAGAATGGGGAAGAGAGTTCCAAGCTGATGAGCCAACACGGGCAAAGCATCTAGAGTGGGCCGTAGCAGGCCGCATGCGAGGGACAACCATGATAAGGCCACGGGTCAAAGATCGTAAAGAAGCCCTCGCAGGTAAGGTGCACAAAGGTGCAAAAAAACTCAGGTAGGATGGGGCCACCCCAACAAGGCAGTTACGCATTATGGAAAGGATTTTGAACTGTACCCGCTGTTGGATAGGGAGCCAGTTAAGGGTATCTCGAATATAGCCTGAACTTTTGAATATCGCCTATAAGCCGAGCTGCTGCATTAAGAATAGACTGGAGTTTGTGAGTATTAGAGGCGGAGTCCAATGTATGCATCGTTCTCGAAGTCAACCCGAGTGCAGGTCAAGGCGTGGACCAAGAGTAGTAATGGCATTCAGTGAAAGAGAGCTGCGAATGGATCGTAGTTGGCGCAGATGGTAGAAGCAAGATCTGGAAAC
The DNA here is from genome assembly GCA_020284085.1 of Aporrectodea caliginosa. NCBI lineage: Eukaryota > Metazoa > Annelida > Clitellata > Crassiclitellata > Lumbricidae > Aporrectodea > Aporrectodea caliginosa. The sequence continues at coordinate 152,608 of JACEVL010001045.1, forward strand.
TGAGTTGACATGGTCAGTAAAAGAAATGGAAGGATCCAAGACAATTTCCAGGTCACGAACAGAAGGGGAGAAGTGGATGTGGGAAAATCTGAGATGAAGGGACTCAGTATCAATCTTATTTAGCTGAAGACCAAAGCCATATGAATTCTGTCTTGTCAGAATTCAGCCGCAGGCGGTTAGAGGAGAGCCAGGCGTCTATGGCAGAGGAAGCCTCTAACAACCGCTCTACCAGTTGAACAGCAAAAGATGCTGGGCCATGTAAAAGGGCCTGGGTATCGTCGGCAAATTGATGGAAATAGACCACAAACAGTTGTAAAATACCTCAAAGGTTCGAGGTGGAGCAAGAACAGAGCCTTGAGGAAGACCATAGGGGACAGTGACCCAATGAGTGCGGTTTGAACCAAAGACCATGGATATAAACCTATCACTAAGAAAAGATTGGAACCAAAGGTGAGCCCTGTCCGCGATGCCAAAAGAATTAGATAGCCGGCTAAGGAGGATGGAATGACTGTGTCGAATGTTGCTCTTATGTTATACAGGGCGAGCAAAGTAACGTCACCTTAATCAAAGGGCTTGGAAGACGCCAGTAATAAGCCTGAGGAGGAGAGTTTCAGTAGAATGGAATTTCCTGAAACCGGATTAAAATAAAGGTTGAGGGAGTTAGAGTCGAGGTAGTGAACTAGTTGGAAAGCAAAACATTTTTCCAGGAGCTTGGAAAATAAAGAGAGAATAGAAATAGGCCTAAAATTGGAGAGGAGTTGGGGTCTAATCTCTGTCTCTTGATGGAAGGAAAAACAACAGCCTTTTTATGTGAGGCCGGAACAGAACCCTGTGCCAAAGAAGAGTTGCAGAGTAGATGCAAAAATGGAGAAAAATCGTTTATAAATCTTTAGCTAGAAACGATGGCAGTAAATCCAGTGGACACGATTTGGATGAAGAGTCCAGAACTAGCTGTCTAATAGTCGCTAGTTGAAGAGGCTCCCATGCAAAGAGCGAAGAAGTCGTAGGTTGAAACGCGACGTAAATTCCCTTTCTCCTTCTCGGTCAGAGACTCCCTGACTCTCTGGACGCTGTCTAATAGTCGCTAGTTGAAGAGGCTCCCATGCAAAGAGCGAAGAAGTCGTAGGTTGAAACGCGACGTAAATTTCCTTTCTCCTTCTCGGTCAGAGACTCCCTGACTCTCTGGACGTTCTCATTGTGACAGAATCGCAAATCGATAATAATCGCAAATCAACCAGTAGGCAGTCTCCTTGTCATGAAACTCGCGCTGCATACTTATGAGGTGGTCGATCCAGATCAAGCGGTCGACTGGATTACGTGTGCGTTCGAAATTTGTGCTTCAACCGTCTGACATTCCGACGCGACGGCTGTAGTGGCCGAGAGTAAACCCGATGATGACGGAGCGGAAGGAGAGAGTCGATGAGGGGAAGATGGGAAGCATCGTTGAATCGTAAAGAGAGAAGAGGTCTTCAGTTGAGAAGCATGATAAGGAGTTAAGGTTCCCACATAGAGGACTGCTACTTAGGTAGGCCTGACGATCGAGACGACTCCAACCACGTCACAGCCGGAGAGCGAAGACGGGCGGAGAGCAAAGAAATGTCACTGTGAAGAGGAGAAGTCAATGGTCGTAGTGGGGAGGTGGTTCGACGCGGAGGTCAGTGATTGCGCAGTAATCATGCGTGATCACTACGTCCAAACCAGCCACTGAGTGTATGTGTCGGCTTAGTCACATGTTGTAGCAGGCTAAATTGCCTAAGATTGTCCATGAACCTAGCAGTAGCTAGTATCGATTGCCTAGTCTCCAGGTGGATGTTCAGGTCACCAGTTATGATGAGTTGGGAATTGAAGGCAGCGAATTCCTCGAGGAGTACGGTTAGCGCGGTGAACAATTCTGGCGTAGCCAACGTGGAGCCCGGCCGGTAAAGGGCTAAGACCTCTAGTCGTAGCAAAAGAGAGGGCTAGGCACTCAAAGGTGAAGACGCTTGGAAACTGGATAATTTCAGTTCGCAAATGTTCCCGGTAGTAGACGACGATTCCGCCATAAGCTTGCGCCAAAGGATCTTGAGAGTCCTGCACCGGACGGGGTGCATCTAGAGTGAGGTATCCCGGCGGAGTCGAGCGACGGATCGCGAAATCTACCGACGTAGAGTGCCAGGATTCTGTCACAATGAGAACGTCCAGAGAATGCTGAGCGATCATGTTATAAATGTCGCGAAAACCCCCTTCTTTCTCTAAGCAACTCTCCAGTAAGCAGAGGCGGAGTTAACGGGACGGCAGTCTCGCGTGTCGCTCGAAGGAGCGCAAGTCTGGCCTTTGGAGTATTGCAAAGGACTTTAGCCGTACTCAGCCGACGAATCGCCCGGTCAATCAACCACTAGGTTTTCAACACGATATATCTTTAATGTAAAAGTACTCGAATGCACACAGCACCCCATCACAACAAAGACCCCAGACTGACGGACAAACCCCGAGCTCAGCTAGAGTTCTTCTATATATACCCGTCAGAGGAGGGGGAAACGTAATGTAATGGAATATCCATGTAAAGAAACATAGCTCATTTAAAGGAACTGTTCTGTAAAGGAACATATGAACAAAGGGCAGAGGGTAAGATGGGCGTTCCAACGGCATAAACATCCATAAACTTGGTTCGTGACGATCCGAATTTTAGGCCTCAAGATCCGATCGATGACGGTGGTGGTAAAGATTTAGAGGCAGCAGGAGGAGTTAGGTCAGCCCGCAACACAGACGGCTCGCTGGAAGCTGAGGTTGAACGAAGCGGCAGCGAAGGCTCCGTCCGCCTAGAAGAAGGTAAATTCACTGTTCTGGTTACCTTTTCTGTAACGGATGGTTATACAAGCGAAGGGTCGCAGGATCATATGCATATTAGTGGATAGACTGCAGGTGTGGTTTGATCCTGAGACATATCCAGCTCAACGGGGGCCCGATAGCGTATTGGATAACACACTGGCGTAGAGAGCGAGAGGTACCGAGTTCGAACCCGGACATGCGTTGTAGGCTGCTGTGTATTGCAGGCTATCTGTTCTGTTAGTAGTAAAGATTGTTTCAATTGCATAACATGTAAATGTACAGCGCAGTGCGTTTGTCAGGCGCTTAATTAAATAAAAGATATTATTATTATTAGTTGTAGTAGTAAGTTCATGACATTGCGTTGTTTCAGTACCGTAATGGTCCTTGGACAGGTTTAGACGTTTTTCAAGCCCAGTTGCTTCATCAGGTCCTTAAAAATAAAACTCCAAACACTTAACCAGAATCTGCAACCAAAAGTCAAGAATGCCAGAAAGGAATTGGTGCAGAAACAGAAGATGTACCATGACAGAACTTCCAAGCCACTTTCGACCGTGAAGGAAGGAGATGTTGTTCGTGTTCAACATGATGGAATTTACACGTGGAGAAGTCAGTCAGGTGCACTCTGCCCCCGTTCATATATCGTCAACACAGAGGAACGGTCGGCCCTTAGACGAAATTGAGGAGATCAAACTAAGGAAGACCACCTGCACATATTCATGACCAGGGAGAGGTGGAGATCTCAGCCCCAGATTTCGCAGCAATCATCAGATAATCAATCAGTCGACGGAGGTAATTATTGTTTACTGGCTGATTTAATTATATTTAACATCATATAGGCTAGCGTAGAAAGCACCTCAAACTGGATATCTTGATAGAGTATCTTTAAGTAGATACCTTTCTAGATTATCGATGAGATGTGTTCGGTTCGACAATACCGCGCAACGGTAATGCTCCAAAAGTCCAAAGTGGGAAAGGTGTCAAGAATCCATAGCTCTATTGGAGAAGTTTGACTGATTTAAAAGCTAATGTAGGAGAGTGATTTGGCAGGCTCAACGAGTTTCGAAATGAGTGGAAACGGTTATCGTCGCTTATAATTTAAGAAGCCGGGCAAAAAATTAAAATCAGATGAATTATTAGCATATCGTCACATGGGGCTCAATTTCTGTGAGATCGATTTCTCAGGCATCGCCTATCCAATGAATGTGGTAAGTTGGTAAGTTTGATCGCCATAACCTGCCCACAACCATACGTATGCTCGGTTGGAACGATGGCGGGCTACATCCGATCACACTTTAGCGATATGCAAAACTTTTAAAATCTATTGTTAGCTTGCTAACCTAAGTAACTAATTAATATTGGGTTTCGTATAATATAGCAAATAACAAATGGCGTTTAGTTAGTCGATGAGTGGCTTTCTTTTTAACTGTAAAATGAGTTGTTAAGTCCGATGCAACCGCAACGTCACATGATCTGAAACAGCTGAGGAGTTACCTTCACCATGTAATCAAGCGACGAATGAAAATCATCGACGCGTAAGACTTGAAAATTGGAAATAGTGGAGTCAATCGACTGGCCACGTTTCTGTGCTGTCGAGCGACGATTTCGATAGATGAATTATCGATTTCGAAGTTTTGATAACTATTCATCTTGCTATTTATCCGAATCGATGATAGCAAATACTATCTTTAATGGGTATTTGTATAAGATTAAATGGTGCCTATACAATCCTATACATAGACATAGATAAGATTGGTTGTGCTAAATAAGGGAATCGTTACACTTGCTAATAGCCTGCTCGCAGTTAAGCCAACAGCAAGCTTGGAATTACCGTAGGACATATTTGGCTCTTTAACTTATACAATCATATTCTTCAATAATTGTTAATTATACTTGTCCAATAACGGTTCAATATTGAAAACCAGCATTTTGCACTTTTCTTCTATCTTCCGTTCTTCTGACCTTTTTAGCAAGGCTTTCTTCTCTTTTAAGGTGTAACCTTCCACTGTTTCTTCCCTAGATTCGCCTTTTTCCTCGGGGATTGTGTTCTTTGGGTCACCTGCTCTCATAACAAGAACAAGTCGATGCTCATCCAGGCAGACAGCTATCGGAGATAGGAATCTCTGCTTGTATTTTGGTACGATGTTCGCTTTAAATTCCAAATTCGAATCGAGTAACAACACTCGATCGTTGAAGAGGTCGGCCACTATCACGCAGCCATTGCTTCCGACAGTGAAATGCCAAGGTACATTCAGTTGTCTTCCTGTTGAACCACGATCATGACCAAATGATTTCTCAACCTTACCATCTTTATCCACTAGACAAACTCTGTGCAAAGAGTCAAACAAGTTGCCGTGACTGACGATATAGCGATCGTCTCGTTTTATCGCATGCCATGGATTATTGCATTCTGGCAGTTTAATATCACGCACCTTATCTCCATTAGACGAAATAGCATCGATTCGGATATGGGTTGTCGTTAGCGTGCGAAAGACGTTGACGACGTTCGATTCGAGGGTTTACTTGCAGACGTTGAACAGTTGGTCTGATAATGTGGTTTGATTCGAACTGCAAACGAAGGATTTAAGGAACGAATGAACGATTGTATAGACTTCGTACGACAATATAAGAACAAGCGATTTGACTTGTGCCGGCTTGTTGGTCGACGTTAAGAAATAACTCATCCGTTACTTCACACCGTTTGAAGAAGTATTTTGAGGAAGAAGTATCGCTATGAACTGTTTGCTTCAGAAGAAGAGACATTTCGTCGAAATCCATTCCTTTCGTCGAAACCTTATTCTAGTCGTCAAAACAAGTTTCTACGAACCTTACTGTGGTTGCGTCGAAGCAAGATCAGCTCATAAAACTCAAATAACGGCACTCATGGGGTAGATAGGTAGATAGATTTGCACTGTGAAATGTTTCATTTGTTTGTATTTAAATACAAATGTCTACATTTAAATAGTCATAGTGTACGCAGCAAAACAGAAATAATTCACACGCTGACATAATATCGCGATATCAGACTAACCGTTCTCATCTGTTAGATTCTCATGTGCAAGATTACCGGAGCATCGGTAAGAGACAACAGCGGATGGAGATGCGGGAAGATGACAAAAACAACCTCCAATTCCAGAACTATCGCATGCAGAGGCGCGCCGATTTCGAGGTGTAATGTTCTCAACAAGAAAGTAATCGCTTATCCGATAAAGCCTTTGACGAGAATAGGAAAGTTGTCACGCTAGAAAATTTAAAGCGTTCTAGGTATATTTAGCTGACAATGATAATAAAAGATTTAAGTAGTTATTTGATATTTGCAATAGTTCTCACCTATTGACTGTTTTAAATTGATTCTGAACAGAATGGCAGCTTGTTGCTTTTGTGAAGCTAAACATGGTTTAGCTTCACTTTTGTGTTGTTGTCCAGTTTGAAGATTGTTTAGGAGTTAGGAGGTGGCAGGCTGCCAGACAGGCGGCCAGAAATGCCGCTCGACTTGTGTGCCGGAAACGACGGCATTTGCTGTCTGTTGTAAGGCTGGCTATCTTATAAGTATTTCTTGCTGTAGGTCAAATCGAACCGCACGATATTTCATCGCAATTAGAGTCTATGCACGCTTCATAATTACAACGGAAAACTCATGTCCTGGATCCCACAGAACCCATCGGGAAACTATGACAAATTAAACCACCATGCGACCGGGCATCAAATGTTCAGAGGCTTTCACCAAACCACCAGCACTTTGTAGGATTCGCTTCGTGGGCCGAGGCGATTCGCTTCATCCGCTGAAAAATAACTGCAATAAGCATATACGTATTGTCGTTATCGAAAAACAGCCAAAAATAAATTAATCGGTCCAACATGAACGTCACCAGCTATTGGTTCCTTGTTTCACCTATTATTTCAGAATATTTGTGTACTCGACAAATCGAGATAGTCTTGCTCCAGTTATACTCTATTCTCCCGGCGTTCCTTGCGAAATTGTAGCTACCGGATTATATTCTACATATGAACCAGCCTCAATTATACTTGTCTGCGTCGGCGGAACCGTTGAACGATAAAGAGATTCAATTCGCTCTTCATACATTCACACGATTTGGGATGAACGAACGCCATTGTGCGGCGCGGTGGTGTAGGGGTATGTTCGGTGCCTTGCAGCTGGAAGGCTGCGGGTTCGAATCCACCTCAAGCCGCCGCGTAGGGACCCTGGGAAAGTCCTTCACTCGCAATTGCTCATGCGCTTCGGCGTGAAACTCCGATTCAGTGTCCGCGCCTCTGAGTAGAAATCTGGAAGGGGCGCTATATAAATATCTGAAATGAATGAATACTGAAATTTTGCCGAATATGTCGATCTTGATTCTTTTACTTTGGCTCTTCGTCGTCGACCTTTTAAGTTTCCAGCTTAATTCGTCCACCACTGCCGCCCTAATAGATCGTACGAATATCTCGAAATCGTAGGAAGAAGCGAATACCTTCTGCATCACGTCTTTTGCGCGACTCTTTAAAATGACATCTTCCCAAACGTCATTCAAACCTGTTTGAATTAAAGGGCAAGCGCTTCTTAAGAAACCGCTCAGAATACTTCCCAACCCCTGTCCGCGTTGCATGAGCGAACTCGCAATACGAGCATGCCACCGCTGCTACGTTTCAACTAATCTTCGTAGGCGAACCTATTCGCACCATGACAAAATTGTCTTTTCTTTTCCAGTAATCGAATGGGATTGGATTCCCAGTCTCGCTAATTATATCTATTGCAATAGAGTAAAAGTTACTGCTGTACCGGTTTGTCGTATATCGTATGCACGTTATCGCCGCCTTTACTAGATAATTATGTTAACGATACAAAGTAATGGTGCTTTCGTATCGCCTTTGGGAATGTGCCCCAAGACATTACAAAACACGTATATAGAAGAATAACCACGTTATACTTCCAAATCGCTAGCCTTTTCTTTTCACTGTATAATAGCGTTTTTTTTTCGATTGACACTTCACTAGGCGGCATACATATACTTCCATAATGATTAGTATTGTTATACGAATGAGCGAACGTAGATACGTACTTTTGTACGTCAAATATTTCCATATCTTTTTCTTAGGCGTGCGATTGAACCTTTCTACGACGATTTCGGTCTGTTTCAAACGAATGGCATTATTGTGCAAGAGAGATTGAAAGGTTTTGTTAAGAAATTCTGCACCCTTATCGGTTTGTAAATGAGCCAAATGCCTATCGGTCAATAATGTTGAAAACCAGATTAAGATTTAGTTAGAAAACTCACGGATTAGTAGATATTTATAATTGTCGTTTTACTTTTTAACCCCTTTAGCAGTTCTTCTCGTTATCATCGGACTGTACATTTTGGATCTTAATACAACTAACTTCAAAGGGGTTTGTCCGCTGGTTTCATCTTTAAATTTAGGATGATCATCCATGTATGGATGTGATAACGCAAACTGTCTGTGTCCGTGAATAAGCTCTTCGTTCGCTCTTTCGCCGTAGATCTTCTGCACATGATCATAGTGGAAACGATACATATCGAGGTATCTAATATACACAATCATTCCAACATATATGGCCTTGTCCAGTAAGATTTAATGAGATAAGATTTGTAACGGCATGGCCGTGTTACGGCGCCATATAAATTGTCGTAATTATTATTATTATTATTATTTATTACTGTGACTTCTTCGTTGACGATGTTGAAGAATTGGAACGTTGGCCGATCCATATAGCGTTTCGATCGCCTCTCGTTGGTTACGAGTTTAACAAACAGATGTTTCCTATTGCCTTGCATTGACCGAATAATTCATCAAATTATTAGTCTTTTTCAAATGAATTAGTGGCTACCTGACACTTAACAGTGTTAAAATCAGGGTTAAATTTTAAAGATTTTATTAATTTTAGTGAGTTTCATTGGCACGTAAAAATTGAAGATTTCGATAATAAAGAAAGTGATTAGTTTTGAATAAAATTCGGGATGAATTTTTGAATTTTACTAAACGTCTTCATTTGGAGTTGTCCGGCCATATCAGCGGCAATCAGCCGTTATTGCCATCTTTTCTGTAGCAAGCGGGTCGTCATGTGGATCGTACGAAATCCTTTCGAATAATTGTAGCGAGTTTGTTGGCCGTCGATTCGCTGAATCCTAGCGACCGTCATAGTCAGCCTTCTCCATGTGTTCCGATCTCTCGTCGCCTCTCTCAGCTCCGGAATGTTCATCATCATCGTCTCGTATATCTCCTTCATCCATCTCTTTCTTGGTCGTCCTCTTCCTCGTCTTCCCTCCCCACACGCCAGCATCATCTCCTTTTCCATGCCGTCCGCCCGCATCACATGGCCAAAATACATCACTTTTTGTCTCGCCGCTCTATGTCTCAATGTCATCTCTCCTCTTAAGTGTCCTATCTCTTCCAGTATATGTTCATTTGTTCTCTTCTCGGTCCAGGGGACCCTCAGCATTTTCCTCCAAATCCACATTTCGCATGCTTCGATTTTCTTCTCTAGTGCTTTGGTTTTTGTCCATGCCTCGCACCCGTACAGCACCACTGGTATTATCATTGCTTTAACAATTCTTGTTTTCGTTACCAGGGGTCTAGAAAACGAAATTTACTAATGGTTAGGGGCTCGCCCATCCATAGAGATTATTGCAGTCGATGTAAATTACATTTTCTGCATTTTGTCATATCCTTGGGCGTGATATAAATTATTGTTAGGGATCCTGAGTGGCCGAGTGGGTTGGTGCCCGCGCGCCGCGCCGGCGCCCCGGGTTCGCTTCCCGGTCGGGTCGGATTATCAGAGATTAATTTCTTGGATCTTTACTGCGGGTGGCTCGGTCGCATTATAAACGTGGAGTACAATACAACACACAATACAACACATCACAATACAACTGGGGCGCGGTGGTTTAGGGGTATGTTCGGTGCCTTGCAGCTGGAGGGTTGCGGGTTCGGATCCACCTCAAAGTCGCCGCGTAGAGACCCTGGGCAAGTCCTTCACTCGCAATTACTCATGCGCTTCGGCGTGAAACTCCGATTCAGCGTTCGCGCAGTAGTCGGGAGCGCCTCTGAATGGGAAATCTGGTTGGGGCGCTATAACAAGTGTTCAAATACAATACAATACAATACAATATTGATCTTTGCAAAGTGATGGCTAATCATGCTGACTCCGCAAATACCTTTTTCGGAAAAACAGGATCGATTATCTATTCCAATGTGACATTCGTCATTTTCAGACATGCGTGCCAACTTTAACTTTAGAAAATGTGGTATCGAGACCGCGGTCTTGGTCTTGAGACCGTCACGAGACCGAAAAAATGCGGTCTTGGTCTTGGTCTCGGTCTTGAATGTACCGGTCTCGGTCTTGGTCTTGAAAGGTGCGGTCTTGGTCTTGGTCTTAAAGGTATGGTCTTGGTCTTGGGCGTCTGGTCTCGGTCATTCGCCTTTGGTCTTGGCATTGCGCCTTTGGTTTGACCTTTGGTGGGAACGAGAGTGGAGTATTTGTTAAACGTTGTCGATATTTCCGGTTATTCAAGGATTTCTGAGATAACTTCGAATTCATGCGACGATCCGGCAAGGACAAAGCGAGAGAGGGCCTCGTTGTTCGCTTCTTATCATAAGAAAATGTTGAAACACAGTTAACCCTAACTTCAGGTTTCAGTCTCTCATTGCAAGGCAAAATCAGAAGTCGGGCAAGCGCTGGAAGTCAGCTGCTAAGTATTTGGGGGAGTTGGTCTCTACTGGCAAATATTTTTATTCCGCAACAGCTGTGCCTGTTGGGAGCGTGTTTAGCAGTAGTGTGCTCTTCGTGAGACCTATCAGACTTTGGGACAAAAACTAACTATAAATATCATAAGCATCTGATTTTAATTATGGGAATATGTAACAATACAACTGAGAATTGCGTTTATGGTCTTGAGGCTTAGGTCTTGGTCATGGACAATACGGTCTTGGTCTCGGTCTTGGTCTTGGACCACGCGGTATTGGTCTCTGTCATGGTCTTGGAATTTTGGTCTCGTGCACAACACTGGATCCAAGTGTTACATTAATCTATAAAAGTTCAACATCAGACCCACAGGGACATAAGGCATAAACCAGATAAGAAAAAGAAGAAAAAAGAAGAAGGTAATGGACACACAAGGTGTCCATCCGATCAGACATAACCCGCCCCATAGACAGCCCAGTATCATCCGCAACACAACAGAACAAAGTAAAAACTGGACCCAGGATGGTACAAAAGCGGAACCCTCCTCCTTAACCAGGCTTGGGACTGGCACGACAAATGGTAGAGATGGTAAGGTAAAAGACCATTTGCCGTGGCGGAGTTTGTAATGGACACACAAGGTGTTGTAGCAAATTCCTCACTTAGTATAATTTTAAATAATTTAGCGCTAGTAAGTTTTTGTTATACTTAGCCTACCTTAGTTGCAGATTCACACTCTCAGAGGCCTCTAGCGATGGACGGCAGACGTCAAAGGCTCAACGCGAAACTCTAATATTTCCCACTCTGTGTCGACCATAATGACACATTATTGACACGGTGACCCGGCTCAAGCGGGTGAAAATTGTGAAATAATTATCTAAATTTAGTATAACGGAACATAAACATGGGCGTCCACAGGAATTTTTCGGGGAGGGCATAGAATTCTTTTTAAGGGGTCAAAGTCTTGAATTGTTGGGACGGGACTAACGAGGGTGCCGAAAGCAATCTAACACGTCACCATCAGTAGGCCTACTCACGCAATTAGGTGTCTGGCGCGAATCCCACAAAGCCACATGATATGGAACAGTTGTTAGCGTTCTTGGATCTGTTTTCAGCTATTTCTGAATGTTCATTTCAAACACAAAACCGTTTTAAGTTTCTATATGTTTTCATATATTTTAAACTGTTCAGGTTAGTTTGGATAAGAATAAAACTGTGGAAAAAGGCATTGCCATTAATTGTTAAAAACAAGATGAATAATAAGTAATTTTTTTAATATTTGCAAAATCCGGGGGCGCAAATGCTCCTTTCCCCTCCGGCGCCCATGTTTGGGGTTAGGGCCCCAGGATGTCTTAATCCGGCTCTTGGCTTAGTGTCCCGGAAGTCTTAATCCGGCCCTGCACAGGGAAATGTGGGGTGGAACACAGTATGTATGAAGATTGTTTTGCAGTAAATTGTAATTCCACCTCCGCGCCTTTTCGTCCTGTCTCGACGGAATAGACTGATGCCGAAGGTGGAATTATTGTGGTGTGGTCTTAGCCAGCTTTCTGCCACGATGACTACATCAGAGGAAAAGAGAGGCTAGGTCCGCCGCAAGATGATCGATTGCATGCGGTTTCGCGATACTGGTAGGATTTAGAGCAGGAACGAAGGAAAATTTTTGATGGAGAGGAGGAGGCTGGCACGACGATAACCCTGCGCTTCAGATGGATATGTCAGGGTACGAGCGAGCAGAAGACAATGAGCAAGCATTGTCCTCACCATATTTGTCATGACAACATTGTGGAAACTGCAATCGGACTTGTAATCGATTCTTTAGTTTCACGTATTCGACGGGAACCCGCCCTCCGTCGGGAGATTTCATGTTCCCCTGCCCTATTACCTCTCTATATATATATTAGAATACTAGTCTTGGCCAATCAGCGTATTTGGTGCAAACATCGCGTTTGAACGTATCCAAATGAAATCGGCTTATCCCATCAGCCGTCTAATCTAAAATTCTTACTAAGATCAAAGGAATTATAATTAAAATGACTTATAAAATTAATAGTTGATCAACTTTATGACATCTTTAAAAACAAAAATTCCAGTCTTCTGTTTCCAAACTTCGCAAAGTTATCAACAACTGCGTTCAGGAGGGCTAAACTGGTCAACCTTTCCTCACCTATTTGGTCTCTCAACCATGTTTTTAGTAGACGTACGGTAACGAAGATAAGCTCCTCTCAGCTTTATAAAAATTCTTTTAGAGTTACAAACATTTCGGAAAAATTTAAAAAAATTTTACTATGAAAAGAACCAAATTTGGTAAAATAATAGCGATTGTTATTCGTTAAACTGTAGACTCCATTTTATTTATCAGAACTTAATTACTTCTGTGCGTGACCTATGCGTCACCTTGGACCGAAGCTCCGAACTGTCTCGCGTTCACTCACTGTTTCTGCTAACTCCACTCTTATCCATGCCTTCGCCACAACTAGACTTGATTAGTGTTGCTCGCTCTATAGTGGCCTCCCGGCGACTGGGGCGCTTGGATCGGATCTTGCGTTCTGCTGCCCGCCTTATCAGCCGTACAGGCAGCAGATTGCCCTAGTCTGGCGCCGACTTTTGGGCCTTGTTCATGCTTATGTTCACGAACTTTGTTGCCCTGTCCTTAGTGCTGAGGGTATCGATCCCTCCGCTCATCTGAACAGATCCCTCCGCTCATCTGAACAGGCCCTCAACACTTATCCTTTTGCCGCCACTATGCTGCCTATGCAGAACCGCTCTTTCTCGGTGGTGGGCCCTCAACCTGGAATGGCCTCTCTCTGGAGTTCGCCTCTTTCCTAGGACCTTAATTCTCTCCTTTGTTTTTTTCTCACCTTAAGACTGTTCTTTTTGGCCGTGCAGGATTTGCAAGCGCCTCTGAGTAGTTTTCTTGAAGGGACACTATCTAGATGCTCAATACGACTGATTCATAATTAATTAATTAATTTTCTGCTTTTTTTCCTTCAGTAGCCTAAAGAGTAATAGCATATTATTTTAAACGCCAGTTTGCCATGTTTAATTATTATTTAAATAATCATTAGCTTAGTGAGTAGGCTATTGTCATCAATCCAACTTCTGTTTACGTAAAGAATTATTTTCATCAATTAAACTTCTATTTACGCGAACAAATATTTTCACCAATCGAAATTATTGTTTCTTAGTTTTATATCGTTTGAAACTATATCTTACGTTAAATTGGAGCTGTTTAGGCTATAGGCCTAGAGAGGAATAATAAAATATGCTAAACGGAGTTGAATTTACATGGGAATAACAAAATAGACGCGTCGATGTCGAAACGACATGATAACTACAAAAGGCAAAAAAGTGGAAAACTAATTTTATAATTTGGGCCCGTTAACCAGTGGGCAAAAGCAACCCCATTCTACTGTACACATTCATTATTTGTTTAGTCACTTTAGTGTATGCAAAGACTCTCTTTGATTACTTGGTCTTTGTTTCTGCTTATTACGTAATAATTATGTTTACAATTGTTCTTCGTCCGAATTCATGAGGTTGTTTCTATTTTATTTCTGAAGACTGTTGTTCAGTCAAAAGACAGTTTCATTTTATTCATCGTGATCAATGCTTTCAAAAACGTTTTCTCAGAGGTGCCTCAGAGTTGTACAGAAAAGAGCACGTGCACGATTTTCTCATCAAAATTTAGTTCGCCAATATAGGTGCTGTGTGTGTGTGTGTGTGCAGAGAATGGGTCAAATCAATGTTAAAAATGTGGAGAAACTACTGGGCTGTCGGCCTCTAGGCGTCTTCGGCTTCTCTCAGGATGGCGAGGGAAGGCGCGTGTCGCTCAGGATGGAGCGTTAGTAAGGCCGCCGTCGTCTATCGAAGGGCTTCAGCATCTGCCAGTCGACGAGCAATGTCACCAACCGAAGGAATCAAACACCAGAGTTCAAATACGATCTTTATTCACCACACATGAGAAGACGAGTAACCAACATCAACCATCACAACAGGCAAGACTCGACCTAAAACCCTACACAAGAGCGCCCTCTATATATACCCAGCCGGGGCAGGGGTCCACGGGCAGGGATCCACTGGCAAGGATCCACGGGCTAGGTCGCCAAGGGCTAGGTTGCCAAAGCCTAGCAGGGATCCACGGGCAAGGTTGCCAAGGCCTAGCAGGATCCACGGGCAAGGGTCCACGGGCAGGGATCCACGGGCTAGGTCGCCAAGGGCTAGGTTGCCAAAGCCTAGCAGGGATACACAGGCAATGTTGCCAAGGCCTAGCATGGATCCACGGGCAAGGTTGCCAAGGCCTACAGGATCCAAGCCAACCGCAGCCCAAGGGGTGGTCCAAAACAGGGAGGCCCAAAAACCTTTCGGCGCCTCTGCAGGCTGCCACACGCGTAATTCCATCGTTACTGTAAACGCGTTTTTCTAAGCTATAAACTATCGGAAAGTAGCTGAGACTGGACCAAAAGTCGTACACCAAACGTCAGCACCAGGTTTTACCAACAGTTACTGGATTAAAAACAGCCATTTGCAGTAATTTTCGGTCGATTTTGGCTGATTTCGTCTCGATTTTCGTCACGGATCAGTGAAGCGTGACCGCAGTCTGGTTCAACGTTCACGACGATTGTTTACAACTATACAGCCACCGACGACAAACGTACGCAATGATACAAGTCTTCGCCAGGACCTGCCATTATATCAATTCCCCGTCAGTCGTTCCTAGGGTGTCGGGCCTCGGCCTTGTACGCTACAGGGGCCTACGTGCAGGCAGAGGAAAGAGACGTGCACTCGCGGTCGCCTCCATCTTTGACCAGCCGACAGTATTGGTCCCAGTGATCGGACCGCAACCGATGTCTCGTAACAGTGCCACCGCCTCGGCCGCCCTGCCGTTCTTCAGCCCCATCAACAGCTGGCGACAAGTCGAATTCACTGCCTGGTTGCTATATCATCAACGACAGTTCTCTAACAAAGCCAGACACCCTCGATCAGTTGCTTATCGGCTACGGACTGGTGTCTCGCAATCGTCGTGGCGACTGACTTTAATACACACCCTCACGAACGTACTCGTTAGGTAGATGGATATAGATAGCATCCTTCGTCTAAATCGGTTTAAAGGGAGACCGGCGGTGTCGCTTACCTGCTGATAAGCGCCGTACTCTAAGCATTGTACCAGTCATTGATGGCAGAATGGAGAGAGGAGGACAAGAGGAAAAATCAGACAGATACTGCACGACAGGATGACGACGGATTGATACAGCAGGGTGAAAGATCCAGAGAGGATCTCGAGTGGTGTAATCAGACGTTGGAAGTTGGAACCTGCATGTCTAAGGGCAGACAACTTGAAGAAGAAGGAGACGGAGGAGGAGGAGGAGGAGCAGGAGGAGGAGGAGGAGGAGGAGGAGGAGAAGGAGGAGGAGGAGGAGGAGGAGGAGAAGGAGAAAAGGAGAAAATGACGACGACGACAACGACGAATGAGAAGAATGTGTATTGCGAGAATAAAAAAAAAGACTGAATAAAAATAATTTTAATGATGACCCAAAAGGCCAAAACTACACAGCGAGTAGGAAGAAGAGCTTATAAATGTATTGCAGATAAGCAAGTTAAGAATCCAGCTCACAGCCTTAAGTGAGTGGAAATTGATGGAGGGCATAGGGCACCCATGGAGAGAAAGTTCAGTGGGGCGTCGCATCCAGAAGAATTCGGGCCTTAGATTCAAATTTTTCACAAATATCCAACATTGCACGATGAAATAATGAATAAATAATAACGTCAGTTTCAAATACTTTTCCTAACAACGTAACGTTAGGCCTAACCCTTGACAAGAAAACAATTTTCGTTCTCCGAAAATGCGCTGAAACTCACCTAAATTACGGCAATGTAGAATATAAAACATTCTCCCAGTGTAGAACCGATGCACCCAAAGACAAAAGCAAACGTCGGCGCCTATGATTATGGAGGCTGCATGATGACGCCAACGAACAGCCGCCTATGGTACACACGTACACATACACACATAATATAGACTATATATTTAAGCTATATAGGCTATCATAGGCGTAGCTACATGGAGGCACGAGGAGGCAGTAGCCTCCTCGATCTTGCTTTCTTTATATACTGGAACTTCTATTGACCAATGACCCCAATAACCAGAATTTTGCCAAGTTGCCTCCTCTAGAATTTAAGTCTGGCTACGCTCCTGTAGGCTATATATATATATATATACTGTATATATTGTTACAGGTCGCCCTTAAATCTCTAGACAGTAAGACGCGCTAGATATGATAAAACGCTACTATACGACCAGCTAAAATATAAAAGTAGTGTAGAAATAGTCGTGGCTAAATACAAGGAACATCCGATCGCTCGTCGACCTTTCCAGACCGAATTTTTTCGGGTGAACCGCGTCATACACATGTAAAGTAAGTAATAACCACCACAAAAATAAATTTATCGCAATTTATTGCACAAAACTGGCCAAGGGTCCATTTGGTTCCAGCTCAATCCACAGCCTTTTCTGTGCAGTCTACCGTCCCAAAAATGCTTGTGTCCAATTGGAACCATGGGCTGGAAAGGGTTAAAATAAATAACTAACTGAAAGAAAAATAGACTATAGAAAAAAGGCCAGTTGTCGTTGACTGAATGACTTCTACTAAGGGTGCTTTGCTCTGTAAAAGGTTGGTAGCCAATGGAATAATCAATATGGAATGGGTTGCAGCACTGCAGTGCAACTTGGTTGTGTATTTTATTCCTTTCACAAACACTTGTATGCATCTTATCGTCTTCTTTAATAAATTCACATTAACAATAATTCACAGTCATCGATCGGTCTGTCAATACTGCAGTAGGCAGTAAAATCCATTACATTAAATAACTATAGAAGACATAGGCTACCAATTTCCTAGGAAGTCAACGCATTAGTCAGTTGATAGGGCCTATAAGCATGTGATTTAGTCGGCCAAGTTGTTAACAGTCGCTAACTCATTAACAGTCAGTCGGTAATTCCTTAGCGACTCATTAACAGTCAGTCGGTCATTCCTTAGCGACTCATTAACAGTCAGTCGGTAATTCCTTATAGCGACTCATTAACAGTCAGTCGGTCATTCCTTAGCGACTCATTTAAAGTCAGTCGGTCATTCCTTAGCGACTCATTAACAGTCGGTCATTCCTTAGCGACTCATTTAAAGTCGGCCGGTCATTCCTTAGCGACTCATTAACAGTCAGTCGGTCATTCCTTAGCGACTCATTAACAGTCAGTCGGTCATTCCTTAGCGACTCATTAACAGTCAGTCGGTCATTCCTTAGCGACTCATTAACAGTCAGTCGGTCATTCCTTATCGACTCATTAACAGTCAGTCGGTAATTCCTTATAGCGACTCATTAACAGTCAGTCGGTCATTCCTTAGCGACTCATTTAAAGTCAGTCGGTCATTCCTTAGCGACTCATTAACAGTCGGTCATTCCTTAGCGACTCATTTAAAGTCGGCCGGTCATTCCTTAGCGCCTCATTAACAGTCAGTCGGTCATTCCTTAGCGACTCATTAACAGTCAGTCGGTCATTCCTTAGCGACTCATTTAAAGTAAGTCGGTCATTCCTTAGCGACTCATTTAAAGTCAGTCGGTCATTCCTTAGCGACTCATTTAAAGTCAGTCGGTCATTCCTTAGCGACTCATTTAAAGTCAGTCGGTCATTCCTTAGCGACTCATTTAAAGTCAGTCGGTCATTCCTTAGCGACTCATTAACAGTCAGTCGGTCATTCCTTAGCGACTCATTTAAAGTCAGTCGGTCATTCCTTAGCGACTGACTCCGGGAACGAGTTACGAGTTGTTGACGTCTTCTGTTGTGACCAGCTTAGCTGTGTAAGTGAGCATGATTTTATGGAGTACTGTGATGTTATAGGCAAACATCTAATATCTATGGTCTAGGTCGGGAGGTGACGATTGGTGTACTGCGCTTTCACCAGAATTCTATCCATACGAAGCCCATACGCTTCTTCCCATAAATTGCTGCCCCTCCTAAATGCCATAAGCTTGAATGTATCATATTTACATTGTAGTCCAAACTCTATCGTTTTATGTCGTGAGTAATTGTGAATAAAATATGCCACCCATTACAGCAGAGGCTTCGAATACCTAGGCCACAGGGCAATAACTACTGTAAGACATGGAGAGTGGTTTGCACGATCATATCCTGCTGCTCAATCCGTTTCTGAAACGACTCCCATATTTGCGTAGGTAGTCCATTTGTATTTGACAGTAGGCTACCGTATGTGTTTACAATGCTGTAGTCAGTGCCCTGTCGGCACAAAGGCATTGGCGATGTCATGGTCCGCTGAGCGTGACGTCTTAAAGAAACATTTCACATCGACAGAGATACATGAGTCATGCATAAATTGAAGGGTGCTCACACATATCACGACATAATATCACACTCGGAACGTCTGCGGAGTTAATTTTCTTTTTGTGAAGTCCTGCGTTTAAACGAGTGTTTACCTTTAGAACTGGAAATGGAATTGTGGAAGAAACGCCAGTACATGACAGCTGCAATCGTTGTTCTCTTCTGTATTTCTGTCACAGGTTCGTGATCGATTCGTTGTCTCAGTTTAGTGACAAGAATAAGGAATTAATGCTACAGAGCAGTGACGTCACTGGGACTTCGGATTTCGACTTTTGGTGGCCAGCTTTCGTCACCCGAGTAATTAGTTGTAGTCAGTTAGCTCTAATTAACATCTGGCTACGATGTCAAGGTTTGGCTATGTCTAGTATCAAGAGACACTGCTGTCTTCCGCTTGGGCAGATTAGAGTAGAGCATGATTCGTCGTTGCTGTCGTAATATCGGGACTCTCACTCTCGTCGGACTTATTGTGCTCAATTACCTTGGAATCTGGAGGTATATGCTCGTTACTGACATAACATGGAGGACAAACTCTGAAATGTCAATTCCAGGTTGCCCCGGCCCTCTCGCTTCTATGTGGGTGTCTTTACTAGCTGTATTGCCCACTGCCCCGTCCAATAGGCTATTTGTATGCAATTTTTTTATCGTGTGTCCTACATCCGCCTGTGTACATGCATTGCAAGGATCATGTTTAGCTACAGATAGCGATGCCTGTGAGCAAATGTGCTGAATTTTGTGTACACTTTATTCCGATGCCATTGCGCCCTATAGGACGTTTTCTTATTCGTAAATCTGTCTGTCATAAAATTGTTTCGATACAGAATCTTATGAAGTCAATAAAGTCGGGAATGACGTCATACCGTCTTCAGGCGGTCCAGATGTTACAGGTGGTTCCGCCATCTTCCTGATGAAAGATGCATTCCCTGAACCTGGAGTCCTTTTCGCCTTTTCAGCCTACTTCCGCAACCGTAACCCTCTCCAGTTCCAAGTCTGGCGACCTTCATCCAACACAAGCACACGCTTCACACTTCTTGCCGAACTTGGAATCACGCCATCTGTTGCTGATAGTGCAGAACTAGTAAGTATGAATGCATTCCTTCGAGACGTCTTAAGTATTCAAAACGTGTACATAGGCAATGATTCACGAGGATAGCAAAATAAACGTCTGTAAAACACAGATGTTCTCTCACTTGATTGCGAGTGCATGCATGGAATTGAGTATCGGTTCCGAGAAATTTTAAGTATTATGGAGTGGTAGTAAGTGACATAAGATCCCTCAACAGTTGACGTCCGTCCTCTGACTTGCAGCTACAGAGACGTGCTTACAATTTTCCGGTCACATATACTGAGCCTAATTCTGGAACTGGGATGGCCTGGAGTAAAGCGAGTTAGGTAGCTGCCTATTTCTGACAAGGCCACAAAATTTCAGTGAACGAAGTGAACACTTTCAGAGAACATTGTTGCAAAAACAAACACCTCATTTCTACTACTACTGCTGCTGCTGCTGCTGCTGCTGCTGCTGCTGCTGCTGCTGCTACTACTACGACTGCTGCTGCTATTATTACTATTATTATCATTATTATTATTATTATTATTATTATTATTATTATTATTATTATTATTATTATTATTATTATTATTATTATTATTATTATCATCATCATCATCATCATCATTCTTATTTGTATGCCCCGAGCAGAGGCGCGTTTACCAGTAGGCGCACTAGGCGCGCGCCTAGGGCCCTCAAATCTTGGAGGGCCCCAAACGAATTAAAATATTTTTTCCAATAATAAAAAATAACATTTTAAAATTTATAATTATTTTAATTTTTTATTAATTTTTTTTAATTTTTTTTTTAAATATTCTTTACAGCTTGGCATTTTCATAAAAGAATAATATACTTTTATTATTATTGTAATTGTAAAAGAATATTTTTTTCTAATTTATAATTGTTTTGTTCAAATTGTTCATTTGGGCACCAATTGGGCTAATAATTCATTTTTGTGTGAAATAACATCAAACTTGTTAGCAACAAGCAGCAACGGGCGTCTGCTGCAGTTTAGGCTTACGTGTCCAGAGGTTTCGAAACTGGGGTGCACGCACCCCCAGGGGGGTGCGACATGTCATTTCAGAGGGTGCGACGAAAAGGGAAGGTATGAATTATAAGAATGCATTGATAATACATTATAATTTTTTAGCTCTAATAGGATAAGCATGGGTAACACCGTGAGATTAGAAGTTTATTTCCATGTAACATAATAAGCCGGCCATGGGCGTAGCCAGAAAAAATTTCGGAGGGGTTTAAGATTTCGGGGGGTTTTCCATTGAAAATCGTCGCAAAAGTCCAGTTTTTTTATTTTGCATGTAAAAGCATATAACAAATTTTTCGGAAACTTATTTGGGGGTTTGAACCCGTAAAACCACCCATAAATGCGCCCATGCTTAAGGCTCGCCTAAGGCTTGTAAGCAAAAGTTTTAGTAGTAACAATTTCGTGTAGGTCTATGCGTCTTCAGATGTGAAAATACTTTTGTAGAGGTGCAAACATTGGTGAAACAATTCCCAGGGGTGCGGGGCATAAAACAGATTGGGAACAACTGCTTTAGTGTGATTATTCCGTCATTTTATAGTGTTCAAAACTTTTATTAGTGTTGATGACCAGTAAGTAAAAGTAATTGAAATTTTAATAGTATTAAATATTGATTACAATCTGACGCAACGAAACGTTGCTAATATTCTCGAGCTGCAAAACGAAATAAGATAGCTCTAATGACAATATTGTGGAATTCGCTGAAATCAATCAATAAATCAATTTTCCTTTATCAACATAAGTTGACAACAACGCAACTTATACGAAGAATAAATGCTGAAAAGAGTAAATGCCACTAGCAAATCTCTGCAGGATCAAAGAGTAGGCCTATGTTTGTCGAATTATTTAATTCTTGAATTCTTTAACAATTTTGCTCAAAACGTCAGACAAAATTTCCACAAAATAGAGACAGAGGTCAAACTTAAACTTGGTATTGAAAGCGATTTTGACATTGCATATGAAGACGGACAGCCTCAGAAAATGTAAAAGAAATAGTACTTGGTTTTTAGAAAAAAACTGCCAAGAATTAGGTCATATTAAGGACGAGAAAATTCACTGTTGGCACCTTAAACGTCGTTTGTGACAAAAACGGCTTCAAGTTCAAATTTGTAGGTTTTTTCCACACGATAGGCTAAACACCACCAGAGTTTTAGACTCTTCGAAGTTCAGAAGGGCCCCAAAAATGATTGCGCCTAGGGCCCCGTTTTCTGTAAACGCGCCTCTGGCCCCGAGGTACATCTGATCCATCGAAGACTTTTATAATAATTAAGAGAGAAAACACGTGGAACGGCCATTGCTATTAATATTATTATTATCATCATCATCAATCATCATCATCATCATCATCGTCGTCGTCATCATCATCATCATCATCATCATCATCATTATTATTATTATCATTATATTTTATTAAGCATTTACTAAGCGCCACTAACTAATGGCCAAGCATCAATCGATGGCGCTGAGCAATTGTGATTGAAGAATTTGCTCAGTGAAACAGTAGCTAACCGTCTCAGAGGAGGTTCGACCCCGTACACTTCGATCGCGCTACAAGGCGAGCGATTTAACCAATCGCGCGGCTACCGTGTCTCATATTGCACGCATGTATGCATTGCATATTGACATTTAGGCCTTTGTGGGGGTCTTTCAAGTGCTACACAAAAGTGTCGTAACTGGTGATGCATGCAGAGCGATTTCTGCCATTTACATTTTCTATAGAGTCTGTTGAGGAACGGGTTTGATGACGTAGATCTGTTTTTTGCAGGTGTACATTGTGAGTCAGTTGACGGAGAAGTGTGTTCGTGTGGCAGCGGGTGATCGACTGGGGCTCTACTTCGCCAACACTTCGTCCCCTTTGGCTCAGACCTTCAACCGGTTCGATGCAAATCCTCAGATACTCGTTCACTACGTCGATGGTTCACCACAGTCGATCAATGTCAATGACACTTTGACCTTCGACATCCGTATCTACCCTTACGACTTCTCGCTGACTGCTTTCTACTACCTAGGTTAATAAACCAACCACTAATTGCTATTTCTAGGCTATCGGTCCTCCGTATCAAAATATGCAATATTCTTTGGCCGTTGCTCTGTAATATTCTAATGTCACTCAGGCTGCACACTGATTAATTAACTTTACGATCTTAATCAGTTTGTAAGCTGCTTGAGAGTCCGATGACAACTCAATTTGGCTGGTCCAAGCACGGGGACCTTGGTGGTGGAGCACTCTACATATCCACACATGTTTACATTTAGGGCTGATGCTAAAAGAGTTTCCGCTTCGGAATACGTCATTGTCCTCGTGATTGAGCATCCAAGTTTCAAAGCGTAATATGACATCAAAAGGAAAGGAAAGTTGCCCTGTCGCTCTAGCCCTTGGGTTCAGGCCTACGGCATTCTTTCCATTGTAGCCTATCGTAGGCCTATATTGCGTAAATTTATGCAAAGTTCATATTTGCACATCGAGTAGGTCTACAGCTCTCCTCGCATCTCTAGTCTGTGACGCAAGCTTAGCGCAAGGCATGGATTCACTGCCTCTCTTCAGAAACAAACTGCTGAAACAACACCAAGACTCATCCAAATCAATCAGAATGCAGAGATCATGATGGATATGTAGAGCATACTGAAATTCATGACTAACTTTCTTCGTAACGGAAGCATCAATTAATTTTAGGCCTATCAATGAACACAAAATTCTAAAGCCAAAATATATTTTATTATAAACTCTCAGAATCAGTTCTGGCAGTTACACACATTAAGACTCAATTTCAGTTCACACGGAAATGACTTCATTAGTATATCTAGGCTAACTATCATAGGCTAACTATCAGTCGTTTATTTGTTCGACTTTATCGACTTTTATGCCTTGGCCTATTTTATCTAAAAATCATAAAATTTTGACAACATTTATCGCCTATACTTATTTTTATATCCTTACTTTTGGATGGCGACCAAATTGCTGCTTATTCACTTGAGCATTTAATTCTACATAGCCTAACGATTGGTTTCGCTTCAACTCCACACTATTCACACAAGGTGGTTTATAACAGCTGAACACTGGCTATGTTACAGTTCACACGTTGATGACCGTCCTAGTTTCACAAATTCTTTATTTTATAGCCCCGGGTATCTGTAGTTGGTAGAACTGCTGTGTTATTGTGTGCAAATGTAGACACAGGAAATGCTATAATTATGATAGACGGGCTATAATGTGGCCTAGGCCTATAGCACAAAAGAATGCCGAGGGGTGTCAACGTACTTAGCCTTTTCTGATGTGTTGATATCGATAGAGAGTTCCAAGCCGACTGATGGAGCGCCTCCGACGACCGTTGACTGTCCTAAGAATCAACTGATAGACGGAGATCCGAAGCCGAGCACTCCGTCCACTCCTATTCCAACCGGAATCCCTGGATATACTGGAGACGTCGGTCGACAGGTCAGTAACTCATACATCGACATTATTAGAATACAAACACAGTAACCACAACTTTTCGGCGAACTGGAGACATCGAGAACTGGAAAATCAGTCATTTTAATGTACTATCTGTATGTATGTACGTACGTGCATACGTATATATGTACGTATGTATGTATGTAGGCATTTGACACTCCTTCGATCTCGTCGTCCTCCTCGTCCTCGTCCTCGTCCTCCTCTGTAATCCAGCTTCTATCACACTGTAGCGCTTAATCCAGATCATAGCCTTACTGATGACATACACGCTTTGATTGCTTAATTTCTTTCATTTCCTATCTGTTGAAGGGATTAACCGGCGTAGCTGGTTACACGGGTTCTACTGGTTCCGTTGGTGAGACAGGAGCGACAGGGAACGTCGGTCCCACCGGATCAGCAGGCATTGCTGGAAATATGGGTGCCACTGGCTACATGGGGTCGCCAGGTGCCGTCGGGGCGACCGGAAGCCCTGGTCAGCATGGGTCAAGTGGAGCCACTGGATTCCCTGGTCCCATAGGTCCTGTTGGAGAGACGGGACTTCCAGGTGTCGTCATCTACACTAACGAAACGGAACTCAACGACACTTCAGGTACAACCTCAGTGCAATTGCAGCACACAAAAACACAGCTGCCGTACCCGTATGAGATTCGTATTCGTAATTTCGAAACTTCGACAGCGCCCAAAAGAAAGCGAAGTCGCAGGAACCCGCTTATTCACAGGCGCCGCTTGATCAAAAGAAAACCGATAGACAGACAGAGGGTCAAGATCCAAAGGGTCAGGCAAGCATACAGCCAATGCAGGCAAACAGTCAGACGGCTGAGGAGGGTGGTGTTTAGAGTTGAAACAGCGAGGGAGGTGAGGGAAAGAGGAATCGGGATAGGATTTGTGAAATAGTAGCGTTTTCAGTTTTGAGTGAAAGACCCGTGGAGAGATAACAGAAGATGAAGTTTTGGTGAGTTCCCGCCAGTATTACGCGTCGTGATACTGGCGGGAGTTTGTTCCAGAGAGGTGGAACAGCAATGACTATGGGACGAATTGCAAATTTTAGTGATGACAAATTTTAGTGACGAGGTCACGGAAGATTGTTAGGGCAGAAGAGGAGCGGACTGAGAGAAGTGGTTGGACCGTGAACAACTGACGGATATAGAAGGGTTGGGAGCATTGAAGTGTGTTGTAGGTGAGTGACATAGCCTACACGTATGACTTAATGGTTCACCGACAAATGCGCCAGCGACAAAAGCGCCCCGACAAAAGCGCCCCGACAAAAGCGCCCCGACAAATGCGCCCCGACAAATGCGCCAAAAAATCACAAAAAACCCCGACAAATGCGCCGCGTCAAAAGCGCCCCAAAATAACCGACAAATGCGCCCCGACAAATGCGCCCCGACAGTAGCGCCCCAATATCAATAGAATTACTTGAGTTTGTTCTATACCTGCAAGAAAGAGGTTGCTTATGTTTACATACATACATACAAACATACATGCATACATTCATACATACAAACATATATGCATACATACATACATACAAACATATATGCATACATACATACATACATACATGCATACATTCATACATACAAACATATATGCATACATACATACATACATACATGCATACATTCATACATACAAACATATATGCATACATACATACATACATACATGCATACATTCATACATACAAACAAATATGCATGCATACATATATACATACATACATATATGCATATATTCATGATTTATATGCATACATCGTTGTGTCTCATTTTTCGTCTCATTCAACAGGCAGGGGCGGGCGCATTTGTCGGGGCGCATTTGTCGGGGCGCTTTTGTCGGCAAAGGCGGGCGCATTTGTCGTGGCGCATTTGTCGGGGCGCTTTTGTCGGGCGCATTTGTCGGGGCGCTTTTGTCGGGGCGCTTTTGTCGGGGCGCTTTTGTCGCTGGCGCATTTGACGGGTCACCGACTTAATATTCTATTCGCTCAGGTATTTTTGCCAGTGGAGTGATTTACGGACAAGATTGATGTGATGGTGTTTGGGGGTTTTGGTGTCAGCACGGGCGAGGGCATTCTGAATAGCTTGAAGGCGGTTTATTTGGGTGAAGAGGAAGAGAGAATTTCAGTAGTCTAATTTTGCGTGAACTACAGATTGTAGACGCAGTTTTGATGTCGTGCATAGGTTGGATTCTGCGAAGGTCACGGATATGCATGAAGCAAGAGCGGGAAAGATCGGTGATTTGATCGGGGAAGTTAAGATTTTGGTCGAAAATCACACCTAGACAGGAGAATTTGCGGTGAATGTGTGGATGGATACATTAGGCCACGGATACACGCACATTTTGGCACTGCCTGCAGCCACGCCCTCAGTCTACCTAGACTGAATGAGTCATTGCATATATTAACTATAGTGGTAATAAAAACATGCGCTCTTTTTGTAATAGCCTGTTTATTAAATGCCAACCTAATGCAGTCCTTACCTCAGTTAGGCTACTAAGAAACAGGTTCAGCATTACTCATCCCACGGCACGAGTTGGCCCAGTTTGCACTGAAGCAGGGCAGACTGCAATCTCCTGTCTCACTGTGTATAGGCCTATACGTATCGTCGATTGAGGCACGCTGGCCGATTGGTCAGAGCGCTTGGGATGTAACGCGGAGGGTACGGGTTCGAGCAGCGCTCGTGAATAAGCTGGTGCCCTGCGCTTGGCTTTCGAGTGGCGCTTCAGAAGTTTGGAGATTACGATTACGAGCCTCCACTCAGACGGTTACTGTGCAGGGTCCCTACACTCTTAAATTTGCAAAGTTAAATCAGCTGAATCCGCAGGCAACACAACTAAGATTCATAGTTAAAAATTAGCTTCCTAAGCCTTGAGTTGATCCACGTAATTTTGCGTAGTTATCAGAATGTACGTGATTTGCCTTGAATATCAAGCTGATTCTCCTATGCACGCTGTAGGTGGGTCAACTACGCATGCTTAGTTGGATCTCGTAATTAGCGTTGTAGCGGGGGCTCTGGCTGCCTAGGTAGGGTAACTACGCATGCTTAGTTGGATCTCGTAAATAGCGTTGTAGCGGGGGCTCTGGCTGCCTAGGTAGGGTAACTAAGCATGCTTAGTTGGATCTCGTAATTAGCGTTGTAGCAGGGGCTCTGGCTGCCTATGTAGGGTAACTGTTGTAATTGTAATTGAACATTTGTATAGCGCCACTCAATGATTCAGAGGTGCTCCCGACCAAGGGCTCTAACAAATAAGATAGTCTTCAGGCGTTTCCGAAACTATGCAAGCGTAGTTGGCTTTTCATTATGCCTTGTTGCTTCTGTGGTCGCCTGGATGTTGGATGTCGATGTTGTTGCTGTTGTTGTTGCGTGTGTTGCTGTTGTCTTAGTTGTTGTTACTGCTGATGTGACGGTTTCCGTTCCAGTTATTGTGTGGTTGTAGTCGCGGTGTAAGTAGTAGTTGTTGTTGCGTTGGTCACCCGTGGCCATACGGCCAAAGCTACTACTTCTGTTGGCATTTCTCGATCTTGAGCTGTAGTCGTTGTTGCGTTGATGATTCGCTGGTGGTCCATTGTTGAGTTGGAGCCGACGTATAATGTGGCCTCCCTTGTTGTAGTCGTTGTTGTAGTTGTTTTGGTAAGAGTTGTTGTAGAATCGCTGTCGTCGTTGGCTGTTAAGGGCTAGATTCGTATCCATAGACCTAGACTATTCCAGGCGTTGCTGATGTTAGACATAAGGAATAGGTATAATTATTCAGAAAAGGCTCTGGTTTTGAAACAGAGACTTTTCAAATTTTATTGTCGAGCATTCGACCTTTCGTCTACTCGACTTCGTCTGGAATGATGTGTCTAACAGTCTAACAACGCGATTTGATAGAGTTCAGTATTACAATTACATCGTGCATATAAATACATATAATCTTACGCCAACATCAGCGTTATATACATGAGTTCAACAAGCACATTCTATCTAAATATACGTCCTTATATATACATCACACATTGGTCATCCTCTACAGATTGCCAGATGTTTAAGTGATTAGGGTGTTAATTGCCTCGTGGACGGTCGGTCGACCGGGGTTTGAAATTCGTGCAGCCTATTCCTCGATAGCCAATAGCCAATCAACGGTGTTCAAATCCGATGCAGATAACTGATGTTTGGCTATGTGGCGTTGTTAATGCAGCAAAGCCTCTTGGTGGGGCTTAATGGATGCCGATCATTGCTGCTAGCTAACTAACTTGCATAGTTGATATATGTATAGGGGCCTACCTAAGTTGCGATGCTATATCAACTAAGAGCCATAGCCTGCACAAGTATTTGGATAAGTTATAAAGACAAACGCTTTGTGAAGACACGTTAGCGAAAAGTCATTTTGAGTATGCATTCTTAGCAGAATTACCAAAGCACAAGTTACCTCTTTCAGCTAAAGTTTGCTGACTAAACTAAATTCTCTGTTGCAATAGCAATTTTGCATAGTTCAATGAAGTTTATCATGACAACTAAGAAAAGCATAGCTGAGAAAACTCTGCAATTTTAAGAGTGTACAAATCGTAATCGTTAACTCACAATAATTGCTCAGCGCCATCGATGTTCTGTCGACAATTAAGGAGGGCAATATGAAAGTACAGTTGTAATGTATTGTATCGTCTTTCTTCGCAAATCCATTTCTAACTTTCACTTGCAGCTGGGCTCATATATATAGGTCGGTCGGCTGTAATTGACCGTATGATCTATAAATTGTAGAGAAATGTAGTTTCTCTGTTGTTTCCAGTTAATACCTGTACAAGGCGCTGGTCCAAGGTCGTCGACGAATGCCAGGCCAAGAGCACAAAGCAGGGCAGAATTTATTTAGATGATTTTCTCTCAGCTCTGTGGCTCGGCAGATACGGGACGATGGGACCAAAGAAGTCAATGACAGTAACGTCCAAGGCCAGACATTTCCCGCCCTTTCACGGAATAAGGGTGATGCCATCTGGGCGTCTCGCGTTGGACCTGACAAGACCGGCTGCATGGCTCCTTTGTTGCCTTGATGATGGATACCCAGACACAGACTCATATAATTCATGACATCCTTTGAAATGGCGCCAACTAGGAGCTATTATTAGTGGAGTTTTCCAGACTTGTCCATGCCTTGTCTGTAATGTGCCCCATGATCGCCCTCTTACTTTGGCTTTCAAGACTAATTAAATTGTTAAAAGTCTGGAACGGTTAGAACTCCTTGGGCTCGGGCAAAAGGTCTCGCAGATTGCAACAGCGTTGTATGGTCAGAGAAATGTGTTGGAACAGATAATGTGGTTTCGAGAAGGTCTCCTGAAACTGGGTTAAGTCTCCCGATGTCAGCGATCCGGGACAGGCAGGCGGCGCCCATGGGGCCCAGCGTTTCGAAGGCCAGAGGTACGAAATCATATTCCAACAACAGAATTATTATTATTATTATTACTAATACTAAATAGTAAATAGAACCTCAGGGCTGCCGTCAGAAATTCCGGGCCCCTATGCAGAGCAGTCACGGGCCCGTAACTATCCGTAGACTTTATGAGAAATTTAAAAAAAAACTGAAATAATAATAGTGCGGGTACAACCCTACAAAATTAAATTTATATACGCAACTATTGTTCTTAAGTACCCATAATATTATATTTTAAAAGGCATAAATCATAAACTTTGTATATCTGATTATAATATTTTTCATAAGTTGATTGCTGGGCCCAGCCCCTAAAAGTCGCCGGGCCCCTGGATTTTTGCCCCCCTCTCGGCAGGCCTGGTCAACCTTAGCATTAATCTTTTTTGCTTGTTCATCCTGGTCTCTGGTGGTGGTGATGGTGGTGATGGTAACTAGCTCGTTACAAATGATAACGAGCTAGTCATCATTTGTAAGTTGTAACCATGTGACTGATAAGCACAGGCTGCTGATCTGCAGACTGAAGATCCACTGTTGTCTGTGTTTCTTAGGAATGCCTCAACAACAGATGCTTTCAAGCAGCGATCGTCAGTGGAGAAGCGAGGCCTACATGCAGGGCATCCTCATCTGGCTGGCGATTGTGTCGCTGATTCTCATCGTCCTCTTCATTGTCCTTGGCCTCTTCACCACACTCTACCGATCGCTGAGCAAGGACATCGAGGACGTCTCAAGGCGCATGAACTTCTTCGGAATGAGCGACACTCTGACGACTGAACTGCCAAGCATCACCAATCACGGCACAGTGAAGAGTCAGCGCGCCCTGGATATAGACGAAGACCTGAAGGACATGAGGGAAGAGACTTTCACCAACTACGAGGTTGATACCATGGAAAAATATGCCACAAAGAAACTCAAAGACCTCGAAGCCTACGATCAAAACATGCAGTAACACAGTACGGAGGCAGCCAGAGAGGAACACAAACACAAACAATTCTTTATCTCATAACCATAACTTTCCTTTCCTTGTCACTTTCTCACTTCTTCCCTTGTCTGACCTAATCAGCGACTGCTGCATTTGATGGGATTCCATTGTTCAACGGCCATTCTCACTGGACTCATATTTTCATTCAACGAGTTTTAGCCTTTGTCACCGTTTCCGTACAGATCAGTGCAATGCAAGCAATTCACCATGAAATTGCAAGTTACCAACCATATTTCTTTTTAAAAACTGACTTTTTCAAAGCTCTTCAATGGACAAGTTCCACTTTGGCCTTCACATGGCAGACGTTAATACGATACTCGCTTCAACTGAGACAACCTATTATAAACAATAGGCTATAGGCCTACATAATGTAATATCTGTTCAACAACTGATTGTAACTTTTTATCCAATGGAGAGCCTTCATGAATAAATATACCAAACGCATTTGTTAGGTGGTTTCTATATATTTGAAGTCATTGGTGCTTTGCACTATAAGGATGAATTAAATACATGCTACATTGGTCTTCAAATAAATCTGCATAAGCTAAACATATGCAAGGTTTTTACATACACAAATAATGGGAGACTTGAGAATGGTTTTCATTACAATTTTTTGTCTGGATTGGTTAGTATCTAGATTTAACGTAGAAAAGCAGCATCGGTAGAAAGTTGCTTCTGAGTAAACCCATACTCCATATGGCAATCCACTGGGCTGAATCAAACTGACATCCAACAGGCCACAGAAGAAAGGCCGCTGGAAGAAGATGTTAAAAAGATTAGATTTCAGCACATCTGAGACCTGGCAGACAGGAAGGAGAACAGAGCAGTAATGTCTCAACCGTCATCAGCACACACTCAGCAAAGGGGTCGTCCATAAAGGACGTCTGCAATAAATTACCTCCCTCCCATTGACCACATTTGGCCTTACCCTCCATCCCCCATTGTGGACGTCCTCATCAGAGGACGAGATTAAATGGTTATTGAGTTGTCTGCAACGGAACTTTACCAGTGACGAACCAACCGTCTGCAGTTGGTGTTTAAAGCACAGGTTGTACTTAAAAACTATGTATCAAAATAATATAGATGCAGAGCTGCGGACGTTCCTACTTGTCAAAATCCTCCTCCCCTCGTCCGCATTGGGATGACCCCTCCCAACCCCTCATTGCAGACGTCCTTTATGGACGACCCCTTAGTGCAACTTGAAACAAAATCAAATCTCATCACTTCACATTGAAGCCAGATTTTGAAAATGGGTCAGTGAAAATGTATCAGTGTAACTGGGCCATTTCATATTTCTGGCATTTGCCAGTTAGTATCTTTTAAATGAAAATCCTCATAATCTTGAATAATACAAAGTCCAAAAACATATAACTGATTATCCAAAAACAAATCACACTGGTTTTTATTCCACAGAGTTCAGTGTCTAGCTCACCAGTTAAAGAAATTTTACTTTAGGTCATAAAATGAAAACTGATATGAATATGAATACAGCATAAACTTGGCTTGATGAAGAAATGATGAAGCTAAGTTTCGCATTTGTTCATCAGTCTAACGCAACTCAAATGATTTGTTAGTAACTGGTGCTTTGGTGCTGTACAGCAGCAGCAGCCAATGGAAAGCCAAGAGTAGAGCAGAGAACTAGCAGGACCGTAAGAGGCAGGATAAAGTGTTAATAGCTCATTAATCTAATTTAATGACACCCTCATCACAATACACAAGGCATCAGTCGGTGGTTGCTCCAAGTGAGAAGGTATAGTCCCTTTTAGAAGCCTGGTTGAAATCCAAGAAGTCAGGAAACGAGAACTCAGGCAACGGAAGGTAAATAGACTGAAACACATAAGTTGTTTTCACAAAAGAATGAGGACAACAGAAACATGACAATAGGACAGTAGCAGCACTTAACAGTTGTAATTAACCTAACAAGTGACAACATTGTTTACGTGAAGATCAATAAACTAATCCTCGAATGTCATCATCCATCTTGCTTACCCAAGACCAAGAAATGTTCACCACCTCTTTACACAAATTACTATACCACAAAACTCAATGGCATAGTATGTGCTATGCAACAGTATCCCCTCCCCAAATCTATGACCAACTTAAGTAGAAACACATGTCTCTTTTAACACTTTAAAGACGAGAGTGTACTAAAAGTGACTGCGAAACCAACAGAGGTTGTCGTTAAAGTGTTAATCTGCTGGTTGGTCAAGTCAGACGCAGCAGCATCTGTCAATCTATCGATACGTCTGCTGCTGTTTGCGCTGAACGCTGGCCTGTCGTGAAACATCTTCAACTCTTCTCTGGAGAACACCTGTCAGCCACACAAAAAACATCATCCCCATCATTATTCCACCTACAACTGTAAAACAACACTGCACACAGCATAAGAAATCTGAAGCATTACATCAAATTTACAATCCACTGTCAAACCACAATATGAAAAAACTTCGTTATATCAAAAGTCAAGACCATCATCAACAGTTTGAGTTGCTGTTGCCCTGTAACTTTGATACCAGCCCAATGTTCGATAAGGACCGAAAAGTACATGCAAAATAAGTAACACTTTGACATAAACGGTTTGGTGACTGTTCCTTCTCTGACTCAGGACAGACTGCATGGAACAGTCTTCCTGACAACGTGAAGAACATGCCATCTATGGAGACACGTAAATCACAGCTCAAGGCTTAACTTTTTAAACAATCATATAACTATCATTAACTTTTTGAAATCATGTACAGCGCCCTTTCCTTCAGCCTCAGCCGAGCTACGGCACTATACAAATCGTATCGTATCTATAGATTTATATAGGGCCTATTCAGAGGCGCTCTCAGCACGAAAACCCCGGGGGAAAAGAAATGTCTTTAAAGAACGAGAGACCAAAGAGGAAAAACCAGTCATTAGTTTAGCCCTTAGTGAGGAGGGAAGGTCATTCCAAGTAGAGGGACCATCCACAGCAAATGCCCGGCATCTTAGTATTATTGTTATTATTATAAACAGGTTCGATATATGTGTCTGTGACTCTGCATACGTTGTAGCCGGGCAAACTGTTATTTAACCTAAAGGGAAGTTCAAAATATCGAATTTTTGCTACATATTGAAAAGGCTGCCCGACTTTGCATGATCCTTCAATACGCTCAATCGCTCATACTGACAAAATGCATTAATAAATTTGAATCCTGTTTATGTGCATTTGCAGTGAAACTTAAACTCCTAGAAAACTAAAAGAAAACTAAAAACATAAAATTTTTAGTTGGCCGGGATTTTAAGGATCTAGATCAAACATAAAGATAGGAAACTAACGGAAGATTCTATAGATCCTCAACTGCACAATGGATAAAGCAGGTACATGTGGGGTGCGGTGGTGTAGGGGTATGTTCGGTGCCTTGCAGCCGGAGGGTTGCGGGTTCGAAGCCACCTCAAGCCGTCTCGTAGGGACCCTTCACTCGTAATCGCTCATGCGCTTCGGCGTGAAACTCCGATTCAGTGTACGCGCTGTAGCCGGGAGCGCCTCTGAGTAGAAATCTTGAAGGGGCGCTATAACAAGTGCTCATACATACATACATACATACATAAAAAGCTAAGTGTACTGCCTCCTCTTGGAGTAGTGTATATGGACAGGGATAGCTACCAGAAACTTTAATACTGAGGGGTAGCAAAAACTTGAACAACAAAAAATTTGACAAAACAATTGCATAAGGGAAAACTTCTTCTGATCTCTAAATATCCAAGTGTCTACAACAAAACAATACTCCACAGTTACTTTACCAATATAAGGCCTAAACTTTGGCATATCTCTTCACAAGCTAAGTTGACACAAGCTCAGAAATAAATAGGAGTACCAGCATCAAACACTAAAACCAATAATATCTTCTTAAAACAACATCAGCAAGGAAGACAAATATTCAAACAACAAAGTTTCAGAAGATAAATCTATGATTTCCACCATATGATCATTCCAACAACTGCCTTCGTGGATTATGAGTTTTAATTGCAACTGGATTAAAATTTTGATTATGATTTTTTTCATGCGATTTCACTCACAGCAAACATCGACTGATGTCTTGGCCACTATGATCATGGTGCTATAGAAGTCATTAGCTTAGAATGGTTGCACAGCTCAACAACAACAACAGTCCGGTAACGTGGAAATGAAGGTCTTCTGTTACCTGTCTTCTGATCAATCCACTGCAGAGAGTCGACGTGAGCATTCAGGATTTTCGCAATCTGAATCAGCTACAAAAGAAACAGATCAACAATTATAGAACAATTCAAAGTGCTTCTTAAAAAGTTACATTCTCAACATTTGTACAACAGAAAAAAATAATAAAAATAAAATAAAACATAATCACCCTTTGTAACTTTTCATATGGTAAATCATTCAATATTGAAGAAAGAGTTGGAATTCTACCAGACTTATCTGTACTACAACGACATCAGTTCTGTTGGCTTACAAATGACCTAACAACAGACCTCAACAGTGCTCTGTTGAATATGAAATTCACTCAATATGGAGTATCTTAGGTCCTTTACTATTTTCTTTTATATATATATGACCTCCCGCTCATCTATTATGTTCCACGTTGCTCTTCTGCTGATGACACAAACGTATTTTTACCTAATAAATCTTTAATTGCTTTGCCAGAGTCTGTCAATAAGGAATGTGAATTAGTTGCCGATTGGTTTTTAGCAAATTTGTTAATTAAATATGAAGTTTATATTGTTCCAATAATAAGTTATTACATTTTCTCTGAATTAAAAATTACACTGGACAACAGAGGTTTCTGTTTTATGAACACTTTTGGGTGTACCTTATGGATTTTTGGCTGTCAATCATGAAAATGACCTTGACATTTTCTTATCATGTAGTTTTTAATATGGCCTATTTTTGGAATTTCCTTTCACATTTTCAGCTTACCTTGTGTTGCCCACAAGGTAAGCTGTTTTGCGTATTCCAGGCATGCATGGACATGCACTCATTGCAGGTTGCACAACTTAATGCCTGGGCATGCTTAGTCACGATGGACGTTGGCAGGATAGGCTACAAAACAGAGCTTCCAGAGCATCAACATAAGTTCTTATCTATGTTGATGTTCAAGTGAATAGCATGGTGTTTAATTAACAATTAGTTACAGCAGAAATGTCTCGTCAGTGTCGCAACAACCGTGGTGTTAATTTCTGCTACATTTTTGGCACTTAAGCCTCAAAGATGAATAATGACTGCACTTATAATATTGTTAGTGTTTCAGCACTTGAAGTGAAGTAATGAATATATTTGTTGTGTCACTAACATAATTGTGGTTCAACATCACGATAATATTTTCCTGTTTCTCAGATGTCACAGTCCTAAATGTCACATACATGCATCAACAGCTGTGACACGTATTGTTACATCTGCGTTGAGTTCACTTTGAAATCTCAAAAGAAGGCAATGTTAAGAAAACATATAAACCGTATTTTGGATGTAAAGGATGAAGGTTGGGCATCTCATAATCGCATATTGTGCAGTTAATCTCAGAGCATCGATTAACGGTTCTCAGCCATCTATGCCATTTGCTGTTTCAATGATATGGCAAGAGCAAAAAGATCATGTTTCAGACTGTTATTTCTGTTTGACAAAATCATGTTCTGGGCCATTCCTCCAAAAGCAAGAAATCTTCGTAATCTTCCATCAGCACTGACACCACTACAACATAATGACAGTAATTCCTGTGCCCAAGCCACCACCTGTTTTGACCATCAATCACATTGATGAAACTGTGACAGACGAAACAGAAGCATGTATAGATCCTGATTTCCAACTACTGCAGTGCTGTGAGCCTCATTTAACCTAATGACCTAGTCAGGGACTTAAATTTATCAGAGTCATGTGGAATTGCTGGGCTCTCGGCTTCAGGGATGGAATCTGCTGGCACAAGGAAGTGAAGTTTCTGTATTTCGCAAGCTAGGGTATACAAAGTATTGTTGCTTCATTTATGAGTGGGTCCGTCGTGCAACAGATTCCCACTACATCAAGGACTGGCCACATCGCAAACGTTTGGTACCAGGCTAAAAGGACGTTCATCACGAACCACTTGTTGCTCCCAATAAGGTTTTCTTGTCATCTCTTCACATCAAGCTTCGACTAGTGAAGAACGTTGTCAAGAGATTGAACAAAGGAGGAAAGAAGTTCAAGTACCTAACAGACAAATTTCATCGCATAAGTTAGACCAAGATACAAGAGGCATATTTGTTGGTTCACAGATCAGGGAAATGATTCATGACATTCACTTTGACAAACTCCTGAATAAAGTTAAGTCATTTGAGTGGCAGTCTTTAAAGGACATTATCAGCAACTTTCTGGGCAATAATAAATCAAATTATGTTCAGCTGGATGAAAAGATGGTTGAAGCATTTCATCTGATGGAGGTTCACGTATTTATTCTTCGCCGGTTCTGCCCTCGACCCCGGGATATTCCATACGCCCTTCGTCCTAGGCCTCACCAATTCTCACTCTCAACAAGGGACGCTAAACACTTTATCCCCAGGCGGCTGTATAACAGCATCTACCTAAACCCTTTAAATTTAAATTATCAATTAAAAGCTAATTATGTCTTGATCAAACATTTAAGTGGTAACCCTAATGCCTATAGGCCCTATGCATGGCCATATTTTTCGTAATAACATTGCATTCTGACAATGTGCTAATGAATAAAAAAAATAATTCTATTCTATTCTATTCTAGGCCATAATGTCACTAGAAACACATTTTGAAATTCTCATCTGGATTTTTTTCAGCAAAATCCCACGTTTCTGTACGATGAAATGGACACATCGTGCTTTCTTGTGTATTGTATATTATGCCACAGACAGCTCAAGAAAGGCACACCAGGTCTGTTAAACGACTGCCACGTTTAGCCTCATCGTGAGGTTCTTAAAAGGCACTTTGAAGACATGGGCACTTAATGACTAATTCTGTGTATATGTCACAAAAGAACATATATGATGACTAACAAATACTATTTACATGGTCAGTGAGAGACATGATAAAATTGAAAACAATGCCTAAGTAATGCGCAATTGAGTCACCCAGTTTCAAAGATTTAAGCAAATCAAATTTGAGGAGCATGTTCACTACCTAAGTAAGTGGAATGATCCAACGATGCTGAGGCTTCAATCATATTATCACATAATTATGAACAAATATTGTCCAAAATAAATAAAATCCCACATGAACTAGAGAAGAGTACAAATGCAAACTTGGACACAGCAGAGCTTAAAACATGCACTAATTGCTGAACAAATTCCAACTACGTGGGAAAACATGTCGGATAAGAAACGAGCATCATGGCCCCACACATGAGCTGGGTATCAATGACTCATAATCATGGCTATAATAATCATAATACCGACTCACTGGGTCATTGTTATCCTGTGTGCTTGTACCAGAATTGAGATGTTCAACAATTTCTTTCAGATCAGAAGCCATGCGCTTCAGCTGTGAGTCCACATTCTCTGCCAGTTTATACCTAACAGAAAACCAAACAAGCCATATAAGCATTATTGTGCACCCCCACAGGGATATTAGTAGGCACCCTGTTAGTAAGGGAAGCCAATGAGATGCTGTTAACAGACCAGAAAGTAGACTGTCATTGAAAAAAGATATAACATGCACATAAGATGAAACTCATTTTATTTCTAAATTGGACAAGACCAAAAAAGCAACAATAGAACCGAGTACTTATCATTGTAAATCATAATAAACAGCAAAGGTTTAATATTTAATTTCAAAATAATTAAAACTACTATAAGACCACAACACACTCAATGTTGAAAAAATTTATTTCAGAAGTCCATAAAATTTAATTTTAACTAAATGCCATTTTTTAGCAAGGATTTTCTAATAGTGGCCATATATTTACGCCTTTTAAAGCACATGCGCTTATATGCGTTTGACCATCTGTGTATGGGTGTGCTCTATCTGTCTGCCAGTGTGACCTATGTATTGATTTTTTTTTAAATTTGCCGTTTTTGCATCACTGCTTACCTTGTTACCTTGTGCTGTCAGTTCCTGGAACTCTAGCGACCTTCATGATCAAGCCTCTCCATTTCCTTCTGTCCGCCGTCGCATCTCTCAGTTCTGCCAAATTCATTCCAGTTGTTTCATGTATCTCGTCCATCCACTTTTTCCTTGGTCGTCCTTGTTTTCTCCTTCCCTCTCCATATGCTAACATCATTTCCTTTTCCAATCCATCTGATCGCATGACATGACCAAAGAACCTCAACTTTGCTCTTAGCACTGTTTGTTGTAGTGTCTCTTCATTCTCAATTCCGATACTCATGCGCACCCAATCGTTGGTCCTTTTCTCTTTCCATGATATTCTCTGCATCTTCCTCCATATCCACATTTCGCATGCGTTAATCTTTTTTTTCATTTTCTTGGTCATTGTCCATGTCTCACTGCCGTATGTTACTGTTGGTATGATCAGAGCCTTCACCAATCTTTTTTTCGTGTCTATACTCACATGTTTGTCCTTCCATATTTTTTCCAGACCATTCATTGCAGTTTTTCCTATCGCTACTCTACGATTTATTTCCATATCACACTTTCCCTCTTTTTCTATTACTGATCCCAAAAACGTGAAGCTAGTTACCGTTTCTATTTCCTCTCCATCTACTACAAAACTGTCCTCCTCCTCTGTTGTCATGATCTTTGTCTTCTTTATATTGAAGTAGAGTCCTGCTTTCTCACTTTCACTCTTGAGCCTTCTTATTAGTTCTACCAAATCGGTTTTTTACCCGCCAATAGTGTTGTATCGTCAGCGTATCTCAGATTGTTTATTGTTCTTCCCGCTATCTTTATTCCTTCCATAGCCTCATCCATTCCCGCCTGCCTCATTATCCTTTCAGCATACATATTAAATAGGAAAGGAGACAGAATGCATCCTTGCCGCACTCCCTTCCTAATCCTGAATCTGTCAGTATCTCCATATTCAGTCCTTATCACCGCTATCTGATCTTCGTACAAACCCCTAAGAAGTTGAATCAAGTGTTTCGGTATTCCCATTTCTCCCAAGGTTTTCCACATCAATTCATGATTAATGCAGTCAAACGCTTTGCTATAATCAATGAAGCATATGTATACTTTCTGTCCAAACTCCCTTTGTCTCTCCATTATCCACCTCATATTGGCAATATGATCACGTGTTCCACGAAATTTCCTAAATCCTGCTTGACTATCAGGAAGCTCTCTCTCTATTGTACTCTCCATTCTTTTATGTATTATTTTGAGTAATATTTTGCTTATGTGTGATATCATTGCTATTGTCCTGTAATTTTCACACTCTTTTGCGTCTCCTTTTTTAAATAAAGGGATAAAGACTGAACTTTTCCAATCTTCTGGCCACTTTCCAGTTTTCCATATGTTATTACAAATCTTTGTTATTGTCTTTGTCATCACGCCATCCCCAGCTTTTACCATTTCTATTGGTATCCCGTCTTGACCCGGGGCCTTATTATCTTTCAATTGTTTAATAGCCCATTCTACCTCTGCTTCCATGATTTCCGGTTCATTTTCATACTCTGTTACATCTGTTTTTCTACCTTTACTCTTTTATCTTCGTTGTACAACTCTTCTGTGTATTCCTTCCATCTTTTCTTCATTCCTTCTTCATCCGCAATTATGTGTCCATCACCTGCTTTCAGCGACCCCATTTTTGGTGTGTTTTTTCTCGTTATTTCCCTCACTTTTGAAAACATAGTTTTAGTTCTTCCTTTTCTTCCCTCCTCCTCCATTTCCTTGCATAATTCATTTAGATGTTTTTCTTTGTCCATGCGCGCTTGTTTTTGGAATGCGCTGTTCAGTTTTCTTATCTTATCTTTATCTCCTTCTCTTTTTGCTTCCCTTCTGCATATGGCTATGTTAATAGCTTCTTTCGATAGCCAAGGAGTTGTTTTAGTTTTTCTTTTCTTCGGAATATATTTCTCCTCAGTTTCTAAGATCACTTCCTTTGTCTTTTCCCATAAATTGTTCTCAACCTCCTCTGTTTCTGCATCGTCCCTCTCCAATATTTCAAATCTATTCCTTATTTCTACTCTGTATTCCTGTGATATTTCCTTGCAGTCGTATGTGATCAATCTTTCTCCTTTTTTTAATTTTTTTAGTTTCGTTTGCACTGTTGCTACTAGTAGTTCATGATCGGTTCCACAGTCAGCGCCTGGTTTTGTTCTAACATCTCTTATCGTGCTATTCCATCTTTTATTTATCAGTATGTAATCAATCTGGTTCCTGTGTTTTCCATCTGGTGACGTCCACGTATACAACCTTCTTTTTGGCTGTTCAAACCATGTATTCATTATTCTCAGGCTGTTTCCTTCGCAAAAATCCACTAATCTCTCTCCTGCATCATTTTGCTCTCCCAACCCATGACCTCCTAACGTGTCTCCCCCTCCTCCATTATATTTTCCCACCTTCGCATTAAAGTCACCAATGACCATTATTACATCTCCTTTAGGAGTTTTATCAATTACACTTTGTAATTCATTGTAAAAGCTTTCGTGCTCTTCCTCAATCGCCATTGACGTTGGTGCATATATTTGTATAATTGTTAT
The DNA here is from genome assembly GCA_020284085.1 of Aporrectodea caliginosa. Taxonomy (NCBI): domain Eukaryota; kingdom Metazoa; phylum Annelida; class Clitellata; order Crassiclitellata; family Lumbricidae; genus Aporrectodea; species Aporrectodea caliginosa. The sequence continues at coordinate 193,993 of JACEVL010001045.1, forward strand.
ATTAACTTTCTTTCCTCGAAATCTTACGCTCAAGATTCTGTCACTCACTGTATCATAACCCATTATTGAATTTGCGCTTGTTCTATCACACATAATTGCTACCCCACTTCTTCCTTTTTCTTTTTACCTGACATTATAATCCTATAACCATTCCAATTGAAATGGCCCTGTCCTTTCCATCTTGTTTCACTTAACCCCATGATTGATATATCAAGTCGTTCCATCTCTCTCTGAATGATATCCATCTTTCCACTCTGCATACTACGGACATTCCATGTGCTTATTTTCATTTTATTTTTACAGCTCAGGATGAGTCTTTGCATCACTGCACCTTATACAAAAACACTGACATATAGTCCGGAAAATACGGTATGGATACAACACATTTATTCACTTCATGAAAGCATTGAAAAGCATACCTATAACTATTTATATAGAATCACCATTAAGGAACTATTCTTAAGATCCATTTTCAAACATCCTACATCATGCCTAACTATCATGTCATTTGTCAGATGTAAATAAAGGCTATTCTTAATTACTTACAGGTTCTGCCCTGGGACCGCTGCCATATCTTCTCTATACTGCTGTCTGCCCCTTGCTGGCACCTCAGGGGCTTCTGCACCAACTGTTAGTGGATGAAGTGTAAAACACAGCTTATTTGGTTGGATAGGCAACTTGAGGGTATCAACTTTCCCAAGCTTACCCTTCTGTTTCCTCACATAACTATTCCCTCACAGTCCGTGATCTGGGAGTTACTCTCATCTCTGAGCTTACTTTCTCTCGACATGTGAATCCAATTGCACAGAGTTGCTATTACCAGCTTCGAGTGGTCCACCCAATCAGCCGAGCGCAGAACCCAATCTAGTTGCCCAAGGGGAAGCCCAACAAGTAAGGAGCAACAGTGGTCAATTCGACCAGTAATGAAGGCATGAACAAGGACAACAACCGCATCATGAGAGAGCAAGACGCTCTTTCATGATGCGGTTGTTGTCCAGTGATAAAACCGTGGTAATGGCTACTATTATAGCTCTACACCGTAAAAACAATATAGTACAACAGCAGGGCACACTATAGAAGATCAACACACTCCACTTAGTGAGGAATCGGTATTCCTACATGGACAAAACAAGCAGAATTGACTAAGAATCAAAAAAACTCTAATAACTTTCTGAATTAATTATTAACATAGTAGTCACTAGTCATTCTACAAATACAATCTCAAGCCTAGTCCAGGGTGATGTTGAGATGGAGACTTTTTATTTCCTGAAGCTGTTAACTAGTCAGAAATAGTCCGGTCTTGGTTAATGCAAACTTTCGTTAAGATAATCTTTTGGCGTGTGTTTTATTAATTCAGTCAGCAAATTTACAAATAGTTCTACAAGCTAAAAATTGTTTATTTTTTAATTTTTAGTGAAAAATTTTTTGGAGTGTGATGGAGTCCTGCGAGGTTTGGGGAGAAAACCTGTGAAGATGGGGACAAAACACACGGAAATGGGAACAAAACATGCGGGGATGGGGTAGAGTTACTTGTTGCGGGTGGGGTTGAGATTGTAGAGATTGTCTCCCCGTGTCACTCTCTACACTACATACACCAAAATCAAACTGAACATTCTAAATTCTTACTTGAACACTAAGACTGGCTGATAGGTTTCCACGCAACTGCTTTTGAGGTATCCTTAGAATGGGTCTTAATAAATTTCTACATATGCATTGACGAGGTGAGAATATATCTTACGTGTGTTCTCTTTCGAGATCAGCGTGTTGTTGATAGGTAATGGGTGGCAGCTGTTCAAGCGCCAGTTCAAGTGGCTTCAGCATGTCTTCCAGTTCACTCTGCTGACTCAAAATGAAGTCCAGCTCTTGGTCAAGACGCTGCTGGTCAGTCTTCACTTTCTCAACATCACTGTTTAGCTGTGTTATCTATTAACAGAACAAATGTTATAGTTGCAGTCACCAGTCCAGGGAGTGACGCAAAGAATTGGATTCAGTCGTAGACTGGTATGCACTCAGAGGTCTTGCTAGATGGCTGATAAAATTTGCTCTTTTCTTCCCCAGATTATAACAGAGAGATCTGGTGAAGTTTCAGCCTATTCCAATCAGTGTCTGGAGTGCAGCTCAAGATTCCAAACAATTTGTACACACTCTAGGCACACAGTGATGTATAGAATAACAGGTCACATATGTTACTAATTCATTCAGTTCATATTCATTTTCATTAAGCAAAAGTATTCACTTTATGTAGTCCCTACTTTAGTCCTGGATGTTACTTCACTGTCCCAGCACACACGTCAGGGAGCTTTGTGTTCCCGTCTCAATTGAACTTGGTTGGCGATTGTTGCACTCTGCTGTCTGTAGAGATATGCAGGTGCAGCAATTCCCCACTTCTTCAACTTGAGCCCTTCTCCTCTAGTCAATACCCTCTGACAGGAAAGTCTTCCATTGCATTCATGCACTAAAGCAATTTGCTCTGTCCAGCAAATATTTCAAACTCTCTTAAGACATACTTGATTAGATCAGTTAAACAGCCTTACGAGCAGAGCTCTTGTTATGTACCTAAAAGGCGGTCTACTAAGTGCCTTCATACAGGTATACTTTATGATGTCTGCAAGAATATACCACCTCTCAGTATAAATTGTACTTTCACAATCAATATAGACAAAGGATCAGTGCACAGATATACTTAAGGTTGTTCTCAGCCAAATTCAGACTTTGACAATAACCAAGATTAAGTGACTGCCTGGCGACCTCATAAAATGCAAATGATTAGTTAGGAAAGTGTAGCTAATAGTTACCATGTCACCATTTTCAATAAGGAGACGATCCCAGGCATTCACTTGCGTCGCTTGATCCAGGAACACGGCCTCCTGCTCCTCCAATTCCTGTGTCCACTTGTTGATTGCTTCCTCCAGCTGGCGATAGTTCATACACGGTGCTGTTGACACTGACCCACCAGCAGATGTACTAAAAGCAGAAACCCAGAAATAACCACTAACCAGAACTTTCCTCTAAATCAAAAACAGTAAGTAAACTGGCAACTGAAAATAATTTAAACACAAGAGAAATTTGTTTAGGGTTACTGATGCAAACAAAGCAGAAATTGAACCACCAGATGATGAGATGAAAGCTCACATGACGACAACGATGTCATTGATAAATCTATGCTAATCAGAAGCAGAAACCAATCAGAAGTGTGGGTACCATGGCTTACTCTGCTTGACATCATAGTTTTGTGTAGACACCTTACAACACCATGGCTATGTTATGGCGCCATAGAATTGTCTTTCTTATTATTAAGCTGTATCACGCAGGTGGAGACTGGTCATTTTAAATTGAGCAAATTCATGGGTGGGTGAACTGAGCTTGCAGAGCCGTTTACTGCCTTCATCTTGTTTAGCTCATATTTTATGACACAAAAATTCATGATAATTGTGGCAACCAATCGATCAAGGCCCCAGTCACCACCAGAGTTTATCACCTGGAAGTTCTCTTACTGGAACATCGATAGTGTCATTATCATAATGTCTACAGCATCAATTGATAGCTGCTTCAAAGTGAAATCAGAGTCACAATCTATTTGGGCTGAAATCCGAATATAAGTCAGAATAACTAGAAGCAAAGCTTTATGACAGCTTACAGTCCCTCTTGCATTACCTGGACAAAGGAATTAAAAGAAGGCAGAGAAAATAAAAGAAGGGTGATTGTGGTGCTTAGAAGTGTTATTTTAGTTCAGAAAATCATTTTTAATCAAGTTTTTATTTAGTTCGGTATCAATAATTTCAGTGTAGTTCTAGTTTTAGTTTTATTTCTGATAATCATTTTAGTTTTAGTTTAGTTATTATTCATCAAATCTTTTTCGTTCTCATTTTATTTCGTTCACGAAATTAACACTGCTGGCCTTCAGCAGCTTTGGGCAGCCAGTGTGGTGAACTAGGGGCCAAGCAAAGCAGCTATAGGATGGGGTTAATTTTCAGGGTATATGTATGTATATGTATATACCCTGGTTTTTTCAGAGAATGTATACATTCCCCGAGTGAATCAGGAAATATGCATCTACCCTGAAAATTTCAGGGTATATACAGTGTTATACACATTCCCTGATTATACACATTGCCTGTAACATATATATGATCCTTGTAATGACGCCAATCATTGTCGATATGATGGCGTCGTTATATAAACGATATTAAGTATTTCTCAGTGACTACTTCTGGGTCGCCGATATAAGTCGGCCAGAGTGGGGGGTTTGTTCTCCAATTCCCTGTGAGAGGTTTAGACACCACTGCCGGGACTGCCCTCGCCCACTGGCTTCTTTATGGATTAGAGAGGCAAGTGGGGTAGGGTGACAGTAATATCTACATGCGCGCCATTAAACAGCGTCGCCGCCGAAATTTCTACCAAAATAGATTCTTTTATTTTCTATAGTTTTAGTTCCAGATTTCAATATCGTTCTCGTTTTTATTTCGTTCCACGTCAATTCTTTTTCGTTTTTATTTAGTTTCAGTTCACAATTTCTTTCTAGTTCTCGTTTTCGTTTTCATGAACGATTGTCTAATCTTTTTCGTTCTCGCTTTCGTTTCGTTCACGAAATTAACACTGCTGCTTAGTCAATACAAAGCACTTTGAAAGACCTGCCACTGCACCACATCATTGTCATTCTAAAAATAAAAGCAAAGGAACATACGTAGTAACAGCAGCCTGGGCAACAGATGTTGGTGCTGGAACAGATAGAGTTTTTCCAGAGAATGTCAGAGAGAAGCCTGAATTTGCGCCTGTAGATGTCGCAGCAGGCAGTGTGCCTGAGGACAGACCAAAGCCTGTCGCTGGTGCCAGTGATGACGACGTAGTGCTGGCCGTTGTTGTTGGTCCTGATGACAATGAAGTCATTCCTCCTGCAACCATTCAAAGCACTCATTCTTAGAATGCAACGACAAAAAGAAACTAAACATTAACACAGATGTTCTTACTATAGAAGACACAGAAAAAGAATCATTCGTCATTTACTAAACCAGCTGTAAAGTGACCTTTCCCAGAAGACCATAAATATTGAATTTTGCACCTAATTAATGCACCTGCATAGTGCATACCTGTCTCACTGTGTCACAAACTGTATTATGCTGCATGCTATATTAACTTAAGGCCAAATTCTATGAATTTCCTTGCAACCCATTTAAGCGGGAATCCGCAGGAATCCACTTAACGTGCAGTTATACCATATCTCCCAATGACACCTACTTAACAGGTGAGGCCCATTAACCCTTTACCCATCTATTTAAAAATTTCATGTTGTGCCTGCACCATTCAATTATTTTTGCATGAACAGGCTGTGTCAGGTTTGAACATAGCTGACAGGTTTTAAATAAAAAATTAAAATAGTTTGTTGTTGTTATTTGTATATTGCATTTGTCTCTGACCATAATGGTAAAGATACGTACTTGAAAATAAGTCAGAAGTAATGTTTCTCTGAGTGATAAAACTCAAAACATAGCACTATGCAAAGTGGAATATCACAACTTGGAAAAAATATTGTCTAACAGCAGCCTAGTAGACCAAAACATTTCCAGTTCAGGTTTCTGTACAATACCTTGCAGTAAAACTAGTGTAAAAACAATTTCGATTTATCATTGTTTGTGTCGGTCCATTTGTTCAAACGAGAAAATCCTTTGGAACCTGATGACTTTGAAGCCGGTATTGCGGCCTGTGCGTTAGTTTCCCTGACAATAGTTGAAACCAACTCTTCCATAAAAAACAGTTCAAACTGCTTTAAGTGGATCATTTGTGTCACTAACATAAACTTTTCTACCAGGACTGCCCACAAAGTTATCCCTCTACCATGGATTTGTTGGACGAGTGGATCACCTGAGAGTGAGGCTATCATCAGGTGCCAAATTTTCACCATCAGGTTACGAGTCTGACTTGGGAGCTGTTTTGAGCGTCTTCATCTGGGTCTAAAAAGCTGTCCAATAAGTCATCCAAATCATCTAGTTCTGATAAATCTGATTCGTGAAATGAATCTTCAGCTAAAACTATTCTACAACAACGCCGACAAAACGCCCTTGTTTCGATAGATGATCTAAATAATAGACCAATATCATAGAGTAACAATAAAGCAAGTTTATTCGGGCTAAACTGTAGGGGTAAGGTTATGACTAAGATCCACGAGTTATCTCGGGGTTAAACGCTGTACACTCGATTGCAGCCAGTTAGTAAACACACAGGGCAAATGGGCAAAGTGCTAACACACAGTACACGGAACTTACTAAGCCGTACAAATGATGGGTGGATCGGTGGCTGACTAAGGGTCTGGTGAGAGAGGTTGCACATGTATGAAAACAAGAAGCTTTGTTTCCATATGCAAGGTGACAGGATGGCAGGAGAAGAGAGGCAGGGAGGGAAGGCGAGAGAGACGAGAGGTGGGGTGTTTTCACAGATGCCACCATTGGCTGTTCTGATAGGGCCAATGCTGAAAGGCCTCTTAACATCACCCACTTGCTATTTAAAAGAAAACATACAGTCGCCAACTAATCAAGCATGATGATGAAAAATAAGTACAGACAAATGAAAAGAAAATGACAATGCTGATAGCACCTAGACTGAATCCTGTGGATGCCGTAGTTGTTGTTGGGGCAGCAGACTGTGTCGAGGGCGTGGCAAAGGATGAGAACCCAGCTGCACCCAATGCAGCCCCAGCTGACGTCGTGGCAGGCTTCGATCCTGTCAACAGTCCTCCAAGAAGAGAAGTTGGAGCAGCGGTAGTTGTAGCAGAAACCGGTGCACCACCCAACTTGAAACCTAACATACATTTATTACCATGACACTCACTATGTATCTGATCTAGTCTTTCTAATTAATGCAAGCAATCATTATTTATAGATGCAGGACCGTGTCTGGATAATTTTGAAAGGTTTATACCACACCTAAGAAGTAAATAACATAAAGCTCCCAGTACCTAGCAGAACACAGAGTATGCACTCACTTCCTCCACTTTGATCCTAGACTTAATTTATTATTGGACTTCTTGACTCGATCTCTGTAAATGGTTGTCTTTCGCGTTGTGACTTTGATGCGCAAATTGGAGAAGAATATAATTGGAAGAACTTTAGCAATAATTGCTCCCAGCATATGAGCGACAGTCCTGTGAGAGATAGTGCTATGAGCGATTGTGCTATAAGTGGTCATCCATATACCAGTATTACAAAGGCATCTAACAGAGCAAACATCATCAATGACCAATGCACCAAATATATCAACTGTTACAAAATATGACCCTAATATTAGGAATAAAGTATTATAAATATATTACAGTAGTACTTCTTTGAGTAGTAGTAGTTTTAGATTGTAATAGGTTACACAGTAAAATCTAAACTCCATGGAACCCTACCCCCAAGAGAAGGCTGTGCTGTTGCTGAATTGGTTGTGGCACTTGAGGCACCAAGTCCACCTAGTCCTGGTACAATCCCTCCACCAAAAGACAACTGCTGTGAACCAGCTGTTGTGGCTCCAGCAGTACTCCCCAACCCTCCACTAAAACCAAACATGGAAGCAGTTGCAGTTGTGGTGGTGACAGACGTTGTGACTGCTGGTTGTGCTGGCAGGCTGAAACCACCGCTGGGTCCAGCTCCTCCAAAGCCAAGACCTACAAGTAAAAAGACCTCATTCTAAAACAGGCAAAAGCATAGAAGCACGGCCAAGAAGAAAAAAATATGACTTCAGCAAATCAAATGACAGGAAATCTATCTCTCAACCAATTCGAAAGCATAGAAGGCTAAGTGGGTACCATACAGCCTGGTAAGATCACCAACTTTCACTACAACCCCGTAAACCTTATGCCACCACCACCATCATCATCAGTTCCACAACAATCTCACAAATGCTGCTACCACTGCCACCAGGCATCACCCAATGGTGCTCCTAATTCCTTTATATCATTTGCTTCATCAAAATGCTTTCATGAGAAATGCAAACCATGAGGGTTAAGAGCAAACCCATGGGTTGGTTGCACAAAAGAGTACCAAACTAGTCTCTATGCATAAACCATCCACCAGTCTAAGCTCTGAAAAAGCCGTAAAATTCATTACAACACGGAGTGTTAGCTGTCTGAAATCAGATCAAGTATGACTCTGTTTTCATGATTCCATGGCTTGAACTTGGATCAAACTAATCCTGCACCTCGAACTTCACCTCTACTCGGTCTAGAAAGTCTGATTTTAGAGTATTTTAAGGTCTAAATGACATTAAAAATCACTACTACAGTTAATAGATGCTTAATAGGCAATATATTGACTTACATGGAATGGCTTGTCCATTATGAAAATAATCAGATGAATATGTTACAAGAGCTTGGAGATGTTGTGGGACGAGGCTGAGAGACTGGCAACAGAGACGAAAGGAGATGTCTTGCCCTAAGTGCATAGTGCTTTACATTTTAGCCGAACAGCATCTACTTTAAGCAAATTGGTGAATTAAATTAGCAGTCTGGCCTACGCATAACCTTTGATAAGAGGTGTCAAAATTGTAGTAAATAAGACCCAAGTACCCATGTCCATTCTGACTACACATCACTTCATACTTGGATAGGCAAGTCACCCTTCAATGAACATATTTCCGGTGGGAACACTACCGAATAAAACCATAAGAGATTGGAGAAGATGATGTAGAAAAATTATCAGAAAGAGAAGATTAAAATGGATCGGAAATGTAGTTCATAAGGAAAAGAATAGAAGGGCCAATGAAGTGATGAAGGAAGAAGGACAAGGGAAAGAACAAGGAAGAATTGGCCGGTGCTTGGAGATGTCGTGGGAGGAGGCTGACAGACTGGCAATAGAGACGAAATGAGAAGATGTGTTGCCCTATGTGCACACGTGCATGGGAAGGACTAACTACTAATACTTACTTTGGCGAGTGAAATTGTTGCATTGTTTCTGTTGCAAGTGAATTTTTACCCGGGTGGGTTGGAAGCCCACCGCAGAACCCTCCTCCTTTACCCTGGCTTGGGACAGGCTCAGACTTCCTTAGGCAGTCTGAGGCAGATAGGGCTGTGAAAATTTAATTATAATGCAACCCGGGTGCTCAAGCCCAATCTGAATGGGTGCCCGAGAGTCCGTCAGTCAATAACACAGCCCTTAAATTTTTTAGATTCCTAGAGACTAGTTAATTTTCGTAATATGTGAACTACAGCTGTGTTCTGGTATGCCTGACCACTGCCTGATCGCACTTAAAAGCACTTCTATAAGGTATTGTATTTGCAGCCCAGGTACCCGCCTTTGTATAGGTACTCCGGCCTCCGGATGTCCAAAACAGGCCTACCTATGCTATATGGATAAATGGTGCAATGCTCAAACCCCACATAAGAAATCAATTAAAGGAAGGCTAGATCCATAACTAAGCAGCTGCAAAAATGACAGTAACCGTGAAAAGGTACAGAAAACATAGACAGGTCAAAGGCAAATGGAAATGCATCATCATTCCACCACAACAAATGTGATTCAAAATCTGCATTGTCAAATGAAGCTGGCAATTTACCTACATGTCAAGAAACTTGTAACATATAGCTACCTTGTTGCATCACTAAGTTGTCATAGAAATCAATAATTAAATCCAACTGTAATTAACAATAAATTGAAACCTGATGGTTTTGTTGCATTCAGTGAAGACATATTGAGGCCTAGTGACAAAACGCCACCAGCAGTTGTCACAGTTGGAGCTGCTGTAGCGGTTGTATTAGCACCAGGAAAACTGAAACCACTCAATGGAACATTTCCACCAAATCCTGTACAACCACAAACAAAAGTCCCATTGCACTTTGCCAAAAGCAACATGATGCACAACAAGTGTAAGGTATAGTACATTGACCTTAGTCAATGTACTATACCTTACACTTCCACTTAGCATATGGAACATACTGTTCCATTTGCTAAATTTGACGTAGAAGGGATGAAATGATGAAAGGGATGAAGGGTTGAAATTGCATCAGCAACTCGATGTTTCCTTGGGTGCATCAAATCCTCGACAACACATCTACCTCATACAATCCACATAGATTCAAGCCTTGAACTTGAAGCAACAGCACAGGTCAATGTATTCCATGCAACCACCATAAAACAGTTCAAAATATTTTGGTTTTTGGCTAGTTTTGAAAAGGTTCTGTATAGCAAGGTCAGGAATTTTATTACTCTTGTGTGAATAACCTAACCTAACCTATCTGTAACAATAAACTTGTATGACACTAATATTGTAGTAATGTACAAATCCCATAATGGTCAGCTCTCAGTAAAGTCAGTATATGTCCAAAAGTGCCAGTAGGCCAGAAAACACCTCACATGGTAAACTGTTAATGCAAAACCTGTTGACTGCGTGAATGAACATGTACTAGAGAAGTTTTAAGGCAATTTACTAATATTAAAGTCACAAAAATTTCATGCATTCCTAATCCAGAAGAGTGCTATAGTTTAGGTAGTCACAGGATGGACAACAGAATGAATAATCATGGCAGGACACTTGCCTGACGAGCCAAATGAAAAGCTCCCACTGGTAGTTGTAGGCTGTGTACCGACTGCTGTAGGGTTCGTATTAAACACGGACCCAGCCTGTGTTGTCTGAGTATTTGGAGTGCCAAACGAAAAACCACCTCCAGTGCCAAAATTAAAACCAGAAGACATGACGAATCTGAAACGATACCATTACAAATCAAACATGAGAGTACAATTACTTAATTAAACGAGGAATTGTAGAAGATGCCTGGTGACACAAGCACCCTTCATATGTGAAGCAAGCAACAGTCAACCTCAAGTATCATCTTCCAGTTGGGGTGTATCTTAGAAACTGTGTCTGCCAGTTTCCAGTGCTCATCATTTATACGGCATTGAACAGAAACTTTGCATAAGGTATTATATGTTATTCCACTGTGCAGGTTATTCCACAGTGTCAGTTTCTATGTATTTTGAGCCATTAAACACTTCTCAGCAAGTAAAAGTACAGCAATTAAAGCATCATTGCCTATAAACTTGGTTCTCTCTCTAAACAAACTTCAAATTTACTTTCTTCTAGCATGAAGCACCTTGAGGCAGCTTTCAGAAGGAGATACAGAAATAATGCAGCACCCTTGAGGACAGTGTATCGCTGAGATACATTCCCACCTAATCCTGGCAAAATACGGCAGTTTTCAAATACTGAAAGTAGTTTATTTTCAGAATATATATAGCCTGTGCCTTAATCACCAGCTTCAGTCAGATAGCAGACAAGTCTGTGCGGTGTTCAATTTAATTAATACAGATAAACAATAAGTCTGCCCCAGACTCGGATATAATACATCGTTACGACCTCCAACAGTGGTGGTATTCCCTCAAGTAATTAATGGGTCAGTAATGAGTAACAAACACATTATTTATGAAGTGGTCTATGTGACAGAATGTATTTCCATAGGATAAATCTTCTGCGGCGGAAAATTCCGCTGCAGAAGTAACATTTTCGACACAATTCTGTGGTGGAAGCGCTTTGCGCATGCGCAACCTTCGGCGCATGCGCATTGTTCAAAATGCGGTACTTCCTATAAATTGGCGTCGTGAGGGTCGGTTAGGGTCAGGTTTGGCCTCGTGAGTGTCGGTTAGGGTCAGGTTAAGCGCTGTGACGGTCGGTTAGGGTCAGTGTTAGGGTTAGAGTTGTTTTTAGATAAAATGTCCAAAAAAATTCCGCCGCAGAAGTAAATTTTCGCGGGTTGCGTGGCGACATTTTCCGCCGCAGAAGCACCACGCATTTCCATATTCTATGACGGTCCCAAGTCATGGAGCAAGTGCTTCACCAAAACAGCTTATTTTCTAAAGGATCGTTAAATTCTGTCTTTACAATCCCACTTCCAGTCAGTGAAACAATTTTTTCCCTCAATCCAGCTTCCATTTTAATTTTACGATAACATAATTTAGCAACCTAAACTACGGGTTTACCCCAATCAGCATGACTGTAATCAGCATTTTTTTAATCAGCATTTACCCATCCCCAATCAGCAAATCAGCAAATCAGCATTTTACCCGTGCCCGTATATTTACGCACTATATCCTTCAGCCCCGATACTATAAGCCTGCCCAAATTTGCATAAATTAAACAATACAGTGTTATCAAACACAAGGAACTAACATTAAAAAATATTTACAGTATTTTTCGACTAATAACGCTAGTACCAACTATTACACACGATGTAACTTTCAATTTCCCCTCAACTAACGTAACGCGCTCATTATGCGCCGGTTCTTTTAATATCCAAAAGTCTAGAATATTTTTATAGCGCATATCTCGCAATGTTGGGCGTATTGATTATTATTCGTAATCGTAATCGTAATCGTAATCAAGCATTTATATAGCGCCACTCAAACAGAGGCGCTCCCGACCCGAGCCAGTCTCTTCACTGGTAAAGGGAGGTTTTCAGGCGCTTGCGGAACTGGTCAAAAGAAATAGAAAAAAGGTAAGTCCTGAGGGACTGAGGTAACTGGTTCCAGCTATTAATAATAATAATAATAATAATAATAATAATATCTTTTCTTTAATAAGCGCCTGACAAACGCACTGCGCTGTACATTTACATGTTATGCAATTGAAATCTTAACTACTAACAGCTTGCAATACAACGGCGCTAATAGTTATGATGTAGTACGTGCAACAACTGCAGTGGCTCGTTTACTCTATGCTGCCCCGGCCTGGTGGGGGTTTGCCGGACAACAGGATAGATGCCGACTTCAATCAGTAATAAGCAAGCTAATCCGCCTCCGGTATCTTCCTGAAGACTACCCAAAATTTGAGCGACTTTGTCTTGAAGCTGACACCCGTCTTTTCTCTGCGGTCCTGATGAACCAGGGCCATGCACGTACTGCATAGTTTACTTCCACCAAAAAGCCCCAACAATATACCCTGCGACCGCGATCGCACGACCATTGTGTACCTCTGGCAGATAATTTACAGCGAAAGACGTTTATTGTTAGAATGTTGTACTCGATCGTATTGACATTAACTGTTGATTGTTGTTAAGATGTATGTACACCAGAGTGCGGATATACAATTGGTTTTATTAAAGAATATACTTACTTACTTCCTTACTTACAAAGCATATCCGCCCAACGGGGGCTCGAACTCGGTACCTCTCGGTCTCTGTGCCAGATGTTATCCAATGCGCCACGGGCCCAGGTTATTCACACAAGAGTAATATAATTATGTACTAGGATACAATGCACTCCCCGAACAAAATTGGGGAGTGCATTGAGCCACTTATGCACCGGTTCCCACACCGATGGTGGCTTATTTCAGAGACTCGAATTTCGGGCTATAGATAGTCCATTTAAAAGGGCAGCGGTGGTGAAGGATCTCATCCGATCAATTCATTGAAAATGGGTATAGGTCGATACGAAGCTGTATGTCGTAATCTCCAAACTTCTAAAGCGCCACTCGAAAGCCAAGCGCAGGGACCAGCTTATTCACTAGAATTGGGCTGCGAGTTTATTGAGGCAGACAATGCTTTTCGGGTGAAGTGAGGGCTCTTGATCTGTAGTCTATGTTATCACTCAGAAGTTTTCTTACTTCTGTCGGTTGAATATTATCGGCCGTTTATTTGTGAGACTGTGCAAAGCGAGAGACGGGCGTTTTGTAGAGATCGAAGAGATCGTAATAATGTCTTGCGATGTTGAAATCATAGCAGACAATGATATAGCAGAGGAATCCCTGTTGTTAGAAAGAGCGAAAAACGGTGATGTCCGCGGAGTGGAATCGTTGCTGGTGAAGGGGATCCGGGTTGACGCCGACTCCAACTTCAGTCGTCGCTCGGCTCAGAAGTTCCGCACGCCACTGCATTGGGCCGCTGCCATCGGAAACCATGACATTTGTCTCATTCTAGTTGAACACGGAGGTAATGTTCTAAAAAGGGAAACGGAAACTGGTAGTTTAACGTGATCTAGAGGACTAGAACTCTGGGATGTCGTCTCGGTCTGGTCGTCTTGGTCTCGGGACGAACCCACCATCGTCTGTTACGTCTTGGTCTCGTCTCCTACAGATTGGCCAGCGTCTTGGTCTTAGGGTAGGACGTCTCGGGTCTCTTCTCAGTCTTAAGGCAGGATAGCTCGTCTCATCTGTTGAGGTCTTGCGGGCAGTATCAATTCTGGGCAAGCATTTAGTATCAGGGTGCGTGTATTTTCTCCCGTAATTTTAGGCGCCCTGAGAGTCGGTTATGGTAAGGTTACGCGTCGTGAGGGTCGGCTAGGGTCAGGGTTAGGGTTAGTGTCGTCTTTAGAAAACATCGTACCTTCCGCGCAGCATGCCAAAAGATACCGTCCAACGCCCGTAAACTTACGCACCCCGATACTAAATGCTTGCCCAATTCTGCCCATTGGTAAACCACAATCATAATATGTATAACAGGAAATAAGTTTACCACGTATAGTGTTATCATAAGGATAGCTGCAACATAACGGCAATTGTGCGAACTAATCTCTCCCTTCAGACCTCTGTGCAATGCAGAGATGGGTACGATTAGCTAGAATTGCTAATCGATTAGAATTAGAATTAGCTCCTGAAATTTGCTAATCGATTAGAATTAGAATTAGCAAAAGCTTCTAGCTAATCGATTAGAATTAGAATTATCAGCAGCTAATCGATTAGCAATTAGAATTAGATATCGATAGTTTGATACAGTGTATACCGGTATATTTCCTTCATGAATTTGTCAAATTTTAATCAAAGCACAACAAGTTACTACAGCTAGTTGCTGTAGCCTATTAAAATACATAAAGCTGCAGCCTATTACAATGCCTAAATCTGTAGCTTATTACAATACCTAATGTTGCACAACTGCTATATGTGAGAACAGTCCACATACCGGCAGGCAACACCACATCGGTCAATACATGCTGCAGTTATTGACATTGCTACTGCATAAGCTCACTATTGCATTTTTCAATTATCATATCTTGAATCAGTGCATCACTTAGCCTATTGCGCCTAGCTTTTTAATTACAACGTAGCCAGCAGAACTAAATACAAGTTCCATGGCAGCTGAGGCTGCAGAAAACAGTGATGATTGAGACGAAGAACATGAAAACGTGAAAAATTTTCAGTGTTACATGAGCAGAATGGACATAGAGCCATGACCAGATAATTGAAGTTTGAAACAGCCTTCAGATAAGTAAGTGAGTAAGTATATTCTTCAAACTCAATATAACTAAACTCATTCTTAATGAACGCTTAATTTTCAGACAGCTAATCGATCAGCTAATCGATTTTCGATTAGCAATTAGCTGCAATTGCTAATCAATTAGAATTAGAATTAGCTTCAGATGACAGCTAATCGATTAGAATTAGAATTAGCTGTTTGTCTAATCGATTAGCTAATCGATTAGCATCTAATCGATTAGTTACCCATCTCTGGTGCAATGGATCTCACTTCACTTGCACCGTAGTATTCTGCAGTCCATAATCATGGACTGCAGCTTTGATAAAGCTTTTAAGTTTGCTGACCACTTCACTCGGTTATCATGTATTTGCTATGTACATGCATCTTTATAACCTTCAACTGCTGTGCCTCATATTTGACTACAATGAGGTGGCACAGTAGCCACCTCAATGTTCACTAGAGACTCGACTACTGTAATGCCCTTTTGTATTAATCTCAAATAAAACATGTACAAACAATGCCCATGCCGTTGAGTCACCAAACTTTCAAAACAACATGTGCATATAACCCCTGTTCTCTAGTCACTTCATTCGCTGAAAGACTATCAGTACATCCATTATAAGTTTGTATATCTTCCCTACTTCTTCTTATTTCTCTTCCATCAGTTTCCCGACGATGAGGCCCTTATGAAGCCTCTCCAGTGTTCTCTATTCCGTACTATGCTGCTGATCTTCGTTATGTCTGTACCCCTCTTCTGTAGGTCTTCTCGGATGTTGTCTATCCAGGTCTTCCGTTGCCTTCCCCTGCTCCTCTCTCCCTCCACATGACCGTGTAGCGCCGCATTGGGCAGTCTCCCTCCCGCCATCCGTCTCACGTGTCCGTACCATCTAAGTCTTCGTCTCCCAATTCTCTCTACCACCGTCTCCTCCGCTCCGAGGTCTTTTCTTGTTTGATCATTCCTTATTTTGTCTCTCCTGCTTCTACCCATGATTCTCCTCAACCACCCCATTTCTCTCATCCTCTTTCCTCAGGCACCAGCACTCCGACCCGTATAGTAATACTGGTTCCACCAGGGTATATAGTAGAGTTTCATCTTGGTCCTGATTGAGAGGCTTTTCGCTTTCCACATTTTGTTGAGTCCTCCAAAGGCCGCACAAGCCAGCCCGATTCTACAGAATCCTAAATGAAATGGCCAATGTGAAGGCATTTGTTGATTTAACATAAAATGACCCTATCAGAGTTTATAGAGCAAGGCTTGTGGTTTGTTTGTCTTCAACTGTTACCTACTGAGCAAAGGTCTCTGCTGAGTATTTACATTAGGAGTCTGTGATCCATTGCGGATGGGTAGTTGTGACATTTTGGTGCTGCATTTGGAGTCCATAGTACATTGAGGATAATATAAGCCCTTTCTATTACCATTGCTTTTCTATCGTTACTTCTGATACTTCTTAAGAAATTTGTTTGTATTATTAAAAATTAAATTTTGTACCTTATTACTCATAACATTGCAATTTAAATTATATAAAAAATCTAAATTTATTAGCATAATTAATTTGTTAGAGATATTTCAGCCTGTAGTATTCATACATGTGTAATTATGATTACACATACATGTATGAATTCTTGATTCTAAACAGAAAGTGTAGATTTCAAGCATGCAAGATCTGGGTCATGGAAATTAAAGTTAAAACTGTGAATGCAGTTTTCTAAGTATTTCTCACAGTGCCTGATTACTGGTAGTATTTTTGAAAGGCTAGAAATCTAGGATTATTCAGACAACTAAGTGTGGAAATAATTCATTATTCAAAATAATTTTACTTTTTTCTAGAAAGGATACTCTTTACCATTGTGGATCATTTAATATTCTGGTGATTTTTGATGCAGTTAGCTTGTTGTCCGTTCTTGTTATACAAAACAAGTAAACTCTTAATTTTGCCAGGGAAATGTGTTTCTGTGTTGCATTTTTCATCTGAGGTCTGTGGTGGGTGAGTGTGGTAATGCGTGAGATTACATAATCATTCAATAGGTTACATGTATAGAAGTTGAATTGTTTAATTACTAATGAATTCATGATTTCTTGTGACCTGCAGCTAACGTGAACGCTTGTGACATGTATGATATAACTCCAGTCCATTTGGCGGCTGAAGCAGGCCATGCAGACTGTCTACAACTGTTCATTGATAATGAAGGTTCAGTCAATCAGGCAACACTCTGTAAGCTTCCACAGTGGGGAATCACTAAAGGTACGTTTATTCTTCATATTTGGATAACCAGTTAACTTAGCATAAATGATTTTCACTGTTTGAATTTACCAGATGCCAGCAGCTGCCATGTTGATGGTTAATGATGTATATCGTTCCTTTTTGCAGTTAAGGTATTTGATCGATAATTTGTGGGTGTATCGACATCTACCATGTTCGAGTTTGCGTTGCAGAGTTATTGTAAAAGTCTGTTTTGGATTTTGTGTGTTTTGGATGGTATTTGAATACTCATCATTGAAGCCCTACCACCATTTTAAATTGGACAGCCATAACAGGTTGACTGTTTACTACCTGAACAGCGTTTTTAGGCATTTCAGGTTAACAGCCCTTACAACCAGGGCTTTCATGTCAATTACCAGGTGGTGAACAACTTTAAGTACCAGTTCAAAAATACAGACAGCATTGTTATTATTTCTACATTTGTTATGCACCAGTATCCAAAGCATCAGACAATGTCACTGAGCCATTGTGTGTAAAAGACTTGGGATCATAATGTCTAATTTTGCATAGGTCACGAATGTACATATCTGAATCAATCAATTTTCGTTTATTAAAAATAAGCAGACAAGTACACAAATAATAAACTCTAGATTAAGGCAATGTTTAGATAAAATTAAAAATATAGGCATGTTATACGTATTGGACCAAATGTTAGCTAATATAATTGAGGTAAGAGAATCAATATATGTGACCTCGGCCAAGAAAGGGACCACTTGTTGGAAAAAATGTCAGAACATTTGGTCCAAAATGTATGCCACATGTGTTAAAATGAAAATATAAGAAATCATTTGGTGGGAAATCACAGATAAAATTCATCCTGATGCATTAATAACATATTTTAGCCTTAAGCGTAAGGCCAAAAAAATAAATGTGTGTTTCCGGTATGGCTGTCAACATTTTAGAAAAACATGGCCCAGGTATCCGAGCTCATATTCTGCGGGTACCCGAAGGCCCATCAGTCCATCATTGGAAAACTATTTTTGGCTTTCCTAAAATATTTTTCCAATAATGGACTATTGGACTGACGGGTCTTCGGGTACATATAAAATCAGCATATTAAATGGTGGCTGATAGCTCGCTAGTTGCTAATAGTTATAATTCGCTAAGTTACCTGTATAGTGTATAATGTAAGCAAAGAGGATCAAGCACAACACTATTGAGCATTAAACCAGCGGTGGCAAACATATGGCACTCGTGCCTAACGTAGCAAGTGGTCAAATTTGTTGGGCACGTGGAATTTGAAGTATCCCAAAATTTCAAACTTAGAAATACAAAATCACTAGGAATCCACATTTTCTTTTATGAAGGACTTGATTGTAACACCATTCTAAAACCATCTTTGAAATAATGTCTTTTAATGCATGTTTTGTTATGCTTTGTCAATTAAAACCTATATGACAAAAACAATTATATACTGCAAAATTCACTCGTACAATGGGAAATTGATAATTGACATAATGTTTGGACCTAGAACATCAGAGCACCTGGTAGCACTTTAATGATGATCATGTACTAAAAGTGACTGGGAACCAATGCAGAATGTTGTTAACGTGTTACGAAGAGATGTAGGGGAATGGTGTCAAGGAAACCGGGTTTGTTACGGAAGTACTCTGTTGTCCATTCCATTACGAGATAAGTTTTTAAACCTCTGCAGGAGAGTTGTTAGCTGAAAGTAGTCCATGACAAGAGGTGCAGAATTTGGATGTTGTTCTTTGTCCAACAGAGCGGAATTGTCGTATGCCAGAATTTCTTTGCAATAAATGTCAAGAATTTACTTGCAAGTTCATTATGTAGCCAAGCACACAGTGGAGACAAATGCAACATCTCCCAATCAGTGGCGTACCGTAGGGGGGGGCAGAGGGGGCGAGTCGCCCCGGACGGCACTTGAGCAGGGGCGGCAAAATAGGGTTGAAGAAAAATAAAAGAAGGAGTGAATGCAGAAAAAAATGGAAAAAGTATAAGAGAAAGTAATAAAAGTAGAGAAAGAAGGAAGGAAAGGAAGAAAAATAATCCACAAAATAGTATGAAGTGGCGTACTGAGGGGGGGGGGCGCAGGAGAGGGCGGCTTCTGACAATGATAGTATTTTTTTGAAAAAGAAAGGGAAAAGCAAAAAAAAAGGTCATCAGAAATTTTGGCGGAAGTAATAGAGAAAATTTTCCGGAAATTTCCAAAATTAAGTGCCGCCAAGGGCAGCCTTTTGGGCCGTCGCCCCGGGCGGCATTTAAGCTCCGTACGCCACTGCTCCCAATTAATAATTTATTTAAGACCAACCACAAGGTTTTTGGTGATGCTGAACTTTCAGTTATTAAATTAGTTAAATATGCTGATTTGGCAGATGAAACAAGTTTATGCATATGTTTGCATTTTGCTGAAGCAATATTGTGATCCAATGGAAGATAAGAGTTGTGTAAGATAGCCAGTTGTGTAAGATTCAGGACTTAACCTGTTGGTATGTTGAACTTTGAATAAGGCCTTTAGAGAATTTTAAACCAATATGTTTACAATTTTGTTTAGCTTATCCGTACCGAGGAGGCACAACACCTTTACACCTTGCCAGTCGTAACAATCATCTGAACTGTATGAAGGTGTTGTTTGATGCCGGAGCCGATTACAACGCTGTTGATGAAGATGGCCGAACCAGTCTCTATATGGCAGCAGAAAGAGCACTAGAGTCAGCTGTTTTGTTCCACCTGGAAAACTCTTACGGAAGGACTCTGTTGTCCATTCCATTACGAGGCACAGGCAAGGAGCTTGTCTCAGTCACAAGATGGTATATTAAAAACTATTAATTTAGAGAAGGTGATGGCTTCTCTGTTTCCTCCAGCCATTATAACACACTTGTGATGAGTTTCTGTAGCAGTGTTAAGTAACGTGTTACCTAGATTGTACTTTTACTTGGAGCCAATCCATGTTGCTTGTATTGTTGTGGTACCAAGAGCAAAGGATGGGACAGAGAAAGTATTTAAAAGTGTTAATAGTCGTAAGGGCTGAAGGAAAAAGAGAAGATCAAGAGGAGGAAGGAACAAAGAAAGAGAGAAGGAATGCAGCATGAAACGGAAAGAAGAGGTGGCAAAGAAGGAGGAAGCAGTTGAAAAAGTAGGAGGCATAAAAGAAACAGTGGATGTAAAAGAACAGAAGAAGGAAATGGAACTACATGAAGTAGGAACAAAGGAATGGACAATGACAGCAAACTGTTTTCAGAGATTCTCATTTGAGGTGATCGATCAATCTCCTTGGTCGATCGCCTAGCAAAAGTCTGGTTGATCAGTAAATCGATCACGCTCGATGAGTTAGACTCCAAGAGGAACCTGGAGCCAGACCATTATTTTATTTATCTAATTTACATTACTTGTGAAAGTTCAGGCTAGGATGGAAACAACGTATTTCATCGACAAGCAGAGCAGGCTTATCGACGGTTAATGTTCGTGTTGCTTGTACTCTATCAGTTAATGAAAACCAGATAGGCCTAATATGCAGCTATACGAATACGCTGTACACAAAAGGTCCCTAAGTTGACCTCGCAACGATCGCCTACTCAATCCAGCGTGATCGATTTTCAAATTGTCTTCTATTTTCAAATGAGAAGCTCGGACTGTTTTTTGATGTGCTGATCACAAGATGTAACAAATGTCTGTTTTTAGATGAAACTCCTCTGCATCATTGTGTCAAATATTCTCTGGTCACAGCCATTCGCCAGCTTCTCATCTATGGGTCAGATGTAAACTCTTTGACAACCAACACTGGGTTATCGCCTCTGCACATGGCTCTTCAGACAGCAACACTTCCAAAATCAGCTGAAGTCATTCAGACTTTGATAACTTATGGTCATGGAATAGACCTAAACCAGTCCGACTATCATGGTGAGTACCAGTACCCTGTGCTGCTATAAAGAGATCAAAATGATAAAACTTGCCAAATCTGCATGCAGCCAAAAATCCATAGCCTTTCAGTAACTTTTTTATCTCAGTCTCTCACAGACAAGTACTATTCCTTAAAAGACAAGTTCAAGATGATTTTTGTAAGGCCCTACAACAAAGGTCTTGCCGCTGGTGCCAGAGTTGGTTTTTGATGGCGTAGGAGTAAATCGCTTGATTTAAGGAGTAAGAAATTTATTATGCAAGTAAAATAGTAAAATTTAACACATTATAAAGATGTTTATTTCAAATTTTTGAAGCATTAGGCATAGACACTTTAATCTGAGGTCAATTTTATGATTTTGATGATATTTGTTTATTATTATGGTGTATTATTAATGTTATTAATCAGTTATTATTAACACATTATTAAAAATTGTGAAAATGATTGATTTTATGTTAAAGATAAAATGATTTACAACTTTTTAATACATGGTTTTGTATTTTTAGGTTATAGTCCATTAGAATGTGTCTGCTTCATAGGCAGCAGACTGGGTCGGATTCCAGAGTTAGCAGCACTCTTTATAACGTATGGTGCGAAGTTCATGCACTTAAAGTTCAAGAAAAGAACTTCTCTTTTGGAACAAGAGCTTCAACAGTCCGTTACAGATTATGTAATCCTTAATGTCATTGTCATGTCACTTGCTCAACTGCCACAACCTCACAAGCTGTGCGCATCAGACACAAACGTCATGTTGGGCAACAGAATCACATTCTCCACACCAGACTTTTCTAACTATGTTGCAAAGTGGCGTTGGTATGCAACATTTGCAGCTTCCGTTCGCTCACTTCAGCATCACTGTCGGGTAACAATTCGAAATCAGATGGGCCCATGTCGTCTGAATCTTATGCACAAACTACCCCTTCCAGTGGCTCTGCAAGACTACTTGCTCTTCAAATGTGATCCTCGTAAATAATGCACTCGGTCCTCGTTCACTCTTAATTACTACCTTTTGCAACTATATACACTATATATCTATGTCTCTGGCTATTTATATAGCACCTTTTGGTTACCTCACACTATAAGACTATGTTTTTAAATAAAATTTGGAATTGTTGAAAAATGTGCCTTACATAAGTTACATTAATGACTGTTACCAAAATGATGTGATTAGCTGAGGTTGAAGTCACCAAGTCGCCAGTTGTAGTGTAAAAAGCTGTTGATAACTGAAAGTGATGGCATCTGTGTACAGCATCCTTGAAATAGCTTGCTACTGACGATGCTATATATATATCGTTGTATTTACAATTACAATCTGTTATGCTGGTCTAGCACCAGTTATTTCTGTCTGGCTATAAAAATTTCAAGATGGATTTTTAATTTAAAGTTGAATTGTTTTTAATATTCTTCATCCTTTTTCATTATGTGGCATACAGTTTTATGTAAGTCAAGTCCTGCACCTTGTAAAACACAGACAGTTACTGCATAGTAAGCCATTACCACACACATTTTAGTGCCATTAACTCTTTAATGACAAGAGTGTACTAAGAGTGTGTACTAAAAAAGAGTGTACTAAAAGTGCAGCTCATAATTAAAGTGTTAAATGATTCTATTGTAGATAATGCTGCCATAATTGTAATTGAACTTTTATATAGCGCTGCTTAATATCAGCAGTGCTCTCGACCCGCGTCAGTAGGTTAAGAGAGATAAAATCTGCTAAATATGCATGCAGCTTATGCTGCCAATGATCCATAACCTGTTTTTAGCATTTCTAAAGATACTGCAGAAATCCCTGAAGGTACTGAGCGTGAGTTTTTGTTCTTGCCTGTTTTGTTTAGATGAGATTGGTTGGATTTTAGCAGTCCATGTTTTAACTTGTAAATGCTGTTTGCATTTGAAATAACTGTTTTATTTGTTTGGATCAGTCCATGTTTCAAATATTTGTTATTGTTTCAATAACAAAAACATTACTATTGTGCAAGAGGCAGGTTTGGTGCAACTAGTTACTTTGTATCAGTTATTGTGGCTTCAGAAATCACTGAAGCACCCAGAAGCACACATTTTCCTGTTCATTTGACAAGTATTCCCAAGTTCTGTGTCTTTTCACCACAAACCTTTATTATTCAGATTCTTGCAGACTGTAACAGTTGTTTTTGTATTATAAAGACATAAATGAAAAGTTTGTTTGTGGATTCTGTTGCGTAAAAAAGTAGCGTTGTACAGGTAATAGTAATAATCAGAGTTGTATGGTCTCAAGACAGTGTCTCTGTCTCGAGACGTCTCAAGATAGCTTTTTGATGTCTCTGTCTCGGAAACTATTGTCTCGGTCATTTCTTGACTTTTTGAAAACTGTCTTGAAGCGAAAGTCTTATTGTCTTGTTGAAGCGGTCTCCATAGTTCTCGCGCACTGTCTTTAGTTCTGAACTGCTTGAGCTATAAAATTATTCTCCGCCGATGTGATAACTAGTAAGTCGGAAGTGCTAGACACAGTGTTTAGCAAAGCGGTCTCTGGTTAACACTAACCTAACACATGTTTAATTATTGCTCTTGCCAAAGAACCATCTGTAGTTTGTACAAGTGTCTTTTAGCAATATCATTGAGTAGTGAGTTGCAGCAGTCAGAAAAATAGCAAAACCATGAACAGCACAACTGATTCCTTCTCCAACCTATGACTGCCCACTTCGATTCTTATTTGTATTCCAACCCGCCTAAGAGGATGAAACTTCTTAAATATCTTCCAAACTGGACCATATACATGTACCGTACTTACACTTTGAAAAACTATATCCCCTTGTTTCAATACGATTAACCTCTCCTTGTCTACTGATAATTTCTCCAAACACTGGTTACCAAACTCCTCCAGAAACCAACACTTAATAAATAAATCCTTTCTCACTACTAGTTTCTAACCTGTCAAGTTGACTTAATCTATTGTCCTAATTCAGATTACTAATCATTTTTTATTAATCCCAGAACATTTAACATATCAAAATTTACATACTTGTTCTTTACATACGAATTTTACAGGTTGTGCATGATTCAACAGACCCATAACATCCTGCTTAAATAGGAAGCCTATTAACACAGGTTAAATTTGGATGGTTATCTATGTTTAAAACGTGACACTATTCTATACATATGGAAAACAAGCAAACTGAAACTAACTACATGTATGTACAACTGTACATAAAGTAAAACTGGAAATGAACTATATATAACGATGAGAGCTGTAAATGAACAATAAGAACACATTATGCATATGAAAATAAACGTCAGACAAACATGAATGGAAACTAAAGTGAAAACAGAAAGTATATACAAGTTCATTACTAAATAGAGAATATAGATAACAGAATATCACATTAGCAGTCTCAAGTATTTAACACAATTCATATCTGCCTCTTAAATAGTTTGACATTAGGTAATTGTTGGATGTTCACAGGTAGTGTGTTCCAAACTGACAGACCAGCACATTTAATATTGAATAGCTTAGTACAAATGAAGCTGCCGCAGTAATTGTGCTCTAATGGAATAGGAGCGACGATCAGACACGTAACCATCCAAGACTAAAGGCAACAATTTGTGTTTGGGCGGGGTGATGGTTGGTTGAATGGTAATACACATGCACGAAGAACAGAAGGATGCAGGTTTGATACCCGCTAGTCCCATTAGATTGACTCAGCCTTCCACTCCCTAGAAGGCAATGGTAAATTGAGCAGCAGTAGGACGGATTGACACCTAACAGGCTGCCAAACAGTTAATAACAAGTTGTTCTCACTATTTCATGTAATCATACTGAAGTTTGTCAGCCTGAATTTAATAAATGAATATATTATTATTATAAACATAAATGCACAAACTTGAGTCCTATAAGTGGCACTAAGCTTCAGGATATTTAGGTTAAGGAAACAATTTTCAGTTTCAATGACTGTTGGATTTAGATTTCGTCAAGCTAGTCTGGACTTGCCAAATGGCACTCAACTCGCCTCTGTATAGTTTCTATCACCCTCTCTTATCAACACATTTCAGCCTTTGATATAATTGATCAGAGCAAGACTTTCAATCTGGTTAGGGGCCGTCCATTTAGTACCTACGCAAAATTCCGAGGAAAATTGACCCCTCCCCATACGCAAGAGTACTTTTAGCACACCCCCCCCCCCACATCCGCGTACGTACGCTTGACGCGCACCCCCCAATCTTATAGAGCGGTTTATATCCTGACTGTCAAACTGACCGGCCAAACTGTCGGGACTCGGTGCACAGCTGCAAGACAGTTAATAACAGTCAGAGGTAACGGGCATGTGGTCCTTTCCCACAGCCCTACTTAGCTCTATTAATTGCCTGATCGCTGAACTGTGACTCATTTGAAGGAAGGCCAATATAGACACTCATTTGAAGAAAGCCAATATAGACAGTATTATCGAGGCTTACCCCCTTCCTATGCGTACGCAATCAGATGCATTTGGGTTACCCTCCCTCCCCCCTCGATGCATACGTACTAAATGGATGACCCCTTAGGCTTCACTAATACTTTGCTGGATACCAAACTGTCTCTACTCCCTTTTCTTTCTCCTTAAAGCTGAGAAAGCCTAACCCTCAATCATGCTCTCACTTATGCAGTTCCACAAGGCTTTGTTCTAGGACCAGTTATGTTCATCATTTACACTATGTACCGCTCGGCACATTCATAAAAGCATCATCACCTCTGTGCTAAATTGCTCATGACGAAACTATTCATCTCTTTCTCTGCAAACTGTTTCCTGACTATAGATCATCTGCCTCAAGTGGTGCCCAATTCTCCTGGATGAAGTTCTAGTCTCCTGTGCCTCAACCCAACTAAAACCAGATTCATAGGCCTACTTATAGGTTTAAATGACCAGCTCAGAAAATTTACTCGCACCTCTATCTTCCTTAACCTCCACACACACCTTTACTACCAATTCTGCTGTCCACAACTTCAGGTGGCAATTTCGACCAAAACCTATGCTCTATCACACAACCCATCTTTTCTCATTTTTCTTATGCACATCTAACGCATGGAATCTGCCCTGTGTCTGCCTTCAAATCGCATCTACCACTTCCACAATCTATAGACTGTTAAGCTGCACTTTCTTGACAACCAAGATGGTCCAAGATCACTTTCTTAAATATGGAAACCGCCCAAATAAACCACTTAAGCTCCCACAAACCATCACATCACTCCTGTTCACTAGGTTAAATACCTGAATGAAGAGTACAAAGAACATCACTTACCTGGTACCTACAACACTCCAATCCTTACAACCACTGCTCAACCCATTCCTCCTCCACTGTAACCCTTCTCAGCCCTCCCATCACCTCGTCCTCCAAATTTGGAAATTGCTGCACAGGCCATGCTGCTCCACCCTTCTGGAACAAACTCCAGTCAAAATTATGACAATTATCTGACCCATCCTATGAACTCAATCAGCACTGCACCTCTTGCAAAATCTGTGCTGAAGTCCTTCCAAAAATCCTGTCCTGATTCCACTTCTTCCTCTGACCATTGTCATCACTTCAAATGTAAAGACTACCATAGCAATCTGTCTCATTGTCTTCCTACCTGATCTTGTGGAACAGAAAACTCAACATTGTTTTGAACTAGTGCCTTAGAATAACTTATCAATCGTTGGACACTAAAATCTCAAGATTACGATTAGATACATAATTTTGATACATAATTTATTTTCAGCACAACCTGTCACCTAAACACCAACTTCAGTCTGTACTAAATTGGTTTATCATTAGTAATGTTCCGTAGCAGACAGCTCAACATTTCATCAGCGTGGACACACTGGACAGTAGGGTGGAGCTTAACATATGAGAAAAACATTCAAATTTAATTTTTGAAAGTCTTACACCCCAAAAGTGTTTCCTTTAAGCTAAAACTAATACAGAAAAATTTGGAATAAAAAAATTATATTTAGAGGCAGCTCAAGGCTAAGAAAATGTAGTCGCTAACACTTCATACCCATGGCTGCCTCATGGACTGCTCTCCTTCTTCAAGTTGATGAAGTTCGTGAAATTTACTGAATTATGAGTGATTTGCTGATTCACTATTATTGCAAAAGCACATTTAATTGAAAATAACTTTATCAAACCAAGTTTAAATTTGAGATTGAAAATCTTCAATCATAACTCCTAAATTTTAATTTTCAGTCACCTACACACACAATAGGTTACAGAATCACAGTTGTCTAACAAATGTCCATTGTCCACATTCACTTGAAGAATACAGTTTTTGTGTTCTAAGATTAGTGTGCACTGTGATCTTAATGGGGGTGGGGGGGGGGATAGGGCCTTAGTCTTTGCTGATTGCCCTGCCAAAGTCTATTTCCTGCAGTCTGGGTTGTCTGCAGCCTGCTTGAGTCATTCCTCAAACGTCACATGATCAACTGCAAGAAATTCTACTGGAAGCTCCATCATTTTGAACAGTGACATTGACTTTGTTGTCACAAAGGTTCTTGTCCTGGAATGATCGAAGGTCAACACTTAGCCACTTGGTATGATATTGCTATTGATGTGGATCTCCATTTTGCATGACATTCTTTGTTGATGGACTGACCTGACTGTCGAAGAATGCCAAGCCAATAAGTTCTTCGGACAAATACTACAATTGCTTAGAAAACTTGGTTGATGCTGCATTGGACATAGCTCGATGGACTGCTCAGTACTTTTGCAGAGATTTCAGCAGAAACAATTATGGAGCACTTGGTGCTAGAGGAGCAGTAAACCAAGCTTTCAGGTACACATGTGCAGCAAACACACACACACACACACACACACACACATCGTGCACCCCCTTTCTTCTCTTGGGAGTCACTGCGAGCTGGTCCCAAAACATCCTAATCTTCAGATTTTAGATTACCGGATACCCATGGCAGCGAGCATGGTGCATGGCTTCAGATTACATGAATTGTATTCCTTTAGCACAAACTGCTCAGTGAGGAAGACAAGCACCAGTTCAAGGAATTCTCTGTAATCATCTATCGACTCTCAAAATGCTTATTAGCAAATTTGATGGTGCTCTGTTTAATATCCGTCACAAAAACTTGCCACATCATCTGTTGCAATGCCTGCTTCAAATTTCTCAGTGTCAATGAATCAAGTGAAGACATTTTGATCCCATGCATACTTGGAAGACTTTACTATAAAATATAAACGATTTATTACAGATATCTGATCAGTTTCACTTTGTTTCACTAGTTTGCTAAAGCATTCATGTCTGACAAACCAATTACCTCTCTCATTGAGCACATAAATCATGAACTGATAATAACCTCAAGGTTTATAGCAAACACACTTTCTTTGAACTTAAATAAAACAAAATATATCTTGTTTCATTCACATCATAAATTTGTTTCAATGTCGAATTTAAAACTTCAAATTTATGACAATGAAATTGTACAGGCAACATGATCCAAATTCCTTGGTGTATATACATGTATAGACTAGCATTTAACATGGGCAAACATATCTAAAAAATTGCAAAAATAATATCAGCATACTGTCACATATCCATCGCTGTTTTTCTCAGTATACCTTACAATGAATGTATTACTATCTAATATTCCTCTATTTGTCATACTGTACAGTACCCAGTATATTTTGGGGTTGTAATTATGCTTCTTGTCTCAAGTCCATGAAATTCTTTAGGAATGCGCACTGCATTTCATATGCTACCACACCAGATCTAAGCCTGTATTCGATGCATATAATTATGTCTAGATACAAGGTATCAAATTGGTTTATTCACGTACTGTAACCACTATATGTTTAGTTTTGATAACTACCATACTTCTGTCAACGTATATCGGTACACAGCTACAATACAAATAGCGTCTTCTCAACACTACCAGTCATGCAGCTTGTACAAATTTCATGTAATTTTCAATAAAATGCTTTGGAACTCTTCCATGATACTACTGTCTTCACAGATTTGTTTCTATGGTTTGTTACTGTTCACCTTGCACTGCACTGTTGCATATAATTTTATAGGACTTTTGAAATGATCATGAAGTTGTACGTTAGGAAATGATTTGACATGATCATGATATCCTGTGTTGAACTGACTGCCTGTAAACTATGTGAGAGGGTAAATCCAGGCTGTAGCAGGACTTTTTACCCTTTTGGATTGCCCTTCATAATTTGATTTGTCTGTTGTGTGATTCAATCAACAGTTCCAGTCAAACAATCAATATGTACATATTGCTAATCAACAGTTTCAGTCAATCAATCAATATGTACATGTTGCTAATCAACACTTTCAGTCAATCAATCAATATGTACATATTGCTAATCAACAGTTTCAATCAATCAATATGTACATATTGCTAATCAAGAAGAAATGGCTCCACAACTATGGCCCCTTTGTTAAGTTCTTAAAGTCAGTTGTGTTTTGTGATGGCTTTACAGAAATTTAATCTACATTACTGCAATAACAAGACTTACTAAAATCAGAAATTTCTTGAAAGAAATTAATTACTTTTAAACAGAAATTACTGGGCATAGTTATTATAACAATCCTTCCCAATTAACGAAGACATTTTTGGGTATCTCATGTACTACTGGACATAGACTGCTTGGTTGATGAATTTTCTGTAATGTGTTGGATGATTTAGAATGCTCCCTGATGGCAAATGTGCTTAGTGATCAGTACAATACAATACAACTGTATTTGATAGTGCCCTTCTTCCAAAGCTCAGACGTGCACACACCTCGATGGCACATATGCAATTATATTGCAGAGCAATTATGCGCGAAGGACTTGCTCGCGGTCCCTACACAGTAACCGCCTCGGACGAGGACCGAACCCGTACTCTCAGTGTTACAGGCCAACCGCTCTACCTAATTTACCTAATTGGCCACCGTGCCACCCATGCTAAACATACTCCTCTGTTCTGCTTTTTCATGGTTGATGTAACAAAATAAATTATCATTTTACCGTAGTACTTTGAATGAAACAACAAACAGACCACCAGGATTTAGATCCAGTTAGAGTCTGTAGCATCAGCATTTCATCACCATCATGCCACAGAATTACAGACGATTAGAACCAGTGTGTTTAAATCATATATCTACATGCATGCACCAGTATGTAACAGCACTCAGCCACTCCAGTTTTCCACGAAGGTCTATCGGTACTCATCGTATTCAAGCAGCAGATAGTCTTGTAGAGACAGTGGAATGGGCAGCTGATGAACACGGCAGAGGCGACGAGGTCCCAGCTGGTCTCGGATTATGACACGACAGTGATGCTGAAGAGTTCGAACAGAGTTTGCTATCGTGGCATACCACTTGCACCTCTTGCCTAAACCAAGTGCATAGTGTCTTCCTACGAAGAATCGGGCATTTAGTATTTCATTAACAGCCTGACCCTCACTGTAAATTCCTAGTGAAACGAGCGACGGAAGATGAACCATAGTCTTGACAATGGCACGCAGTATAATGAAATCTGTTACTCCAACCCCTAGTTCCTGCTGGAGCAGAGACACATTGCGACTGTTCTTCAAGTGCAAGAACTTGGCACCGTATGTAATGAGAAGTGCCGCTAACTTTGGATGGCGACCATGTTTCATTTCCTTAAAGCAAACATACTCCAAAGGCGTCACACCTTAAAAAAACAACACCAGGAATTATAGTTAAATGATCTGATCACACTAAAACCAGCATATTGACAGAAAATGCTAAACCTAAGGAAAGCATAACCCTTACAATATATATATATATATATATATATATATATATATATATATATACAATACAGCAATGCCAATAGACTATACTGAGAAAAAACAAGAGTTAAGGACCCAGCTCGCTAGCCATCGAGCATCCACAGGGTTATGCTCCTTCTGATGGTTGATTTTCAACCAATGCCTGACCTGATTTTGAAATGGTCAACATCTGGGCATTAGGCATCCATGGGTATATGCCATTTATCTATACAAGTGTGTATGTAAGGCCTTTACGAACCCGACAAAGGCTCTAACACGACTACCCAACAGATCTAAGCAGATGAGGTTTAAGTTAAATTCTCACGAAAATTAATCCAAATGTTTGCACTGCAATTTGTCCTGGAAACCTTTTTGTACGGTTAAGTTAGAAACAGTGATGAAATTTAGTAAAAGACAAATTTACATCAAGATTGCCTTGTTTGGTGTTTACATGCCAAGTGTCACACCGGTTGCATACAATAGCTTCAGCGTATGGACACCAACTGCCTTTCATCAGATCCAACTTATTCATAAACAACCAAAGGAGAATTTACTCAAGGTGCAATCGGTGAAGCCATGTAGCATCAAGATGACTATGCTTATTATTATTCATTCATTCATTCATTCCGGATATTTATATAGCGCCTCTTCAAGAAACCTACTCAGAGGCGCTCCCAGCCCAGCCACGGCCAAACAGAAAGGACTTTAGAAGTTGGTAGAAAGCAGGCAAATCATTCCGGGGCAGTAAGCGTAACGCAAGCGACAGCCCATTCCAAGTGGGTTATAACAAGTTATACATGTTCATTTTGAAAACTTTGTTCATAATATGCTGAATTAGCTCACTAATTCTCACACGTTCAGTCTTCTGTTGTGTCGGAGTGAGCGTGCTGGAGTTGATGCTCAAATCTGCTTTGGATTTCGTGTTACGGCATGCAGCACTCTTTCAATTTATATTAAATTTCATGACACTAAGAGATTAATTTGCTCACCATAAGCATCTTTTAAGTTGATGTCTGTGTTATAGCCAAGTGTTATAAGAGCCATGACGATTTCAGCAGACTCGACCGACAATGGATTCTGAAGAGCCAAATGAAGCGGAGAATATCCTGCTCGGTTGAGGAAGTTTACATCGGAACCATGAGCCAGTAACTCTTTAACAGCCGCAACCAGAGAGTGCAGAACACACTGATGCAAAGGAGTGTCATCTACAACATTGGGAAACCTCTATTTAAGCAATTCCTAGCATACCTTAGTTCGGTTCACTTATTACCTACATCAACCATCTAGTCCTCAGCTTTCACATAAAATACCTAACACAAAATTCATCATGGATATAATACAAATAACTATAGAAATAACTATAGTATTCAGCAATAGACAAATGTAGTGTGTCAGGGATACAACTGAGATCATCCAAATGAAGTCGGCTAAGCTGGGTCAATTTCAGTAACTGATAAGGAAAATGCTGCATGAAGAGTATTAATTTAATCTGTGGCATGGTAGCCAACTAGTTACAGTATTCGACCTATATGTGGAGAGTATGGGTTTGAACTTCTCCAAAAGGGTTACTGTTTAAGGACCTTGAGCAAGTCCTTCGTGCAGAGTTGCTCAGAGCCATTGCTTTTCTGTTGTGTGGTCGTGTGTTCAACTTTGACCGTTGAATGGGTTGTATTTCATAGAAACATAGTTGTATTTCACTACTATTTTTATCTTGATCATTACCATCAACCTGTGCAGAATTTGTTCAGTCAGCTTGGAAATGTGCACTGCAACTTGCTTCTTGCACTGGAACCAGCACACATGATTAGCAACACATTATTCTCTTTCAAGGCTACTATATACAGATCTGTGAAAAGTATGTGGACAGCACCGGATGATCATGTTTTCTACAGACATACATACAATGTCATACATACATATGTACATACATACATACATACATACATACATACATACATACATACATACATACATACGTACATATATATATACATATATACATACATACATACATACATACATACATACATACATACAGTACATACATAGGGCCTACATACATACATACATACATATGTACATATATACATATGTACATATATACATATGTACATATATACATACATACATACATACATACATACGTACATATATATATTAGGGTGCCACTCAAAAATAATTTTTTTAATTTTCATCTTCCCACCCCCAAATGTGTTCCTAATGTTAAAATAGATATGCTCACAAAATTTGGATGCATTCTAATAATATTTACTGGTAGCTCAACACTGATGAAGTTTTACAATATGTGGCATTTTTCCGATATTGCCGTACAATGTCAATTTCAACACCAGAAGTCAGACGACTCGGAATCTTGTCCAAATGCTCACAAAGGACAATGGCTGTTGCTAATTACTGCAGAATTCCAAAAGTTACTAATACTGTAGTGTGTATTGTGTGTGACTGTGTGTAATAATCAACACATAGTGCAATCAGTTTCACACGAACAATGACAGAAAATCTCATAAATGTTAATCATTTGTCTCTGCGGATGCTGCTGCACTAGCTGTAGTAAATGTGGACTTGTTTGGATTTAGAAAGTCATGTCAGTTCTTGCTGCAAGTCTACGACTTGCAGCAAGAACTGTTTCTGTCCCTCTTGATTTGTTAGGACTCCATTGAAACTCTGGATCAAAGCCACTCCGTGCTCGGTTTCATTGACAACTTTCAAACTTCTCACTTTCTGTTGGGCAACAATGTAGGTGTTGTCACTGTCCCATGTATCTGGATTGTAGGCTAGGAAATGTTGTGGTATATCCAATGCTGTGAAAAGTTACCTGTTGTGTTACCACACAAAGTCAAACAGCTGATTCTGATAAAGTGTTGTAGTGAAGGCAATGCGTTGAGGATGATCTGTTGTTTTGACGTCTAGCTCTGCAACCATGGCAGACTTCATCTCTGCAGAAACTTCAGAGTCAAGAAAGCGAGATCCACCAGAATTTCACTCACATACCATAAGTGACCAGCGAATGACAGCTTTAGCATCATGTGTCTTCTTGTAGCTGTCTAAGTCACAGAGTAACTGTAGATAATTCCATGGAGCAGATAAAGCACATGCACATGAAGACCAGGCCTTCGGATAGACCTTCAGTACGAACGTGTTGAAGTGACCGAGAGCTGATAGTTCTCGTGCAGTCAGCCGGAATTGGGAGCGAAAAAGAAAAATCTTCAAACTATATATCAGCTACACCATCCACCTAGCTCGGTGGAAGGGTCAGGGTGACTGAATATGAACACTCACACTGCCTGACTCGGACTATGCTCCGAGAAATAGAAGCAACAGTTACAGAAGCTATCGGTAATCGTCCCTTAGCTGAAACTGTAAGGTCCTGAGCACTGAATGACTGTATACGAGGTCATCCCAAACTGGATTTAGAGCCGATGCTATGGAATCTACCTTCAAAACACTTTCGTAGTCTGATCGGTCAATCGAGCCCCAATGCTCACCAAATCTCTGAAACAACTTGATGTTTGTTCCACTAATTGGTCTTCTCAATGTATCAAACAATTTAGCTACCTTTAGTTCCATGATGTGACGCCTGCAAGCGAAGCTGACCAGATCATTGCCCAACTTTTCTTCCAAAAGTACGCAGGCACCGGCATGAACTCCTGAGTTACTGGCTGTTGCTAATATCCCCAATCAAAGCCAAAACCCCTAATATCACTCACTAATGAGCTAAATAGCAAATGAATAATCAAAGTTGCATTATAATCAGTCACCTGTGGTTCTCAGTGAAGACTAGAGTGATGCACAAGTTACATGTAGGCTAAATGAAAACTATACAGGACTACTAGCACAGACACACATTAACAGTACCACGTATTTCTTACATTGTGACAGTACTGGGTACTATGATTGATTATATTTATTACAAATAATAACAAACTCAGTCTGCAGCTCAATAATGAAGAATGTGAACAAGAACACCTTCACTTGTGAACATTAATATTGCAACAATACTGAGTTACTCAAGAATTCATTTACTCTGGTTGAGAAAAATTTGAGTAAAAAATACATTTTATCGCAACAAACGTGTATGCTGTAATATTAAAAATATGAGCTCATTGAGCTACCAGTAAATATTAATATATCTCAATGAAACTTAGCACAGTTCAAACCTCTCCACAGCTTCAATTATATCTTCAAATATGCTGATGATTGCTATCTTTTGATCTTGGCTTCAAATATTTCCACCACGGATGCAGAATTAGATCACATTAGTGCCTGGGCTCGCAAATGTAATCTCCACCTAAACCATTCTAAATCTAACGAAATTATCTTGACCAGACCAAATGTGAATCTTGAACAAGGTCCTCCAATTATACGTGGCATAAAAAGGGTCACATCCCTGAATATATTGGGTATCGAGATTTCCGCAAAGCTCGGTTTTTCCTCCCATATCCAAAAGATTTGTGTACGGGCCAAGCAATCTCTCCATGCCCATCGTATTTTAATCTCGCATGGGCTCTTGGGAGTCAGGTTATATGATGTGGTCCGGTCCACCACTGTCAACCGAATGCTTTATTGTTCCCAAGTGTGGTGGGGCTTTGCCAGCAAACAGGAACGTGACTCTCTAAGTGCTGTGGTCCGCAAGCTGGTACGCTTTGGATTCCTACCAAAATCTTTTCCCACTTTTGAGGAACTCTGTAAAAAGCCGACCATGACCTTTTTAGAAATATCTTAAATAATCCCGGTCATATCCTTCATTACCTACTACCCCCTGTCCTATATACTGGTCATGATTTGCGCCCACGCTCACATAACCGTGTTCTTTCTAGATTTGATTCCCTCACCAGGCGTGGTTTCCTGGCTAGGATGTTGTACAGCTAAGCCATATAGTGTGTTTTAGTTTACTATTTACTAACTTTTTCGCTACTATTTGATAACTTTGTATAACTTTGTATGTACAGCGCCGTGCGTTTGCCAGCGTTTAATAAAGAACACACTTACTTACTTACTTAGTTACTATGCATCATAAAGAGAACACAATGAGGGGGTGGGACCGGGAATATGCCGCATTATTTTTTTTACATTACGTTGAGTGGCACCCTAATATATATATACATATATACATACATACATACATACATACATACATACATACATACATACATACATACATACATACATACATACAGTACATACATAGGGCCTACATACATACATATATATGTACATATATACATATATACATATGTACATATATACATACATACATACATACATACATACGTACATATATATATACATATATACATACATACATACATACATAGATACATACATACATACATACAGTACATACATAGGGCCTACATACATACATACATACATATGTACATATATACATATGTACATATTAGGGTGCATCATATGCCCCAAAATATTTCAAAAGAGTTTGTCCCTATTTCATTTCTTTTCCTATTACTGAAAAGGCATGTTTACCAAAATTTGGCAATATTCTGACATACACTAGGTATCCCACCCAACAACTGAAGTTTTGCAGGAGCGAACTATTACGAGAATGTCATACATGTCAGACAAGTTGCACTAGGGGTGTCCAGAAATATGATACATCGCAGAAAACACCCATACTCAAGTTTTTTTCATTATTCCATTCATTAGTTGTCTATAAATATTTTTTCAGAATTTTAAAATGTTATCCTGAGGTGGCTCAAAGCCCCCAAACATACCCTACTTAAATACCCAGGACTGAAGGCTTGGGACTAAGAACTTGGGTTCATTGTGAATTTACTCTTTTTATCACAAAAAATTAACAAAGAGTCCGATTTGGACGAACTTTTTGGAACTTGTTTGACTTGACAAGAGTTACATCTGGGAAAAATGTAGACACCCATATCAAGGTCATTCAAGGTCATTTCAAGGTCAGCATAAACGAAATCTAGCAGAAACGAGAAAAATGGCCAGATCTCGGCTAATAATCGTTGAAATCGGCTAGTTTTTCACTTGTTTTTCTCGCCTTGATAAGTCCTACTTCCTATAAGAAACAAGGCTACTAAATGCAAGGCAATCCAAGGTTATTTTAAGGTCATAAAGGTCAATTAAATTGAAAATCAGAGAAAATGGTCATAACTCAGCCAGATATTGCTCTATTTGGGTGATTCTTTTACCTGTTTGCTCGTACTGATAAGGGCCACATACCAGAGGACATAGTACTAAAAGGATAACTTAATCCAAGGTCATTTCAAGGTCAAAAAGTAAAATCAAGAAAAATGACCATAACTTTGAGTCACCAAAATGAAACAACATTTGGTTGAGCTACAGCCATTTCCCATGATTTTAACCCTTTGACCTTGAAATGACCTTGGATTATGTTGGTCTCTTAGTCCTGTATCTCCTCGAATGTAGTCCTTATCTGCCCGAGCAATTAGATAAAAGAATCACTCAAATAAATCAGTATTTGGCTGCGTTATGGCCATTTCTTCTGATTTTTATCTCAAATTGACCTTTTTGACCTTAAAATAACCTTGGATTGCCTTGCATTTAGTAGCGTTGTTTCTTGCAGCAAGTATTTCTTATCAAGACGAGAAAAATAAGAAAAAACTAGCCGATTTCAACAACTATTAGCCGAGATCTGGCCATTTTTCTCGTTTCTGCTAGATTTCGTTTATTCTGACCTTGAAATGACCTTGAATGACCTTGATATGGGTGTCGACATTTTTCCCAGATGTAACTCTTGTCAAGTCAAACAAGTTCCAAAAAGTTCGTCCAAATCGGACTCTTTGTTAATTTTTGTGATAATAAAGTAAATTCACAATGAACCCAAGTCCCTAGTCCCAAGCCTTCAGTCCTGGGTATTTAAGTAGGGTATGTTTGGGGGCTTTGAGCCACTTCAGGATAACATTTTAAAATTCTGAAAAAAATATTTATAGACAACTAATGAATGGGATAATGGGAAAAGCTTGAGTATGGGTGTTTTCTGCGATGTATCATATTTCTGGACACCCCTAGTGCAACTTGTCTGACATGTATGACATTCTCGTAATGGTTCGCTCCTGCAAAACTTCAGTTGTTGGGTGGGATACCTAGTGTATGTCAGAATATTGCCAAATTTTGGTAAACATGCCTTTTCAGTAATAGGAAAAGAAATGAAATAGGGACAAACTCTTTTGAAATATTTTGGGGCATATGATGCACCGTAGTACATATATACATACATACATACATACATACATACATACGTACATACATACATACATACATACATACATACATACATACAGTGTACATACATACATACATACATACATGTACATGCATACATACATACAAGAAAATCGATTTTTTCCTACTATTTATATACTGTCCACATACTTTTTCACAGTACTGTAGCTAGCCATGACCACCATATTCTTTTCAGTTCAAACTGTGTTGGATGTGCAAAAATCTTAACCTCATAGCATTTGTGTGTTTAGTCAAGCTGGTTCTTAGTCCTCAAATCGTCCATCATTAACCTTGGACAGCACAACCTGAATAGAGATTCTGAACATGTGTCATTAACTGTGGATGAAAATTCATTGGTTAGTCTCTACAAGTCTGCATGTGAATCCAGCGTTCTGTTCTACAACTCTAACATCAGTAGGCCAGCTCTTCTTCTTCTGGTTCTCTGCCTCTTAAGCAGGTTCAAATGTCCAACGTCGCCACTCCTCTCGTTTTTGGGCCTCTTCTTTGAGCTTTCCGTATCATCCAATCCAGCATCATCTGTCGTGGTCTTCCTCTTCTCCTTCCCTCCATTTTTCCTTCAATGACCAGTTAAGCCAGCAAGAAACAGTAAAAGGGTTTCTTAAATGGTGCTATAGAAAAGCCCATGCATATATTGTATTACAGATTAGCATTATCTGGGTAGCAAACCAGAACCAAGAAATCCATCAATAACAGCAAGTATGATAACCACATAATTATTGTAGGAACGTCTACCTGATTCTCTGACTGGTAATGACAGGATAGTCTTTCCATAAGCACTTCGCAGATGTACCAAAACAGCTTCTTCGAATCCCTTTTCTGCTGCAATGTACATACTTGTGCGACCATCTTCATCCACAGCATTATAATCGGCTCCTCCAAGGATCAACTCACGAATGCATTCCAAGTGATTGTTCTTTGCAGCTAGATGCAGTGGGCATGTATCACCTTTGTGTGGGAAAGCTAAACAAAGAAAAGAATTGGAACTTTTGGTATATTCCTCCATTTGAAAGCCATTACATTAGGCGGTTAGACAAGGCCGACAGTTACTAATTGGCGCTGTTGATATGTGAAGTTAAGCAATGTTGAGCGGGTGACAACTGACCATCCATAGAAAGTCAAGTCACCTTGTAATTAACTCAGCTGCAAGTCAAACTTGAATGACATAAAAGAGCTGGCATCGCCAACAAAACCGCACAACGAATTCCAAAGCTTCAAATGACCACAGACATATTCAATGAACACTGTTCTGGAATGGCGTACAGCATCACATAAATTATTTTCATGCTCATGTAATGAACAAAGATACTAGGCTGATTGACACTTAATATCTTGTAAACTGAAACAGAAATGTAGCCATGGTAACAGTGAGGTGCCAGGAAATTGTTTGGATCGTAAGGATCATTTGAAATTTCTAAATTTTCAGATAATATTTCGAGAACATTGTCACAAAGTCTGACTGCTGTTGGAATTGTCAATTGCCATTATCTGCTAACTCCAACCTCAAGCAGAGGGCTTTTGCCGTTTATAATAAATTTTTAGAGGATATGAAAAAGCA
The DNA here is from genome assembly GCA_020284085.1 of Aporrectodea caliginosa. Taxonomy (NCBI): domain Eukaryota; kingdom Metazoa; phylum Annelida; class Clitellata; order Crassiclitellata; family Lumbricidae; genus Aporrectodea; species Aporrectodea caliginosa. The sequence goes on from JACEVL010001045.1 coordinate 233,804, forward strand.
CTGTGTCGACATACACAACTGCAAAATTATTATAACTTTTACATTATGAAAATTTGTTGCCTTAGGCACATTATGACTATGAACACCAACTTTCACAAAATAATATCCAGCACTAAACATAGCTATGAATGCCATACAGGGTATCTACAGCGGGTATCTATGTATATTTGTTTATTTCTTAAAGACAGCAGGCAAAATGCTGTAGGTTAACAGTAACAATTGACAATATGGCTACTTATGATTGAGTTTGTTAGTACAAGTTTCTATACAACATTCTTCGGATAAAGTTCATCGAGTCTTTATCTGAGGTAGAAGTTGTCTGCCCTTTACCAAAAGTGATATAATGGTTTGCGCTGCAGAGCCCTGATGGATGTTGTGCAAGAGACACCAGAAACGGATGGATGGGTTGAGAGGGAACACTTGTTGCGTAGCCATATCGCACGTTTTAGGAGAGTTCATCCATAAGTTGTTTAATATGTTCAATTAGCGATCTGCAGTGGTGGGGAAGTCCTGGGGCAAAAGCAAAATGCATAGGACAATGTATCTTCACTTGGAAATGCTTAAACCCATTCGGTTAGGGGAAGCTTATCCTCAGCAAATCACAACCTAAAGCTGCAAGTATGTAACCTGATAATTGGGATCTTGCTAACCATTTGTCTTGCTCCACTGTGGTCTTCTATACAATGTTCCCTGATTAACAAGAGCACCAGCATCAAGCAGCAGTCGCAGACAGTCTGTATGTCCAGCCTCGGCCGCTAAATGAACTGGTGTCACGTCATACATGTCAGGAACATCCAGATCAGCTGAAAACAATTCCATAAACATCGAAGATTACTTGAGGTGAGAAACTCCAAAAATGTTATTCAATTACAAAACTTCCATTGCCACATAGCATCTAACACATACAGATGTCTAAAATATCTAGATGTAACAAGATTATTCGTTATACGGATTTATATAGCGCCCTCTATGGCCATCCTTTTCTCCTCCATGCTTCACAACCCTAGCCATGTCCTAAGTTGTCTACTGCCTCCTATAAAGAATGTTACCTACTCACTCTATCCTCACTTGCACAATCAAGAGATCCCATGTGCTGACGCACTAACCCGGTGTGTCTTTATCATATGAATGCTATACAAATGATTCCATTTCTATACCCTCAGTCCCTCACCACCCCAAAGACATCTGTTATTAACTTTCTTTGACTGTTTATTATCCAGTGACCCCACAGTGCTTTTGCAGGTGGTTCAATAAAGTACATACTTACTTTACTCAGGAGCGAATATCTGCACATGTCTGACCTCATCTCATCTAATGACTGATGCAACATCATTATGACAATGCCCAAGGCATTAGACCATTCATTCATTCATTAAGAGCATTTATATAGTGTACTCAGAAGTACTCCCAGCCCCACATGACAAATAATAACAGTTTTCAAGCGTTTGTACAAAGTGCATGCACCATCGCTAGCCAACATATTCAGATCCAAAGGAAGACTATTCCACGTAGATTGCCCAACTACCGAAAAAGTGCAACACTGCATTGTCAAGGTGTAGGCAAAAGGAACTACTAGGTCACCACAAGTGCTCAGTCAAACAAAGATTCCTGAGGCCAGCCAAACCTGAAATTAGAAAGCAGCTCAAGCTCGCATTCTCCAGTCGGTATCGCCAAACCCAAATCAGAATCTTAAATAAGCTGGGAAATAGGTTGCCAATGAAATACATCATGCATGCAAGTGCGAGATATGGTCAAATTCTGAAATGCGACCAATAAGTCTAGTAGCTGCATGAAGCACACATTCTAGCTGCCTAATGCACCCAATGCCGACATAGATGACGCTACAGGAGTCACTCCTACTACTAATAAAAGTAAGTAAGTAAGTAAGTATATTCTTTATTGAACCAGCTGCAATCCGCATTCTGGTATACATACATCATATATATAATAAACAATCAATAGTCAATATGAATAAAGCATTCTCACTATAAAAGTTTTTTCATATTATGGTCAGCTAAAGGTAAAACACGGTCATGTGCTTGGGGTCGAAGGGAATAGACATGTACAAGACCAGGTGCAGCTTTAAAGTAAGCTTTATGTGAGAGAGAGCAAAAAAATGACTCGTAATTGGCAAACATGATAAGACCAAGCACGACAAAGGAGATCGACATGTTCAGAAACAGCCAGATGAGTGATATGGTGGATAGTGAGTATGGCCAAAGAATCTAGTTTTCTTAGCTGCAACCTATTACCCAGCCAAATGGGTGACATCCGTGCCCCAAGCATCACCATAACCTGTTGCATTGTGTCACTGCAGTATGAGCATCAGATGCTGGACAAAGCAGATATGCCTGGATGTCATCAGCCTAAAGCTGACTCAAAACACCACACAAGGCCAGGACAGTTGCAATGTCAGCAGTGTACAAAATGGGCCCAGGACAGAGCCATGCGGCAGACCAAAGAAGTAGTGACCCAATGATATCGAGTGCACCTAACAGGACAACAACAAAAATGTCAAGCTAGTTGAGCGAATTACCAGAACGCCAAAGAAAACCAACAGATGTTTGTCTAAAACCTTGTCATCAAGTGTGTCAAAAGCTGCACTGACATCAAACAGCTCTGGCCAAAATGGTAACTACGGACCATTGTGCCATATACAGTCTTCCTAATCATGTGAAGAACGCGCCATCTCTGGAGACATTTAAAGCCCAGCTCAAGACTTATCTTTTTAAACAATCATATGACTGCCATTAACTTTGAACTCGTGTACAGCGCCCTTTCCTTCGGCCTCGGCTGAGCTACGGCGCTATACAAATCGTCTTATTATTACATGTATAGGTCTATCCGAAAGCAGGCGAATCAAGGACTTGATGAATGGTGTGTCTGAAACCTCACTCAGTAGCCAGGAGCAAATTCTTGCTGGTTGCATTACTCTTAAATGTCAGTTATTCATAACTAAGCTTCAAGCAAACATTGCATTTGAGTTTGTATTATGCTGCCTGTATCTTTTCTATGCAAATGAAGTTTTTTGAAAGCAGTGCTAAAATAATTTTAAGTAATACATATTTTATACTTGACAGATCAATACCGAGTTGGTAGCAAATGCACGTAGAGTTCCATAATAATTTTCTGGTGTAAATATGCTCGATAAAGTTTACCTCTTGAAGACATGCAATATTTACACGTTAAGAGCAGATATGACACGATGGACAGGCAGGTGCAAAAAGCAACTCGATAAAAGTCCGTTATCTAGACAGAAACTGGCACCCAATCAAACAGGTGACATATATAGTGACTTAAATGCAAGCAGCGTAACCTCCATATTCGATAAGAAGACGAACTATATCCGTGAATCCCCGACTGGCAGCGAAGTGCAGTGGCGTCCAGTAGTTTTCCAGTTTATAGAACAGTGACATATTGTACGTTTCGGCGTTGACGAGCACTCTTTGCTCCAAGAGGTATTTAACCCCGGCTGCGTCTCCCAACTTTGCTTTCTCCACCAGCAATCGTCCATTTTCGATTTCCTGCTGCAACAGGACATCGTTCGTCCTGCTCCATGCCGCCATCTTAGTTCATCGTTGTTTTATCTCCGGCTCCGACCAATGACTAGCTAAGAACCGGTCGGTGATGCTCGACGAATATTTCGGCGAGACCACGCCCAACTCCTATTATTTTGTCGGTACTGTAGGCCTACTAGTCCTACGTAAATTGCGATTTTATAACTTTTTCTCACGTCTGTATCCAAAGGCATCAACCAATGGCGCACTGGATAAAGTTTGAATAATAATTTGTTAAACGGGGGGGCCCGTGGCGCATTGGATAACATCTGGCAAAGAGACCGAGAGGTACCGAGTTCGAGCCCCGTTGGGCGGATATGCTTTGTGTTTGCAGGCTGTCTGTTCTGTTAGTAGTTAAGATTTGTGTCTTGTGAATTGCATAATTGTACACTGTAACCGGTTGCGGTTTATCAACCGGATTGTTGAATAAACGAAAATATATATATAAATATATATATATATATAGGCCCCTAAATATATATATATATATATATAACAAAAGGCAGAAGCTACCACACAATCTGCACTAGGCCTACATGTAGGACCTATAGTGATGAGTATGAACAAAACGCGACAGGCCTTCGATCTAGACCTAGGCCTATAGGTTATTCTGCAATAGTGCTGGGTCGATTTATCATTTCTTTTAAACAGATACGGAACCGAAGTCGGTATTAAGAAAGCAGAAAGAATCCGGCAAACAGAATAACAACCGAAGAAACAGGAAAGACGGTATGCGCAGTATTTAAAGAGGTAGGCCTATACAGGGGCGTCCATCCCATGGGGGGAATGAAGCAGAAATCTTCACAGCCTTTTCAGAGGGAAGAAATTTTTTAATACGTTAAATGTCTCCTCGGTTTTTGCATCTTAGAAATTAATCGATTTATTTTTTGATTTGATGCGGCTCATGCTGATATGTCAGTGCAGTCAAAAACTGAAACTTATCAAAGAACATGCATGGTAGTCTCTAGTTGTAGAAGCACAACGATTGCAACGGTCCATGATGTTGATGCAAACTTTCCGGTTCGTTGAAAAAGACGATCACCCAGGCAACATGGCGAGAAAACTGAGAAAAGGACAATAGGCCTAAATGTGGTGCTCAGTAGCACAGACCACTATCGTTTTGGTGTTTACACTACAACACTGGTTAGTGTTGCTTGTCAAATACAGGACCGTTTCCAGGATGACAATGTCATGCTAGGTAGGCCTATATTTGAAGAAATGGATAATTTTATGCCAAGGAGGTTGTTAACAGAGGATAACGTACCGACAGACAGTATAGCTAACCTATATAACTTCTGCGACCTAACTTGAACTGATTCACCTATAGATGATACAGGCACAGGCAGTGACGATGATGACGAGCAAAAGACACATCTGTCGACCGGACAGTTGATTTAAAGCAGTTATGTTAAGCCATTACGTGTGTGGGGCGCGGTGGTGTAGAGGTATGTTCGGTGCCTTGCAGCCGGAGGGTTGCGGGTTCGAATCCACCTCAAGGGGTATATTTGGTGCCTTGCAGCAGGATGGTTGCGGGTTCGAATCCACCTGAAGCCGCTGCGTAGGGACCCTGGGCAAGTTCTTCACTCGCAATTGCTCATGCGCTTCGGCGTGAAACTCCGATTCAGTGTCCGCGCTGTAGTCGGGAGCGCCTCTGAGTAGAAATCTTGAAGGGGCGCTATATAAATATCTGAAATGAATGAATGAATGAAATGAATGATATGTCAACTTTCAGGCAATCCAACACTCCCCAGCCTGTAGAAAATCCTGGTCTCCTTGCCGTGACCAGCTGCTCAGCTGAGCGAGTAACGAGTGGCATCAGGATTGTGAGAAATCAACGGCGATCAACCATGACTGGTTCGACCCTCTGACAGTATTAGCCTGTGACCGAGACGCTACTCTATCACTACTGGACGAAAAATTTTAATAGTTGATCGCTTGGCTACGTACGCGCTCTGCTGCTCTAAGGAAGCACCTATTGTGATTTTAGCACTTATGTTGGTACTGTCTGGCCTCTCTCGTGGTATGCCTCTGTCTGTGTACAAGCATAGGCCTACATATTTTATAATGCATAATGGCGCTTGATTAGTGAACTAAAAGTTAAAGAATCTAACAGTAAAATTGTGTTTCAAATTTCGATAAACAATATTTCCTCTTGTATCCACAGTCGACCAATCGTCTTGGGCTGTGGTGGGGGGACAATCTGATGGGGAATGCTTCATAGGCGTAAGGGGGGATGGACACCCCTGGGCCTATAGGCTATATAAAATTTTTAGTTCCCTCACGCTTAGGCTAATGTGTGCGCATAGCGGCATAGCCTAGGCCTAATCATTCTGCCCTGCTGATGAAAAAGAGTAGGCTTAAATTGCCTAGTTACGGTCCCATGCTAGACTGGAGTAGGCCTATATGGTAATTTGGAGTAGGCTAAATGACGACAATATAAATTACACGTTTTTATATAGCGATCGAGTAGCCTCGACTCTGCTAATTTTCCGAGGAATTGATCTGGTGATATCGTTCGAATATATCACCACCGCTGCCCGTTTGAATGGGCGCTATACCATTTAAGGTCCCCATGCGCATGTAGCCTATACAGTATACATGTATATAAGAGGTCGTTGGTACAGACCGTGCTAGCTCGAGGTTTAAATCTCTTAAATTAACACTTTCGTGAGGCGAAACGTGATTCGCAAACACTCACGTAGCCTACAGAGGTGCAATATGGGTCCCATACGCGCTAACAGTCTAACCAATTGATAGGCCTATTTAGCTAAATGGGTCAACGTAATAAGTATAGGGCCTATATAGGCCTACGTGCAGTATGGGAATTGTCAAAAAATAACTGGGGGTTAGACGTTGATTTATGTGCAGTTTGGGTGTGAAATGTATCCTAAAATGGGATCCTAAAAAAGACTAGGGGGTTGAACGCCCAACCCCCCGGCAATTCTCACCCTGCCTATATGGGCCTGTTCGTAACAGAATTTGTGGCACCGTGCATTTAGGTTAGAAAACAGCAATCCATTCATATGGTTAGTCGTAAACCAATAAAATGTCCAAGTGTGGTCTATAGTTCGCTAGTTCGCATTGGGAATTCCAGATGCATCTGTGGCACTTCTGTGCCAGACATATGTTCCTGTTGCTGATCTCGTCACGGCGCTTGATTACAGCTCTTGTAATCAAGCAGTCCAAGGAACGAAAGAAACTTTGGACGACGTTCAATGGCCTTTCTGGTAGCCGCTCTTCAAGCCACCCTGCAGTCACAGTCTTCTCCAGCTTTCACCGCTGATGCATTCTTGAAACGACTCACTGTTACTACCAGCTCCGTCAGTTGCATGTTGTCCTGTGTCAGTTGCGTGTTGTCCTGTGTCAGTTGCGTGTTGTCCTCTCACAGGGCCGTATTAAGGGGGGTGCTAAGGGTGCTGCAGCACCCGGGCCCGCAGTTTTTGGGGGGCCCGCATTTTCAGAAGTGAAGAAATTCTTTGGTTAATATGCTTGCTATTAACTGTAGGGCCTACTAATCGGTTGTCAGACACTTTTTTAAAACAAATACACCACAAGAAAAGCATCTTTAGGTACATGTAGTTAATACTCACTAGTAAGCATGCATGCTATAAATATGTGCGTGATGGACCGATGGTTGGCAGAGGGGGCCTTTGGAAGGCAGGAATTACAGCATCCGGGCCCGCACTAGCTTTAATGCGGCCCTGTCCTCTCATGATGCTGCTGTTGTACTTGTCCACGCCTTCGTCACCAGCAGAGTTCATCACTGTTGCTCGGTTCTTTGCTGGTCACCCATCTGGCTTAATAGGGCGTCTTGACCGGGTCCTTCGTTCTGCTGCTAGGCTTATTTGTCATATTCCAAAATAAGCCCCTGCAGTTTCTGCTTACATGCTGGATGTATTGCACTGGCTTCCTGCCTTGCAACGCATCTCCTATAGCATAGCAGCGGTGTCTCACTGGAAGTGCTCCGTCCTACTTACCTGATCTCTGTCGCCCAGTTTCCGACTTAACCTCTCGTCGAGCTCTGCGCTCTTCGGCAAAGGGGGAGCTATTGGTCCCTCGGACCCGCTCCTCGGTCAGACAGCGTCGAGCCTTCTTGGTTGTTGGCCCCACCACTTGGAATGGAAACCCGCTTGCGTTACGCTTACTGCCTCGGAATAATTTGCCTGCGTCCTTTCTGTTTAGCCGTGGCTGGGCTGGGAGCGCCTCTGAGTAGGCTTCTTGAAGATGCGCTGTATAAATTTCCGGAATGAATGACTGAATGAATGAATGAAGACATCTATCCAGCCTGCCTGCCTGCCTGCCTGCCTGCCTGCCTGCCTGCCTGCCTGCCTGCCTGCCTGCCTGCCTGCCTGCCTGCCTGCCTGCCTGCCTGCCTGCCTGCCTGCCTGCCTGCCTGCCTGCCTGCCTGCCTGCCTGCCTGCCTGCCTGCCTGCCTGCCTGCCTGCCTGCCTGCCTTGAACACTTGAAACTTCTTGAAAGTTGAAACACCATGCAAACACCAACCTCTGCGAAATCGGTCGATATCGCTTTGTTCGGAAACACCGAAATCAAACCGAATTTTAAAAAATGTCCAAAAGCGATAGCTGGTTAGAAATTAAACCGATTCCGACTTAGCTCTAATATACAAACCCTGACAGCAATTTAAAGACTTATAAAGCGTCTCTCACAGTGCACACCAATCAGAGGCGCTCCCAGTGCGATAGTCCTCGAGAATAAAGACAAGTTTTGAGGTAACGAAAAGATGTAGCAGGCCCACCACATAGTATGGTGGTGCGAACAAAGAGGGGAAGTTTATTCCATAGCGAAGGGCCAATGCAGGCAAAGGCACGGGACTGGGCTATGGCCGTTCTCACACGAGGAATAAAAAGATCAAGACGATCCGAAGAGCGTAGCGGGCGAAGGGCAGCAGCCGAGGTAGGCCGACGTATTGAGTCATAGAGGGATTTCGGGGCAAGACCTAGGTAGGATCGGCAAATGAGGACAAGTACCTTTAACTGGATGAATGCAGTAAGAGCTAGGAAGCCAATGTAGTTGTTCAAACATGAATGTAGAGATATGGGAGAATCGCGGCAGACGGGCAATAAGTTTGGCAGCTGCATTAAGAACCGATTCATCTCTGAGAAGTTTCTCTCGACGAGGCGCTATACAAATGGTCAATTATGATTCCGATCATAACTAGACTGACGATCGATGGCACTCTTTAATTTAATTCTAACAAGAGTTCGTATCTTTTGTTTGGTAGCTGAGGTTCGACCTTCGTTACCTTTATATCTCGGATAAGTCATTGATGACGTTAAATTTCATCTATCAGACACAACAAAAGAATTTCGTCACCATCATTAATTTTTGTCGTCATTGTGTGTGTTTGCAGTAATTTATAGTTTAAGAAAAATAGGTCCAGTCAGAGCAAAATAGTTTTTCTAGATTACAATCTCATTTCCAAGAGCACAAGTAAGTAGCACAATCGACCGACGTTTATTTGATCAACCTTTTGAATTACAACGGCATATTATACACCTAATTGTGCGAGATTTGCTATTATTTCTCGCAAAGAAAGAAATAAGCATTTTCTGCAGTTAGCGGATTTCGTGCATAATTATGTACTCTAAGAAAAGACGATTGAAGGCGTCTAGCTGTTCCTGACGTTCTCGTCCGTCGTCGACAACACAGTCACAACAGTTAGACCAGACAACGGCGAAACCTTCTTCCAGTAGGCTAGACCTAGAATGAAAGACGTTAATAGGGGGCGAAGTGAGAGAGCTAACTGACGCTCAATCGGGCAACATCGGAGAGTCTTGGTGGCTAGCGATGCTAAAGGTTGGCGGCTAATTTTCGCGAGACTTAGCCTAGGCTTTCTCTTGCGCGTTGTCATCTTGCGACGAAACCGAGACTTCTTTAGATATTCTTGCATTAATGAAAGTTATGCAACATGTTTACAAAAGACACAGCATTACATAACTTAAAGAAAGTCTGCGATAAGCTTCGGCCAAAAACAGTGCGTAATAAACCCGTTTATGAGATGTACTTCGTTATCATCGGTTCTCCGATGTTGCCCAATTGATCATCAGCGAATGCCTTCTCTCTCACTTCGTGCAGTATTAACGTCTTCTTTCATTCTCCATCTCACCTTTCGTCTCCATCTCACCTTTCATTCTCCATCTCACCTTTCGTCTCCATCTCTGCCAACCAGAGCACCACTCCGATCACATTGTCCGTCCTTCACCTCTCCCTCTCCGTCTAATTTCATCGTAGTCTCGAAATTTCTACAAATTTTTTGCGCCCAAGAAAGGCCTCTGGCGGCCGAGCAGATAGCGGAATGACCAAGGAGTGAGGAGACCGAGGTACATAAGGTCTGAAAGAGATATGAAGGAGCTACCCCGACGAGAAAGTTGCGCATAATTGTCAGCATTTTGAACTGAATGTGCTTGAGCACAGGAAGCCAGTGGAGAGTTTCCCGAATAAAGGTAGATATGTGAGACCACAAATAAGGTGCGCAGCAGCGATAAGTATAGACTGAAGCTTAAAAAGGTTTAGCGAAGAGACACCAGCGTAGATAGAGTTACCGAAGTCAACCCTAGTAAAATCAATGCATGAACGAGAGTGTTGACCGCGTGAGGAGAGAGCGAGTGACGGATGGTGCGGAGTTGACGTAGATGAAAACGAGAGAACTGGATTCAGTGTAACGCCAAGATCACGAACTGAGGCAGAGTAGTGGACGTCTGGGAACCTAGCGCGGACAAGTTCCATGTCAATCTTCGCTAGTTGGGCTCGACCGCCAAGCCAGATGAATTGGGTTTTGTCTGAATTAACCTTTATCATCCCAGATACTGAAATTGTTATGCAATCACTTTTTAATTTAGTTATGATGCAGTTTACAACCAATATAGAGGCGATCAGTAACAAAAGTAATTTATTTTCAGTTCATATCTGAATTGTGCATATGTTCCCAAAGTGGAACGTTGGGTCAATTTGACTATCATAAGCACCGTGCATTAGTTAAAATGTAACTTTTTCAAAGTAATTCATATATGCAATGTGCAAAAGTTGTGATTCAAGGTTGTGTTAGTATTTCATTTAGGCCTAACTGAAACAGTTTCAGGTGAATTAGACACTGCCAAGTCGATTGTGTTCCTGGGTATGGTATGTTTCAAAGCTCAGTTCGTGGAGCCATTTGTCGCATTTTCCACACTTCTTCCTATAGTGTTGCTGTAGCAGCAAGCACATCTACATTGTGTTATGAACTCAATGAAATGGTTCAATCCATCATATCGAAGCAACGCAGGCACCGGTGTTGTCCGAACACTCAGTCCTTGACGTGGCACACCCTTCAGCAGGCCACAAACCACATCGCGTCGAAGCTGGATGTGACTCAGTCGTTATGTTGTAGGAAGCATAACACACTACATATTCTCAGCAATGTTCAAGGCATTCACAAACAGATTCTACCACCATTTCCATGAGCACGCCCCGCTCAGTAGAGCGGACAGAGCGACGACCCGGAGCACTCGAGGTAGGGCAGCAGAGGTCGCGTAGATAGGCGGGGGCGAGGCCCAGCAAGGACCGCCAGACCAAAGTAATGATCCGATAGGCCTACGTGATCCGCTGCAGGAGGGGGAGCCAATGAAGCACATCCAGCATATAAGCTGAGACATGGCCAAATTTGGAGATGCGTCCGCAAAGGCGTGAGGCAGAGCGCAGGAACAACATGCTCACCAAGACCCGCGTTTTCTGTTCTGTCACTTTTGTCACAATAAATGTTTGCTTGGTATGGAAACCCATCAGATGAGCAAAGCATCCATACTATGTACCTGAACCTGATTGGCTGTCCACTGATGAACATCTTAGAACTGTGATGACCATGAGAACTATGATTACCATAATACGGCATCGTGCACGGCAAACCCAAAAACAAACTGGGTACCAGAAGCCAATCACAATAATAATAATAATAATAATTATAATAAGATCAACGGGAAACTAAATTTCTGTTCCAACGTCTTTCAAGCTGTGTGCAGCGCCACAATGCCATTGCATTCAGAGGCACATTTCAGGATGGCTGTGTAAACTGGGACGAGGCCTGATTTCTCGGAGAACGTTTTTTACTCCTAACCTAATTTTTTGTTCCTGAGGGATTATATCTACCTCGGGTAAAAAAAAAAATTATAATAATAATAATTATAATAATAATAATAATAATAATAATAATAATAATAATAATAATAATAATAATAATAATAATAATAATAATAATTATAATAATAATAATAATAACAATAGTAATAGTAATAGTAATAATAATAATTATAATAATAATAATTATAATAATAATAATAATAATAATAATAATAATAATAATAATAATAATAATAATAATAATAATAATAATAATAATAATAATAATAATAATAATAATAATAATAATAATAATAATAATAATAATAATAATAATCACAACTACAATCAATATAATAAGTCCACAATTTGTAACTCCACAATTATTATTGTTGAGTTATAAAAGGCAATTTTCAGTTGCAACGCAAAGTAGTGGTTCATGTAAGGAGAGTGACCCAACGTTCCCAAAGTGGAACACATTTGAAATCAGCTACGTTGCTCGTGAATAAAGCACTACCGTTGACAAATTTGACCATACACAATCACAATAAACACAGTTCATTCCAAATGTGCAATAAAAATAATTAATTGTCACGTATCTGTAACATACATTAATTTTCAATATTTACGAATAAAAATGTCAATTTTTGTTGTATTTGCATCATAATTATAATTATTATTTACCAAAACAGACTCGAAATTAAAGTAAATAAACACGCCTCCATCGTTGGTCAAGTCAATGAATATTTATGAGATGACTTATAGTCTGTTTCACTGCGACCAGAGGAGTTTTAATAATATGTTCCACTTTGGGAACGTTGGGTCAATAAAGGTTAACACGAAGACGGTTAGAAGACATCCAAAGGTCCAGCGCCGTGATGGCCTCAAGGACCCTCGAGACTAGTAGAGCAGCTGCTCTGGCTGCGCCATGGGCCAAGCAAGGCGTGGGTGTCATCGGCGTACTGAAGAGCCGAAACCCCCTTGAGGGTGAGTATGTCTGATAGGTCAGCGGTGTAGAGTACGCATGGGGGAGTGATGCCAGAACCGAACCTTGAGGTAAGCCATATGGGATAAATCATAAACGTTCAGGCAGAGCGTGTGGACCGAGAAGAGAGAGAGAGAGAGAGAGAGAGAGAGAGAGAGAGAGAGAGAGAGAGAGAGAGAGAGAGAGGAGAGAGAGAGAGAGAGAGAGAGAGAGAGAGAGAGAGAGAGAGAGAGAGAGAGAGAGAGGTCAGAAAGAAAAGAGAGAGCAAAGGAGAGCAAAGTCGACATTGCCGAAAGATTTAGACAAGCGCTCCAGTAGGATAGCATGGTCCACAGTGTCAAAGGTGGCGCTGACATAAAACAAGGCGAGAAGAGTGACATGCCTTTGGTCGACTGCACTAAAGATGTTAGCAAGTAAGCGAATGATGAGTGATTCAGTGGAATGGTACTTCCTGAAGCCGGACTGGAGAGGCGGCAGTAGTGAGCTGGTGTCAAGGTCATCAACCAGCTGGAGTTATATGCATTTGTCTTAGAGTTTGGAGAGGAAGGAAAGGTTCTGTAAACGTTCCTCTGTTCATATAGTGCAATTAAAAGTGAAATAAATGTTCAAACAAATATGCTACATAATTTTATATAGGCCTACACTTAAATAAGATGACATCATCGTCCACTGTCCATATTTTACTACACTGCCAGAGATGTGCAAACAACTAATAGGCCTATTATGCAAAGTCATCGTCTATCAGTTCTCACTGTTTTCTTATACTATAGGCTTCCAGCAGATCTGCATCTTTTCATGGAGTTAAAGTGCTTGCTGTTATATTTATTTCTGAGTCTATATATTCAGATAAACATGCTGTTTCGTCAACTATACCACAGGGAATTTGTAATGGCGCATCTAGGGAGGTATCGAGAAGAAACAATTAAGAGAGGCGTAACTTTTGTCCATCACCACTATCGTATAGCATCCTATAATTTATATAGCGCCTCTCTAAGGCGCTATATAAATTCAGAGGCGCTTTAAGTCTCAGCACGGAAACCCCGGGGAGAACTAAAAGCCTTTAAAGAGCGAGAGATCGGTGAGGAAAATCCAGTCATCAGCTTAAACCTTAGTGAGGGGGTTAAGCTGATAAGGTCAAATAGATGGACCCATAGCAAACGTAGCAGAAACAAATAATAAGTTCGATGTGCAAAAATTAACGCAAGCAAACTCATACATGTTCGAAATTACTGAGCAAATAGGCTACTGCATTTAGACAAAATCTTCGTTTATCGCATCCTGGCTGCTACTATTTGACATCTCACACCTCCATCTCCCTTTCCTTCCTCTGTAATTTGAATTCGTTCAGTTGCTCTTTTACCAAGATGTTACTGGTATATTTCTCATCATTTGCAGTTGCGGTTCTTGCATCGTATACATTGAATGAGGTGACAATGAGATCGATGGCAGTCCGTAGTCTAGACGAAACATCACCGTCATCGTCGTTATCGGCGGCAGCAGTCTCGTCGAGGAAGGGAACTCCGAAAGGTCTGCCAGCGCTGCTCAACAAACTGGTGAGGGCCGTGCTAATCAGCAAGCCTCTCCAAGCAGTTCAGTTCCTCGCCGATTACCTCGACGCTGAACTCAATCGCCGCACTCTCTGTCAACTGCAGGACTTGGGAATGACGGTCTGCGGTACGTTCTCTAGCATACGATCATTTTGGTTCACCCAGTATAGACCAACCTTACTTAACTCTTTATACGAAATTTTCATGGTTCATTTGCGTTTGGTATCAATTGGGTACCAGCCGTAGTTTATCAGGTTTTTGGTAAGTTTACATTGCTCTTCCTCTTCTGATGGTAAATTCAGCTGAACGGAGGTGAGTAAACTATAAACGATAAACAACGCTTTTGCTTTGTTTAACCTGATAGTGGAATTCAGCGTAGGCCTATGCTGGCTGGCTCTTATATTTTCAGTTATTGCTATTTACAGACCTGGAGTTATTCGATTCAGACAAAGACCAAAGGCCTTCCAGTCGAGTAATACGGGCAGCGAGAAAAGAACAATTTCGTACGTATTTGGCATTTTGGTATTTAGTGCATCTTCTCAAGAAAAGCCGGTAGGCCTAGTTTGGCGTGTAATTTTTATTTTTTAGATTTTTTAGATTTTGAAACTTTTTAAATTCTGCTTATTTAACGTGTGTCAAGCAATTTTAAAGCAGAGGGATTGGAGAAGGAGATGATGCTGGCGTGCGGGGGAGGGGAGGAGGAGTAGGGGTCGACCGAGAACTCGCTGGATGGAGGAGATATATAGGAGGGCAGCGATGAGCCTTGCACAACTAAGGGACGCGGTACGAAGCAGAGAGGATTGGAGGAAGCTGGTCACGACGGTCGCTAGAGTTCCACGAACTGACGGCACAAGGTGACAAGGTGAAATTTGTAAACTGGTAGATATGTTAATGAAGTCTGTTTCTTTTGTTCTCAAAAGGCTATTCACTCCAACAGTCTCCAAAACCCATTCATTTATCTTCACCGTAGTCCATGATACCCCGAGAATCTGACGCAAATAGTTAACTTCAAATGCATTGATTCTTGCCTCCTCGGTCCAGCTCTCACAGTCACACTTACCACACAAGAAACCTCATAAGTCGTGTATTAGTATTATCTACGTACTGATTACAATGAAATGGCTTATAGGCTATACCTTTAAATTGTGTGTTTTGATAAACACATAGACGACAATGTGAGTGCTTCAAACGATGAAGAACCCGACAAAGGATGCGTGAGACAATTGGAGTTGAAGTGCGTTGCAGTTCAGACTGATCGAAATCATCTGCGCTACATGACGAAGTCTCCGTTTCTCCAGAAGATGGAAGCGGAGCTGATCTCTTCCGTTGTGGAAAATCTCAATCAGGACCACGAGTGTCGATGTAGTTGCCCACCGCCACCTCTCTTCTGGTACCAAATCACTCGACCTCAGGTTCTACGCAAATGTCGTGGATCACCTTCTGTGCGAAAGAAGGTCCTGGCGTCGGAGGCTAAGCCAGACAGACCTACAGCTGAAGGAGAAGATAATGACATTGAACTGATCGAATCGAAAACTGTCTCTTCACTTGATGACAAAGCATTGAAATTGCATGCGGAAAATGATGCTGGCCTGGCGAAGATCATCGACCGAGAGCTGAGAGCGAAGAAGTGGCAGCGCATTCCTACTCCGCCTCGTCCTTCTCTTTCGCGACCAAAGACTCCTCTTCCAGTCGAACGACCTCTGAAAGTGGACGCATCCAGTCAGGTCGAAACACTCGTCATTCAGCCAAGACCAGAACGCGATTCAGGTCGTCCTCTGCCGGAGCCGGAGACGACAACAGTTGAACGCGAGGTTGAGCATAAGTACGTTCAAACGATGGACGAAGAAATCTTCAGGCCAGAAGAGACAGCAGTTCCTGACCACTCCGATAAGCCTTCAGATCCCATTCCATTGGGTCTCGATGAACCTGCTACAGTCCCATACCCAGATACTATCAGCCTAGCTGAAGAGTCTCCTGCTGAACTCATAGACTGGTCACCGTTCCACGTTCCTCCGCTGCAGAGTCGTTCATCGACGGAATGGTTGAACATTCATCTGAAAGACGTCTCTGAAAAGGATTACTACACAGACTGGACCGAACTGACTCACGCAGTTCCAGTGACATACGAAGAACCGTTTATCGACTGGCTGGCCATTGACCTTAGACCGCAACCAAAGCCACACAAGTGCGGTGAAGAAGCTCCTCCGACTCCGACTCCTTCTTCTCATCCTCCTTCTCCTTCTCCTTCTTCTTCTGTAGAGGATGAGCTTGCCGTTCAGCCTCCACCGGACTTGCCAAGCGAGGATGTCCTGATTGAGATCGAGATGCCCTTGGATGAGCTTGCCGTTCAGCCGACAGCGGACTTGCCAAGCGACGATGTTCCTGAGGCACCGTTGAGTCGTCCGGAGTCTCCAGCAATGATGATGACACCGGATGCTGAAGACGTACTGACCGGATGCGAAGATCCGTCTCAGCTGCTTGGACCTGATGACGTCAACCCAATGGTTGTGCTTCAGTGGTCTCCTGTTGTCATACAGTCAGATACAAGTCTTGCACAGGTATACGACCTTCTCCTGTGTGACCCAATATTATAATTTGAGTATTTTATTCTTACATATTCTGACGACTTTGGCAGAAGTCTCAAAATAGTAGCAGGTGTTCTAGAAGATGCGCTTAAATTCCGCCATTTCTAAATGGCAATATCTACAATCTATAAATTGATTTAAATCTACAATTTCAGAACTTTTATGCCTTACATATAGACGTTTGTAAGGCCTTGTATTTGGTCCTAATAACTTCTACCTCGCATAATAGAAATTGTAATCAAGGAAATCGTCCTCGTCATCGTCGTTATCGTCAACAACGTCTCTTTGAATATGCAACCTTTGCAGCATTGGTTGCCTATGAACTCGCTTTTCTTCAAAAAGTTTACCATCATCAGAAGCTCTCATTGCAGCCGTTAATAGCTGACGAACCGTTTTTGAGCTTCTGCTAATCCAGCGACAGTAATATTTTACGACATCTGTATTTTGTAATTTTGTCTTGCAATAATAAAAAGCAACTTACTTACTTACATATTTTCTGTTCTTGTTGCAGCCGTTGGATTTTCCAGTGATAGTGTCGCAATGTCCTGAACCTTCTGACCACGTTTTGCCCTTCAGCCAAAACTTAGATCCCCAACAGATCATTCAGGAGTTGGCAAAGAAGTGGGAACAGATCAGCATTATGGAGCTCGTAGTTGAAGTGCCAC
This sequence comes from Aporrectodea caliginosa, assembly GCA_020284085.1. Classification (NCBI taxonomy): domain Eukaryota; kingdom Metazoa; phylum Annelida; class Clitellata; order Crassiclitellata; family Lumbricidae; genus Aporrectodea; species Aporrectodea caliginosa. The sequence continues at coordinate 251,255 of JACEVL010001045.1, forward strand.
ATTCAAAAGGAACACCACTAGGAAATGAGATGATGGAGCAAAATGAGGCCCCATCAACAGCTGAAATGGTGAAACAGGCATCGGACCACAGTGTAGTATCAGCAGGTGATGACAAGCAGAAACAGGCATCTGACTATGGCAAGGAGGAATCGCCCACAGATGAATTGGGAAAACAGGAATCGGACCAGAATGAGGCATCACCAAATTATGAAACGGTGAAACAAATGTCATACCATGATGCAGTATCACAAACAGATGAAATGGTGAAACAGGCATCAGATGAGAATGAGGTATCACCAACAGATGAAATGGTAAAAGATGAGAATGAGGTATTATCAACAAATGCAATGGCGAAACAGTTATCTGATCGTAATATGGTATCAGCAAATGATGATATGTTGACTGAGGTATCTGACCACAATGTCGCATCAGCAAAAGATGACATGCAGAAACAGGTATCTGACCATAAGGAGTTATTATCACTCGCTAATGAATCGGTGAAACAGGAGTCTGACCACAATGCTGAGACATCGCCAAATTATGAAACAGTGAAACAAGTATCACAGGCATCAGGTCAGAATGAGGCAACAGAAGAAATGGAGATGCTGAAACAGGTTTTTGGAGAGGAGGTTCTTTCCACTTCTACCATGGAGAAAATCCAGACAGCTCTGGATATTAATTCCGGTGAAGCAGAATTTGCCACAACAAATCAACTACAAGGCTCTGTTCACTCGGACACATCAGTCAAGAAGGTCAGCAGTTCCTACAAAGAAGCGGAGGACGCTGTCGAGTCTGGAAAAGGCGCCGAAGGAGGAATAGCGGAACCTGAAGAGGAAGAGGACGACGTGATGAAGAGTGAAGAGAAAGAGAAGAAGTCTGGCAGCGCCGAACTTCTTGAGAACGACAAGTTACCATTAGATGAAGACAAGGAGGATGGTAATACCGAAGAAGATGGTGACAAGCAGCACGGCACAGACGATGTAGAAGAACCAGCTACAGATAAGGAACAAGAGCAAGATGGCGTGGAACACGGCCAACAGGAAGAAGAAGAAGAAGAAGAAGAAAAAGAAGAAGAAAAAGAAGAAGAAGAAGAAGAAGAAGAAGAAGAAGAAGAAGAATATAAGCAGATATCGAATGGGACAGAAACCCCGTAGTAAGAAATAACGATTGCTGACTTGTTAAGCAACCGGCCGTATAGAAAATCTTGATGAAACAGATAAAGGTAGAGACAACTAAGATTCTCGCATCTAAGCGATGTGTTTAATCATATTCACATCCAAATTAAACTAATTCGTTAATAGTTTTGACTTGTTTCAATAATACTTCAACCGTTTGCTGATAATTGTTTTAATTTTAGTCTTAAGTCAAATCCGGATAGCTCCTCGGCTCGGGAATTATCGTCGTCGGCTTCGAATGCTTCGCAAGTATATGCAATAGGCGTACATTCTGAAAACCCCTTTGATGCCGTGTTCGTAAGACATCAATCGCGCCTCTGAGTAGTTTCCTTGAAGGGGCGCTATATAAGTTCCAGAATTAATTAATTAATTTATTTATTTATTAATTAATTAATTAATCGACGCTCGCTGTTGAGCAAAGCCTCATACAGAACCCCCCACGCCATTTGGACAGATCCACGAAGCCCTAGAAACCGGAAGTAGGGCTTCCATGTGCTTCCAGTTGATATTCTGCGCATGTCGATCGCTGATCGACCTCTGCGTCATTTTACGGATTAATTATTTAGGGTAAATGCAGAATTTGTTCAGTTATTTTGAACATGTTGAGTTTACTGAGAGCGCCTCTGAATAGGCTGAGGTAGAGGCTGGTAGGCCTACTGCTAGAGGCGCTTTATAAATTCTCAGATACGATACGATACTGGCACTATAGGCTTGCGTATCGGACTTATTCGATATTTGCTACGGATTTTGTACGTTATTAGAATTAGGTGAACGACTTTTCTTGCAAGTCGCCTTGGCCTACGTGGCTGCATGATCAGGTATGCCATCCCTCCTGATGGAAGACACGGACCTTGTACGTCGTCTGCAACCCCCGAGTGTTTTCATCTCGGTGGAGGACGACCGACGCCGCGAGTCATTGGACTGATCTCGACCGTTATTCACGGCGTTTTAATCTACCGACCGACACGCAACGAATTTTACGTATACGTGGCGAGTCGACGAATGCGTCATCTTCTATCGGTTAAGCCAGTGTTACCTGCAGCGACTTTTCTAGTTTAATAGTGTGCATTGGTTTGCTAGCTGGATGTAATATTCCAGTTCGTAATGGCTTCTAACACCAGATACGCTAGTACCGAAGAGAGCGCCTCTGATTTGCTTTGCTCTGTGAACGGTGCTGTATGTATGTTCCGTTACAATTACAATTTGTAATTTCATTAATGCCTCCTAATGAAGACGAACTATATATTTTGCCTCTCCATTCGGAACTGAATGACACGAGGATACTCCGAGAATGTTTATTGCATTACGGCCAATTCACTTCAGAAACTCTGCACGGCCATTTGAAAGTCAGTATGTTGAAAAAACCTTATCATACTTAATAGGCGCGCAAAGCAGGGACTCCCACAGGACCGTTGGAACGTTCACGTATAGCAGTCCGATAAGAGCCTTGGTTCTCTAAGACGAGACCGAGGCATACAGGTCTGTGAGACAAGACGGAGTCCGGGATACACTGAATAAGGCTATTTCGGAGGCTATACCTTGCGCCCTCTGGAGTTCTGATTCGCATTACGACCGGTTCTGACAAAGTAAGTAAGTAAGTATATTCTTTATTAGCCAATTGCTACTCGCAGTTTGGTGGGCAGACATCGATAAACACTGTTAAAAGTATATAGCATCCTAACAATAAATGTTATCGTAATCGTAATCGAGTATTATATAGTATTATATATTTTTATATCGCCACCGAGGAGATCAGAGACGCTCCCGACCCGGGAGCGTCTCTGATTCACTGGTAAAAAGAGAGGTTTTCAGGCGCTTGCGGTCGCGGAACTGATGATTCATTTTTATGATGTTAAAAGAACGAACCGTTGGCCTATTTAGTACCAATAAGCACCAATAAGACGTAAATATATGCGTTTGAATACTTGTACACAAAGCAAACGCTTTAAATTGAAAACAAAAATGAGATAATAATAGAAAAATTAAAATGGAAAGAAATGAAAACACAGTTTACTAGAATGTGACATTGTATCAGCGTCAAGTCTAACTTGTTTTTAGAATCGACAGGTATTAGAACGCCGAACGTCATCCCTGATGGATAGATAGGCCTATACAAAAGTATACTGGCAGATCAAGTAGTTTGAATAATTATTATGCCTTGACATCTCTTGCATGGTAATATAGCATTTCAATGGTTTTGTAAGCGTGATTTCTTGCCCATTTCTGTTAGAATCACGTAAAGATTTCTGTTCCATGACCAGCATGCCGAACTGGATCTTCACGGTCTTGTTGCAAATTAAGCGTCGTGAATTATAACAGACTGTCAAGTCTTCTTCATTATGACGGAAGCCAGCTCATTCGTCGCGTACTAGTAGTACCCTCGTGCGTTAGTCTTGCTGGCTGAGATCCTGGTTTGTGGTTGAAGTGCAATGGACACCTCTGCTGCAGGATCGTCATCTTTAAGGACCAGAATTTTAGATTCTCCCATGCCGAATTATGAAGAGTTTCTATTCTAAGCGACATGTTGGCATTATATATAGCACGATGATTCCACGGATTATTTCTAATGTCAGTCAACGATTTCTCTTATCGTGATCGCAAATTCACACACATCTTTGGACTTTAAATGTGGACTCATTTGAACCCACTGTTATTTGAGGCTAAGTTCGATAAAGCTAAACAACGATTCTCCAGGCAATCTATAGTTGCTTACAGTACTCTATCAGATGCAATTGTAATTACAACTTCTATGGCGCTGGTGTCTAATGCAGAAGGAATCAACCGATGGCGCTCCAAAACCAAGCCTTAATCAGATCAGTATACAGAAGATCAGTGCGTCAGGCAGGTGGATAAGCAATCTGAAGAAGGTACATGTAAGTCGAGAACGAAATGACAAGCTATTGAACAGAACGAACAGATAGAGTTTCAAAATGTAGGTGCAGCCACCGAAAAGCTCGTTCCTCAAGAATGATTCTAGTTTTAGGTGTCACAAAAGAAAAACAATCGATGACTTTGTTGAATAATGATAAACCTTTGAAATAAAATAATGGCTGTCGTGTAAGTTATATCAGAGAAGCGATTATAATTTAGTATCTATCGCAGACAGACTTTTCTTGAGAATAAGATTAACTTCTTCTTGTATGAGGACAGCAAATACACGAGTACTGCATGGCATCATCTTCAACCGTCTGTTTAATATCAAGCGACAGCGAAGAACTGCTCAACCCGAGTGACACTTTCACCTATAGATACGTTGTCCTCTTTGGACTTCTTAGAGCCTTTGTCTTACACAATGGTCCAATTGCTGAAGGCAACGAGAAACATGCGCCGTCCGCGGCCATGATCGATGCTTCTATGACAAAGTCCTTATAGCATCCGACGTCAGTCCACTGTTTCAGGCAGATCAGCCAGGAAGGTCTTCGGAAGGACTCCGGTCTCCATGGACTTTTGTCCTACAAGCGAATCAGACCCTTATCTGTCGCTTGATGTAAACTGAAACCTTGATGCTGATAAGATTGATACGGATCAACAGCTACCTTTGACGATATTTCTTAAGCGCTACTGGCGGCACATTTTCTGCAGTTTTGCTCTGACTAGGCCGAGCCAGACGACTTTCATCCTCACATCAGATCAGAGCTAAATTTCTATCCGAACCTATCGTAAGTTAATTTAGAGCAATTACAAATTGTCGTTTGCTGATTTAATTAGTGAAGTCTGTTCTGCTTTGGTGATTATTTAAATCTGGTCTTGAGACATGATGTCATCGATGTCATCATCGGAGGAGGACGTGCGTTTTCATTGGGTGGATTATCTGATGCTGTGTGCAACGCTCGTTCTGTCCTGCGTCGTCGGCGTCTATTACGGCATCAAAGGACGCAAGAAATCGACGGCCGACGATTACCTGATGGCCGGCAGAAACATGTCCATCTTTCCAGTATCATTCTCAATATTCGTCAGCACCGTATCATCCATTGCGTTTCTCGGCGATCCAGTTGAAGTCTACTACTACGGAGGCATTTACTGGCTGCTAGGCATTGGAATCTCGGCAGGGCTTCCAATTATCGCCCACTACTTTGCGCCCATTCTTTACCGAATGCGACTGACGAGCGTTTATGAGGTAAGCTCTCATACATATTCGGACCTCAGGTGGTCATAGACCGATGACACAAACCTGTTTTTTTTAACACCAGGCATGCCAGACGCCAAACTTGCCTCCTATTGAGGTCTGACGTATGGCACATTAATGCCATTATGTTAATAATAATTTCTACTACTTTTGTAAAAAAGTCTCGGTTGGCTAAAATTCGTCGCTTTCCAGCATGGAGAGAGTGCTGCGCATGGCCACCGCATTGAAGCGTACGTTGGACCGCACTCATGATATGCGCTGGAAAAGAAGTCCAACGTTTCGTTCTGGCCAGATTCGGGAACTCTGTCAAGCGCTCTCCGTATGATGTCGTCCAGCCTGTAATGCTTTTGTTGTCTGCCAGAGTTTATCTGTAGGCCTGGCCATAGACTCCATGGTTTGGCGTCGACTTATTTGTCACAGTAGCACAATGCGATTCGCGTGGTTCTGAATAGCATTCCAACCGTGGAGTTCAAAGTAACCGCATCGTGTAATCTGTTCAAAGTAACCGTGGAGTCATCTGGTCAAAAAAATGTCTCCGCATAAATGGAGTTTGCAGGGTTGTGCTTAGTCAACTCCGACTGCCACCCCTACCTCATCGACTGAGGGCCACAGTTCCAGAGCAGTCGCATGGGGAGTTTGCATCTAATCACCAGCGCTCGTGAGGCAAGGTAAGTAAGTAAGTAAGTATATCCTTTATTGAGAAGCATTAGCAAACGCACAGGAGCCGAACGTTGTCACAGGGACCACTGGACGAATCAAATCAGTCCAGGCTTTGCTTATCCATGGGAGATCCCACTTTTATTGGGAATGAGATTTTGGTGTCTCCTCACCTGTCACGGCCATGCATGCGCTGAGTGCTGAACTCAGGACGTTCGTATTGTAAGCCTTACCTCAGCCGACTATGTTTAGCGAGATGCACGCCCGATGTTCACTCTCAACAAGAGCCAAAAAAGCAGAAGAGTGCCAGCGTAGATAAACAGTGAATTCCCAGGTCACCATCTCTCACCGGCAACAAAGCCTGGAGCCAACGGTCACCATCAAGGTTCAGATTCCACAGCGTTAAACTCCTCTCTCAAATGAAGCCGGTTAAGTTTTCAGATTTTCTTGGTAGGTCCTACATTTCAAAGTCGGTTCTGTTTCGGTTTTTCTAAATATCGCGATTTCCGTATGGGTTTTCGACGTATTCTTCATGTCTTGAATTTATAATCCGATTTTGTTGTTATTCAATGAACAACTCGCAACTGTACAATGTACAATGCTGTTTCACTGTAAAAACTATGTTAAGAATTAAAAGTCTATTTCAAATGTCATCATTTTTCTCAAATTGGCTGTATTCGTGCCTTTTCATGTATTGGACATGAAAAGGCACTTGGAACTTGGAGCAGTCTTCCATTGCATATGCTTGCTGCTGCATCTAACTCCGTTCAGCAAACATTATCTAGGCCCTAACTGTTTTAAAATGCACTTTTTAGACGCAGCGCCTTTCTATTCTATTCTATTCTATTTACGGACTTCTAAACGCCTCTCACAGTACAGTCTAACCAGAGGCGCTTTTAGTGCGAAGAGCCCCTAGAAATAAGAAAAGTCTTAAGAGAACGAGCAGAAACTGCAGTGCCCCAGATAACATCACAGCGCGGGTTACAGCAGGAAGGTCATTCCAAAGCAAAAGGCCAACAGAGGCATAGGCACGATGATGTACTGTGGCACTCCGAGACCGAGGAGGTCATTAAGGTCTAAAGAGCGGAGGTAGGTAGGCCTAGCGGAGATAGACCGCCTTATAAGATCACAGAGGTTGAGTGGAGCCTTTGTGAGGTACTTAAAACGCGCTATAGCAAGTATATTGATATATACAATAATATCGTAATCGTAAATTTGTATAGCGCCACTTCCAGAGAAACTCCTCAGAGGCGATACCGACCTGACAACACCAAACAACACCACGGTTGAAAAGAATGGTTTTCAAACGCTTGCGGAAAAAGGTCAAATAAACACCAAGCAGTTCATTACAGCCTGACTCATGAAACCGGAAGCAAATTTCTTTCAGTTTAATATAATCTTTACTCTTTGCAACCATAAATTCAAACTGTTAACGATCTAAGACTCACAGCTACAAATCTCGCACAGTCAGCAAATCTTCCCTCACGTCACATGATCAACTGCTGAAAACAATCAATATGCATAGAAATTAGATAATAAGATAATGGAAAATATAAACAAGCACAGCGATTCAGCCTTTGGCTCAAGACCTCACAAGTTGCAACTGATCACAATGCTCGGCGTCTCTTCTGCCCGCCCCTCTACCTGTACAAAGTCTCTTTCTTCTTTCTTTCTTTCTCCTCCGTCAAGTATTCGCTGACGATGAGGCTCTAACAAAACTTCTCCATTTCGGTCGGTCTCTTGCGAGTTCTATTGCCCTTCTTAAGTCCCATCCTCTGTCTTCTATGTCCTCCAGTACGTTATCTATCCATCTCTTCTTCTGACGTCCTCTGCTCCTTGTTCCCTCCACCTCTCCGTGCAGCGCCTTTGCCGGCATTCTTCCGTTCTCCATCCTGATCACATGTCCATACCATGTTAGTCTTCGTTTCTTTATTCTTTCCACTATCGTTTCCTTCTGTCCCAGTTCTTCTCGTGTCACCTCATTCCGTATCTTTTCTCTTCGTGATCTATTCAGTAGTCCTCGTAGCCATCCCATCTCCGCCACCAGGAGTCTTCTCTCGTCCTCCTTTTTCATGCACCAAGATTCTGCTCCATACGTGAGGACCGGTATCACCAGTGTTTCGTATAGTTTGGTTTTTGTTCTTGTTGAGATGTTGCCTGATCTCCATAGTTTCCTCAGCTTTCCAAACATTGCTGACGCCAGCCCAATTCTTTTCCTTATGTCCCTTGTCGACTCCGCGTCCTCCGTAATTACGCCCCCCAGGTACACAAATTCCGTTACCTGTTCCAGCTCCTCTCCTTCCAGGGTGATGTTTATCTTTTCTTTTTCCTTACCAATTGTCATTGTTTTGGTCTTCTCTCCATTGATCTTAAGCCCGAATCTTTTGCTACTTTCGTGTACCCTGGTCGTTAGTTCCTGCAGTTGGCTTCCGCTTTCCGCCATCAGATCTATGTCGTCTGCAAATCTTAGGTTGTTGACTATTGTTCCATTTATTCTCACCCCTATTTCTGTATCTGCCAGCGCTATGTCCATCATTGCCTCCAATATCAGGTTGAATAGGTATGGGGATAGACCGCAGCCTTGTCTTACTCCAACATGCACACGAAACCATTCCGTTAGCTCCCCATCTACTCTCACTGCGCTTACCGTCTTGCTATATAGGTCCTCTAGTAGTTCCACTAGCTCCTCTGGTATTCCATAATTCCTCATCACTCTCCATAGCCCCCGCTGCCAGATGCTATCAAAAGCCTGTCTGAAGTCTATAAAGTTGTTATAAATCACCTTGTTCTTTTCATAGTATTTCTCCGCTAGTTGCCTGATTGTGAATATTTGGTCTACCGTTCCCCTTCCTCTTCTGAAACCCGCCTGTTCCTCTCCCACTATTTCCTCCACATACCTCCGTAGTCGTTGTTGCAGGACTCTGGTGTACACCTTCCCAGGCACGCTCAGGAGGCTAATTCCTCTGTAATTGCTGCAGATGGTTTTGTCCTTTTTCTTGTGTATGGGGACTATGATCGCCTTTCCCCAGTCCTCCGGGCATTTCTTCCCTTGGTATATCCTGTTGCACAGAGTGTGCATCATTTCCACCGAGCACTCCTCTCCTTCCCTGATCATTTCTGCTGTGATGTTGTCTTCCCCCGGTGCTTTCCTCTTTTTTTGGTTATTTATCGCCTCTTCTATTTCCCCTCTGAGTATGTGGCCTAGCCTATCCTGGTTGCTATTCTGTGGCATCTCCTCCAAGACCGTGATGTCCGTTGGGTTCTCTTCGTTATACAGTTCCTCGAAGTGTTCTCTCCATCGTCCCCTGATCTCGTCCCTGTCCTCTATCTTTTTCCCATCCTTGCTTCTGATTTCTGATGATCCGCTGCTCACCGTGCCACATATTTCCTCCGCCATCCTGAACAATCCCCTGGTATCTTGTCTCTCCGCTCTATGCTCCATCTCTGTGCATTTTTCCTCTATCCATTGTTCTTTGCATTTCTTTGCCTTCTTTTTGATCTCTCTAGTTAGTTTATTGTATCTTTTCCTGTTTCCTTCGTTGTCCGTTTTGGTCCTTCTAAGTTCCTTCCTTTGGTCGCTTAGGTTAAGCACTTCTTGCGTTATCCACGGCTTCTTCTTTCTTGTTTCTCTGTAACCCAGCACTTGTTTTGCTGTCTCGTTGTAGATTTCTCTGATCTCTTTCCATGTTCCCTCTACGGAGTTCTCAGCTCCCTCCTCTTCTTCTTTGGCTTTCGTCCATTTCCTTCTTAGTTCCTCATTGTACCTTTGTTTCGTTTCTGTATCCTCTAGTTTTTCCACGTCGTATCTTCTTATTTTCCCATGCCTTCTTGCTGTTTTTAACTTTATGCGTATACCTGCCATTACTAGTTTATGGTCTGACGCTACATCCGGTCCTGAGTATGTTCTGCAGGTTGTTACACTGCTCCTCCATCTGTTGTTAACTATGATGTAATCAATTCTGTTCTTGGTTTTACCGTCTGGCGACTCCCACGTCCATTTCCTACTGTCCTTCTTTTGATGGAATGCCGAGTTCATGACTCTTAGGTTGTTGCTCGTGCAGAAATTTAACAATCTTTCGCCTCTCTCGTTTTCCTCTCCATATCCGAATTTTCCCAATGCTCCTTTCCACGTTTCCCAGTCCTTCCCCACCTTCGCGTTGAAGTCACCCATTATGATCAGGATCTCCTGACTCGGTATATCCTGTATCATTTCTTGTAGGTTCTCGTAGAAGTCTTCTATCTCTTCCTCTGTTGAGGTCGCTGTTGGTGCATACACTTGGATGATCGTCGTCTTTCCCATCGCCGTTCTGAATCTTGCTTTGATGAGTCGTGACCCCCTCGTTGTGTAGCCTATCAGGGCTCTGGTCGCTCTCTTGTCCATGATCAGCGCTACTCCTTCTTGATGCTTCCCGTCCTCTCTTCCTGTGTATATGATCTTATGGTCACCTTTGTTCATCTCTCCTGTCCCCGTCCATCTCGTCTCTGCTATTCCCATGACGCTCCATCTCAGCTTTCTGATCTGATGCAGTAATATGTCCAGTTGTCCTACTGCATACATTGTTCTCACGTTCCATGTTCCCACGAACAGGGTTTCCTTACTATTGAATATCTGATCTCTTGTATCTCCTTTTTCCCTCTGGGTTCCAGGATTTCTCGGGATGACGACCTGAACGGCCCGGTTCCCTCCTCCGTTCCTGCCGGACGCGATGCTCCTCCGTATCTTCGGGGGAGCCCCGTTAACGTCGTTATCTGTAATCTTTATTCTTGTGTTCATTTTGTTAGAGTTTCTTGGTCTCTTGCCAGGCGGTGACCAGTCCTCTCCTGGTAGGGTAAGGAGATCGTTGGGCCATTCTGGCCTCTTCCGGTCTGAGGTGTCCTTCCAACACCTGCCTCCTGCGTTGGCCAGCTGTTTCAGGGTTCCTGGTGAGCCTTTCCACCTCGCGAAACGCCCAAGGTGGTTCTTCAACCAAGGTCTTCGACCAAGGTCTTCACCACTGATGGTATAGCCCCACCAGGCTATCCCCTACTTGGCTGTTCACCCTCCCCCTCTCAAACAAAGTCTCTAATCACCAATAATTCACATAACACAACGTCAGTTACACAAACAACCCTGTCAATCAAACACACTCAAACCTGCTCTTGAACTCTGCTGCGTAAGCAAAATGCAGTACACAGCGGTCTCAAAAACAACAACTACACTCAAAGAGATATCCGACGATCTTCGTCGTCGTCGCCATCATCATCATCATCATCATTGTAGTGAGACTGCTTTCTTTAAGCGTAGAATTTAGTGTAGTTTTAGCGTGTATGAACATTTGTTTTAACCTGTAACTATATATTATTAATATTGTAACTATATATTATTAATATTCAAGGCTGGACTGTACAGAATTAGGCCTAATGCATAGCTGATTAGACCACGCTTTGTATGAAGGAATATGTGTAAATGATAATGGTATTATACAAACTACTAGTAGAATATAGGCTAACTGTTTTCAAAGCTGCATTCGAAAGGAAGTTCTCGTTAGCAAAACTTGAAGGATGCTGAAAGTCATTAATTATTAACGTTATTGACATTAAAATTGATTCTAGTTACCATAAATTTTGCATTCCTAGTACCTGGAGATTCGCTACAACGCAAAAGTACGGATCGTCTGTTCCGTCATCGCCGGAATCGGACTGGTGAGTAGGACACGGTTCAACTGAATGGCAAAATGAGGTCTTCTTAAACTGATGAGTTCAGACTGAAACAAGTAGACTTAACCGATCTTAAAGAACCCGTCTTGTTTCTTGATATAGCGCAATTTGTGAAATGAAACCCGATGAATTATATCCAATCATTCTTTCATAGTTCAACATTCTGTCCCTTTCAAGACTTCGTGTATTTTATAGGATCACGCTTGGCCATACAAAATCTTCAAGTTTGACAGGCAAGTTGGTGACTGCAGATGGATAATTTATACTGCGATGATAATAAGGCTATAGGAAACCTTGATATCTAGAGCAGGTTTCTGGTGCGAGTTTAGCGTGAGCAAAACTGATCTATGTTTAACATGTTGAGAAGCGCCAGAACCACCTAATTCTGTCCTGGTGACGCATATACTAAGCTAATCAAACCTTTCTTATTTGACAGATGCTTTTTATGGGAGTCGTACTTTATGCACCATCACTCGCTCTCAGTCAAGGTGAGATTAACCATTTACAAAGTTGTAAATAGAACTCAATACCTCTTAATTGAAACCAGAGACATGTATGTCTCACATTGCGAGCTCCTGTATTACATCTGGATGCGCCCTGTATTATCTCCCCTCACAAGTTCTCGGATTCTGATTGAGATCCCCGTCTTCGCATTAATCGATGAAAGTACTATGACGTAACATCTATTGCAAATTCTGAATTTTTATACTCGACTGACCGACTTATGTTTCTTCATTTCTAACATTTCAATGAGCGTTAACGGCAATGTAGTACAACTGAAAACGTTTTAAACAACAAAACTAAGCGCCGCTCTCTCAAATTAAACATACTGTCCACCCAAAAGCCGGTAGCTGAAGAGCTTGTTCATATAAGCTATTTTTCACTCTTCTAGGCCTAACTGTTTAACGCTGCAGCAAAGTGTGACGTATGCTACCAAGACTCCTTTATTAACACAATGTCGTTCCCATATCTTTAAACTGGTTAAATACACCTCAGAAACTGTGGCGTGGCGAACTCAGCTAAGTGTTACCTTCTCAATAACGTGACGCACATACGCTACATCTCCACTCTCTTTGAGCATCTTTGGCGTGATCCTAAAAACGTCGGGAGCCTCAAGTCATTCTTCATTACCAGGCAACTTCCGCCTTCAAAGGCATCCCTGGGTTAAAATTTGGGTCGTCAATCTCGACCCTGGATTTATCCTGATGCTCGTCATCATGAGTCTCGCCTGTCACCTCTTCAATTTGTGCTGATTGCCCGCCTTCCACGCTTCTCACATATCTCAGCCTTCATGATTGAGCTCTTACACTGGCTTCCGCTCATTGCCTGTGTTCGGTTTAAAGTTCTTTTCCTTATCTCCAGAGCGCTTTTGGGTCAGGCTCCACGCTATCTTTGTGATCTTATCCGTCGTCCTCTTTAGGCTGCCTCTGGTCGCCCTCTCCGTTCGTTAGACCGTCATGACCTCTTGGAACCTCTGACCTGGACTGCTACTGCGCAATAAGGACGCGGGTGATACCCGCTTAGGCGCTTCTGCGTCTGTTGGCCCTTTGCTCTGGAACGATCTTTCTTCTATGACTCGCTCTATTATCTTAAATGGTGGTACTTCTGTCTCAGCACGTACTCTTAAGACTTCTTTTCTCTCGCGGCTTTTCGCACTGGGAGCGCCTCTAAGTAGGTCGTACTGTGACAGGCGCTTTAGAAATCCGTAAAAACAATACAATTCCATTAGATATCAGATGAGATAAATAAATTGCGTTATATTAAGTGTCTAGATACATGTAGGCTACATATGATGAAACCTGCAACCATTTCTACGTCGTCTGGTGCTCTCACATCGGTGAAGACATTACCGCGAACTATGTTTCAACTTCGTCAATTTTTAAGTTAAGATCTAATAATTATTAGCTTATTAATTCAAACTGACAAGTACGCAGTAAGATATCATGATATAGTAGTAACAGAATGATTACAAGTTTAACATTAGTCGAATTCATCTGTCCTACTGCTCATGTACAGTAGACTGAGTCTACCTTATGGGGCTAGCGTCCTTCTGATCTTCTTGCCAAGCAACAATCTCCCAACCCCAATTAGCAAATTGCCTTGAACTCACTCTTAGTTTCTATAGAGCACCACTGAACCGGTAGGCCCCTATACAACGGGTTAATAATCCTACGGTCAGACTCGTATTTACTGGGATTGGTCATCATGACCATGTCACAGACGCTACCGTGTAATCTCATAGACAGGAGGCTCTGTGCTTCTCCGCACTCTGTCTTCATCAGGTATAGAGTCCTATATGTCTCTGGGATGTCGCCATGTCAACGTCGAACCTTCTAGGCCTATCTAACAGCCGATTGAGCATGGCGGGCGGCCATTGCACCTATCGTTGAGCAATATCTATTAGTTGCGATTACTTAAAGTGGTTATTCCTGTGTGAGATGATTTGTTGTTTCATGGACCGAACTATAAAGGGTCTTTGGCGCTTTAAAAGTTTTATTCACAACAAAACTAAGATATAAATAGAAAGTCACTTCAATATCCAACATAATATATGCTGCACACCATTATACGCTTTACAAGGACATCTATTAAACCTAAGACCCTTTAACATAAAATAATAGCCAATAATATCCTGGACCAAACTTTAAACGGAATAGCCAACGCCTACACATTTTTGTTTTTTGTTTTTCTTGTAATCGCATTGCGTTCTGACAATGTGTTAAGAATAAACGAAGATTCTATTCTATTATATACGCGTTATACGGTACACTCAGTCCGTCAAGACGTAACACGTACCGACCTCTATTCTCCTCCGTCCGTTCAGACCTGAGCCTCGAACCTCTTCACTCCACTTTCACTGCCCTGCTTCAACCTAAATCCATCCTGCGTGTCCCACAGCAGCACACCTGCCTCGATCCGTACCATAATTGAACACATCTATACACAACTAGGCGCGCACTCATAAGCGCCTATTTGCAGGTGCAAAGGGCCTAACCGCTTATTGAGGGCCCAACCACTAGTAATTACAGCTGCTATTCGTCACACCTGGAACTCTTAGCTAACCGTACAGCCCTAAAGGACACGACTAACACTTTACTGTTTAAGTATCTAATATCTGTTGCTCATCACTGTTGGTTGGAAAGTTGTCCCGACGAAACAGAGTTTGTACGCGAGTAATCGATGCCAGTTAGAATCGATAAAGCTTCAGGAAATGTAGCAATTCCCAGGAAACAAGCCAACACACACACACACACACACGCACACACACACACACACCACAAAGCTCATCGGCATATTCGGCGATGCCGTCATTGTGGCTTGTCGATCATTCACGATTTTGTAGTAGGCCTATATCGAACTTCGTGCAGTTGGAAGCCCTAGATGGACCTCTGAATCTCTGGGGATGATAATGTTTCGATTAGGAATTCCATACATTTAATTAAGAACAATACATTGACTTAATTATTGTTCTTTAGTGAGTGGTCTGGACGTGTGGCTGTCTATTGTCGTCATTGGAGCTGTTTGTACATTCTACACAAGTCTGGTAAAGAATTACTTGTTAGGGGCCTACCTGATAATCGTAAATTGAATCAAAAGAGCTTTACGAATAACTGAGGTCGCGAGTTTAGTCTGCAATCCAACGATCGGCCGTTGGATTTCATTTTGACCTCAAACGCTGACATTAGGACCCTAATTAAATTTCAGAGATCTGAATATTATCTGAGACCGCGTACAATCTGTGTATGACCAAAAGACTGCCTGCAAAAGCAGACTCAAACGCAAATCGATCGATCAAGGCCCTCTTGTTTAAATCTACGATTATCTTCATATGTTTAGACGCTACCAAAAATAATACCAATTTGTAGGCCTATGCTGTTTTATGAATCTTTATTCCAATATTTAGTTGTGCAAGTCCGTCGATTAGTGCCTATATTGTTTATGCTGTAGCCTATAATCCATATAAACTACACGTAAGTATTCCTCTTATTCAATGTAGGCTGCTGATACTGTACAGGCTATACTTGACTAATTGTCTGCAGCGATGGGCTCTAATTTTTTTTAGTTAAACTATAACTATTTTTCAACTAAAATGAAAAAGTGTAACTAAAAGTTGGCAACTGATTTTGTAAATAAGTTAATTAAACTACACGTATTTAAACTATTTTTAGTTAAACTTCTGCCTTAACTAAAAACATTTAAGCTTAGTTAAACTAAATGTTTGCAACTTTTTAGTTTACTTTTGCCCATCACTGCTTGTCTTTGTTAATACTCAGGCTACGTTCAAATCGAACTAAACGAAACTGGGACCCAATGATATTATTTCTTGCCATCTAGCAATTCTAGTGGTAACACGGTAAAACTCGGCCGAACACGTAAGATTGGTAGTCAACAGGACGTCAATTCAAATCAAATCAAATCATTTTATTTTGTAACCAAACCAAACAATCATCTTACAATTACAGAGTTACAAAGTACACAAACGATAGGAGATGGCCACAAGGAAAGGCCCTGAAGGGATCATTAATCCCACTAAGTAGGACCACCTATGTACAAGTTAAACAAAAAGATGCAACGGCCTAGAAATGTTTACTAAGTATGACAGTAGGTAGTTTCTATTACTTGATAGAATCTTAACCAAATTAGGCAAATCAGAATCTTAACTAAATTAGGAAAACCAAAAAAACCACACACAAAATAAATGAATCATTGCAGAAGAAAACATGCGTGGCAGCGTGGGAGGTAAGTATTATGCACAGACATTAGGATTCATCCAGAAACATTATTATTAACACCAATCAAATACGTTCGTAGCTTTTTTTTAAACAATACTAATGACGGAGATTGCCTAATTCCTTGTGGAATGTTATTCCAGATTGAAGGTCCAGTAGCTCTAACTGAGAACAGACGGGAGTTAGTACGAGCAAAGATGTATCTATAATTCCTAGAGTTTCTTGTAGAATGGGAATGTATTTCTGAAGCAAGACTAAAAAGCCCTTATAAACAGCAGGAAGCAAGCCATGGTCATAACGGTACATGAATTCACCAGTTTGATAAAGCTTGATTTGTTCAAATTTTAGTATGTTAAACTTGTAGAATAGTGGGGCAGTATGTGATCCATATGCAGCACCAGCCACTATGCGAATTACCCTTTTTTGCAGTATTATCAGTCTATGCAATCTAGTGGTGTAGGTCGATGCCCATATCAGATTACAGTATGCTAAGTATGGATATACAAGTGTATAGTATAATTTTATGCGAACAGAGGGTGGTAAGAGGTATGCAGTGCGTGCTATGATCCCAGTATTTTTAGCAATTTTTGAAGAGATACATTTTATGTGGTCCTTCCATGTTAGATGCTGGTCTACATAGACTCCCAGAAATTTTGTGGACTCAACTCTGGAGAGGGGAGTTCCATTAATGCTTAGTATAGGGTACTGCGAGGGACAAGGTTTCCTATGAGACTTGAATAAGATATAATTCGTTTTATCAAGGTTCAGGGTAAGTTTATTGGCACAGAACCAATTTGCTGCTAGTGTGAGTTCCTCATTTACTATTTGAAACAGGGTTTCCAGAGAACTGTGGGAATAAAAGACATTTGTGTCGTCTGCAAACAATATAAAGTACAATTTAGAAGAAACATTGGGGAGGTCATTTATATAAATTAGAAATAGCAGGGGCCCTAAGTTAGACCCTTGTGGTACACCAAATTTGATAGTTTTTAGATCAGAGAGGGAGCCATTGCAATAGACACATTGCGAACGGTTTTCTAAATAACTTTTAAACCATTGGAGTTGGTTGCCTCGTATTCCATACCTTTCCAATTTACTTAGTAGAATCCCATGATCGACAGTGTCGAAGGCTTTAGCCAAGTCAAAAAAGATACCTAATGAGTATTCGTTTCTGTCTATGGCATTAGAGATTCTATCTTGCATGCTTAATAGAGACATAGAGGGAGAATGGCCAGCTTGAAAGCCATGCTGGGAAGGGAATATTACATTGTTTTTTATGAGAAAGCCATTGATTCGCTCATACATAATTTTTTCGAAAAATTTACAGAAATAGGGGAGAAGGGAGATGGGTCTGTAGTTAGTAAAATTATCTTTGGCACAATAAGCGATTGATTCGATCGGTGACTTTGTGGCGTATGGTATATACTATATAGCCATAGATTCAGACAGAATGATATCAGTTGCAACATAATTTCGTTGTTATGATTTAAGTGCTTGTTGCATAGGCTATTGTGTCGAATGTAGGGAGGAATGAAGGCGGTTCTGTGGGCGGATACGATGCAGTTCTTCATCATGGTAAGCGGACTGGCCGCAATCCTCATCCAAGGAACAATCAAATTAGGAGGAATGTCCAACGTCTGGAGGATCTGCGAACAAGGAGGAAGAATCAACTTCTTCCAGTAATTATTTCATTTCGTCTTTTCTTGCACTCGATCCGTTCATTGCGTTGCCTTATGTCTTGGGAAATAATATTATAGATGTTAGGCCCTATACACAACGTAGGCCCTAGTTGAATTTTCTTTATGTCGCCTGTGAAAGACTTCTGCCACTTAGTCAAAATGTATCGCACTAGAACATGATGCTAACATTTGAATTCACTGAATGCCACCAATCTTGGCTCCAAGCGTTGCTGCTGGCTTCTCATAATTATGCTCGGTTATCAGTAGCCAGGATAATATCCTGGCTACTCATAATTATGCTCGGTTATAATATGTACTCATAATTATAATTATGAGTACATATTATGTACACCTCTGACAATATTAACTTATAGGATCCTAAGCACTCGAGGTAGCAGACGATTGAAGATTGAACTGACTTAAAAGACATGGCAGAACAAAATAGTAGAGATTCAAAAGGCCAAAAGTTTACTTTTTCACATCTTCTACAAAGAATAGAATAGATTATTCTTTATTGTAGTAGGCTACCAATTACAAACCGCATTTTGGCTAACATGAAAGTTTAACTGATTGTTTTCTCTGTTTCTGGATTAGACAATTTATGCAGTCTATAAATTGTTTGTTCACATGTTATTTATATTTGACGAATCATGAATGCTGAAAGAAAGTGAAGTCTGACATTTCTTCAGTCAGATACACTTAATTGTAACTTACCTCTAGTCAACTACAACTTACTAATCTAGCGTTTTAGCAATGTTATCGAAACATAAAGTGATATTCTGATCATCTTATGTGAAAATCTAACTAACGCAATGAAATGGTGGCATTCTGATCGTCTTTGAGTAGGGACTCTATATAAATTCTGAATGATTGATTGATTGATGTGATTTTTAATTAGATTTAGTCCGAATCCGTTCGTTCGCTCGACATTTTGGATTTTTCTCATCGGCGGAATATTCCGTGTCGTCAATCCTTACATTTCTGGACAAGTCTGGGTTCAACGATACTGCACTCTAAAATCAGAAAGAGATGTCAAAATGTAAGTAAGTTAATTCACACCTCTCCTCTGCCTATTGTACACAACGATTCTTACGACAATCTAACCAAGGTGGACCGACTTAACTGTCTCTGTAGGTTCTATAGGCCATCTGTCTAATTTGGCGAATGGTATTGTTCATCGCTGCCACCTTAACTAAGTAAGTAATAAGTCCAGTCCTTTTACTGATGCCTGAATTCAGGCCAGTTTCAATCTTATTCTGAATTATAGGACAGGAAGGCAATGAAGCTGACCGAGCAGAGTTAAAGAGTTTGAACGAGAAGATGTATGCAGCACCACGTAAGCCAGAGAATATTGTATGCGCTGAAACCTGTTTTACTTGAAGATCTGATATGCCTGAAAACACAGAGTTGGTACTATATCTGCGATTGCTCATCCTCAAAGGCAGCGGACAACAGATACACGTCTTTACAATAGCTAGAAACACAGACACTTTCGTTTCCATTTTCTTTAAAAGACAAAGTCGTATATTAAAAATTAAAAACTTTGGCGCTATAGATTCGCACTTGGCACGGCACAGTTATAGCTTGATATGGCTCTGCACTTACAAGTTTAAAAGCCAATGAATGTTTGGGCCTAAATGTTGGAAATGTTGTCATGAAAACTGTATTAAAAACTTAGGTGATCTTATTAGCGTGACTTTTCCCTTTGATCTCACATTTGCCTAATAATAGTTCCTTTTGAATGACTGTAATCTCAATTGTTATTGCTGTATCCAGCAAAGGTCAACTTAAGCTCAAACATACATACATACATACACTGCATACAAACATACGTATGTAGACCTAATAAGTAGTACATACGTACTTATACGTGTACTCGTGTAGGCCTATGCATGAATAGTATGTAAGTAAGTATATTCTTTATTAACCAATTGCTAATCGCACTTTGGTGTACAGACATGTTATAAACACAGTTAAAAAGTATATAGCATACTGACAATTAACGTTTTTCGCATCAAGTAAGTTAGTAAGTGAGAATACCCCATAATAAACCAACTGCCAACCGCACCTTGGTGTACAGTCATTATGCATGCTGCACACTTTGAGCGCCTCTGAATGGGCAATCTGGTAGGGGCGCTATAACAAGTGTTCAAATACAATACAATAGAATACAATAGAATACTTAGAGACATTGAGCGCCCCTCGTGAGTCTCTCTTGGAGAGGAGACACTACATAAATTTGTAATTACAATTACATGAACACAGAAATCGAACACGAACGAATTAAGATTATTATGTTTCCACATTCAGTTCTTTTAAGCGACGCCATAGAAATTCTTTATTCAATCACAATTTTTTTCTGTTTCCAACGGCGCGTCATAGACTTAAATCCCATGTATACTTTTACAGTTAAAATGTTTTGATTTTAGAGCAATCTATTTGAATATCCCGCTCTTTCTGCTGTTCTTAACGCTGTTCACTGGTAATGGATTGGTTCTATACGCTTACTACAGCAGCTGTGACCCGTTAAGACAAGGTCGTGTACAAAAACCAGATCAGGTCAGTCAAAACAAACTAATATTAACCACCAGCAAGACTATACAAGACTAGTGCACATACTATTATATTGCTGCAATCAATTTTACATTTTTTCTAATTAGGGCCTACACATCCAGACTAGCTTATAAAAGAATGATTAGGCCTATATCTTTCTCTGCATTATTCAATCCGTGACCAATTTCGTCACATCTTGATCTGATCTCGTGATCCAGGATCTCTGTGGTCACCCTTGCGACCTCTAGTGGCAGCCAAACTTCTTTGGCCCTGATTGGGTGAATCTTTCTGTAATCCGACCTAAGACTATTGAAATATTTGTCCAGAAGAGACTCTGTATTTATGCTTCATAATTTTAAGTGATGACAAATTTTATGATTGACGTGTTTGGGTTAAGTTGAAGATCGAAGAATAAGTCAACAAAAAAGCTCCATTATATTAGCTTCGTCTATGAAGACAATGGAAGTCAGTCGCTAAGGAATTACCGACTGACTTAATGAGTCAGCGACTGACTTAACAACTTAGTCGACTAAGTCAACTGACTAGGTTGAGGTCTCCGGAATTACTGGTCTTACTACCTGCCTGCATGCGTGGTGTGTCTGCCACGTTGCATGACGTCATGCAATCGTGACAATAATAAACCCTGCTTCAGCAAGTGATTGAAGCGTGCTATACTCCCTAGGCCCTCTGAAACTGAAACTGGTTTCGTTGCTGTTAGTTTTTAAAGTTTATCCAGTTATTAATAGTGAACCTGTGGCAGCATGACCCCCTGGAGCCCATATTGTATTGTATTGTATTTGAACACTTGTTACAGCGCCCCTACCAGATTTCCCATTCAGAGGCGCTCCCGACTACTGCGCGGACGCTGAATCGGAGTTTCACGCCGAAGCGCATGAGCAATTGCGAGTGAAGGACTTGCCCAGGGTCCCTACGCGGCGGCTTTGAGGTGGATTCGAACCCGCAACCCTTCAGCTGCAAGGCACCGAACATACCCCTAAACCACCGCGCCCCAGTTGTATTGTGTTGCATTGTAAGTAAGTAAGTAAGTACGTGCTTTATTGAACCGCCTGCAAACGCACTGCGGGAACATCAGATTGAATCACAAATCACAAAAATCACAAATGTCAAAAATATCATAAAATACAATAAAACAGACATCTATGCAAATATGAGATGAAGGTAATAGTAAAAAGAAAGATTAGCAATAAAATCAATTAAATAACATACGCGTAATAAAACCACATCTAGTTAATGCGTCAGCATGAGGGATCTCACGGTTATGTGAACGAGGACGGAGAGAGTACTTAACATTCTTTATAGGAGGCAGTAGACCATTAAGAACATGGCTGGGGTTGTGAAGCACAGATGAGAAAAGAGAAGAGTCAGCACGGCGACAGAGGTCATCAAACATTATCTGGTCGGCAGGCAAAAACTTTAGCCGTACCATTTTGCGCATTATTGCATTAATACGCGCGCGCTGACCAGCATTGGCAAAGCCGTACCAAGCAGGGGAAGCATACAGGAGGCGAGCCAGCGAGGTTGCCCGAACTACATCAAAAAGGCGCATCCCCGAGAGACCATGGGCAATAAGGATGCGTATCGCATAGAGCGATTGGCTAGCCTTAATACAGATTCGGTCAATATGGGGGTCAAAACTAAGTCTATCCGAAATGGTTACCCCTAGAATAACAGACTCAGATACCCTACAAATACCTGGTATAGGGAGAGGGAGATCAAGTAATTTAGACCGCGGGCGCCTAAATACCATCTCTTTGGATTTATTGTTATTCAATTTAAGATTACAAGTTAGTGCCCAATTGGCAACATTTTGAAGTTCAGAGGCAGTGGAGGTAATAGCAGATGCTGGAATGAGAATATAGCTATCATCAGCGTATTTAAGCAACCTATTACTGCGATGCACAGGTTTCAAGCCTGAAATAGCTACTACAAAGTCAGAAGGTCCGAGACCAGAGCCCTGTATAATGCTAGCATTTATCCGACAAAAGGCTGAGACTTGGCCGAGAAATTTAGTACAATGCTGACGGTCTTTCAATAGGGATAAGATCCAATTATACAGAAAGTCAGGTATTGGCAAGAGAGCAAGTTGTTCTGATAGGTAAGAGTGCCTAACCGTGTCTAATCGTATCTTGCTGTATTGTATTGTATTGTACTCCACGTTTATATTGCGACCGAGCCACCCGCAGTAAAGATCCGAGAAATTAATCTCTGATAAACCGACCGATCCGCAATCGAACCCGGGCCGCCGGCGTAGAGAGCGGGCTACCAACCCACTCGGCCACTCAGGATATAGGACCCAGATTCCCATATGGAACTCGTATAGAGCTATAGGAGGCCGCCGCTGGACGACAGAATGGTTAAGTCACTGCTGACAGCCTATTACCATTTTTAAACGTAGGCATTAGTGGTAGAAATAGTCGCAAAACGGTGGTTGAATGCAATTGAAGAACGTTGCTCGTCATGAAGATAAAGAACTGGAAGAAACATAAATTAAGGCCAGATACCGCTTACTGACTGGTTTTAGTGAGGATGCGCCCTTGCGCTGAAAAAGGCTGGGAACCATTGGATTAATCAATACGAAATGGATTGGAGGCTGAACGATCACTGCAGCACTGCAGCCTCAAACTTAGTTGTGTGCTTTATTCCTTTTATAAAGACTCGTATATGCGTCCATAACTTTCTTTCATAAATTCACATTAGCATTTCAGTCATAGAGTAGATGGTAAAATCCAGATATACCGGATTACCTAAGAAGTCGATAGCAAGTCGGTAACGACGGTAAGTCAGTGGGCAATTGCGTGACGTCATGCAACGTGGCAGGTAGTAAGACTAGCCTAGTAATTCCGGAGACCGCAAATGGTCATCTGACATCAACTGTTAGTCTGTTGCGCTGTGACTCGTTCCTTATGTGCAAATTTTGCTCTTATCCTGCTGCTGATGTCTTCGTCAAAAATCGAAACTAATCGAAAGTGCAATTGAAACAATAAGCAAAAATAATATTAAGTGAACCAAGTCGCTCGCTTAACGACTGATTTCGACTTGAGGAGGGCTTAGCGGCGGCGGCAGCGGCGGTGGCGCCGGGGGAACTACTGCCACGACGAGGGCGTCGCTGCCTGGAATTGATAGATGTACTCTGTTCCAGTGCATCCGGGTTTAGGAGACTTATTGCTTTGTACATTGTATCGCCATGTAGATGGATCATGGATTTATTTTTTTGTTTGACCGGTAATTTGTTTACTGTTTGTAGATGATTCCCTTGTTGGTCCTCGAGTTGTTTCAGTTTTTGCCGGGTATTTCAGGTCTCTTTGTTGGATCTATAGTGAGCGCATCGTTAAGGTAAGTTATTCAAACACGAGAGGATTCCAATTTAATTCTCCAGTAATGCAACAAATATAAAGCTCCCTATCGCAGCCACGGACTCCTTGTCAAGTACCTGTTGCCACCACAACCAAAACAGCCATTGCAGAAGCATAGTATACTTAACCTAGACGGAATGAGTGCGAGAGCGCGAGTATGAAACAGACCCGACAGCATGACCCAGCATCGTAACCCGACAGCATCACCCGAAAACACAAACCACTGCTTGAGACTGTAAGGACGTACTACGTCATTATCGACAGCAGCAGCTGACAGGTCCGAAAGGATGAGAGCGGTGACCTTTTGTTTATCCATAGAACGGATTATATTAAGCAGTGGAATGATATCTGCTCAAGGCTGACTGGAAGGCACGTAGTCCTACGGAGAGTTAGAAGACCGGTGACAACAAGCTAAGCCCATCCTCTCCAGGATTTTCAAAATAAAGAATACAGTTTTATAATAGAAATGATAACTTGATCAATATTCTAGAGAAATGTGTGGCTTGCTGAGCACTTCTCAGGAAGCCACCCTTGGACAAAACCATGGATAAAGCAGGAAAGAAACAGCCTCCAGTAACTGTCGGAGTGTTCCAATCACTTTTTATCCATCTAGTTTAACTTGCGGGAATCTTGCTTGCTTGCTTGCTTGATTGTTTGATTGATTGAGCCACAGGCTAAAAAGTCAAATCTTGCGACGACTAGTTCGATCACTTACAATCATTCAATCGTCGTGAAACTTGGCATATAGACTCGCCCTCGCACACACTTCATTCTATCAAAATTTCAGCTCCCCCAAAAGAGGCTAGCTTATAGAATCGGGGACTCAACTTTTCGAATCGGGGAATCCCCTTTTCCGAAACGCAGCGTTTTCATTGGCCAGCGTTTTCATTGGCCGCACGCGGACTATATATTTGTAGAGGTAACTGCTTCGTAAGACGCATTATAGGATACTAGATGGATATAGTAAAAAAAACTTTGTTTTTACGGGCTGTATTTTATTATCCATCTAGTTTAACTTGCGGGAATCTTGAATGTTTGAATGTTTGATTGAGCCACAGGCTAAAAAGTCAAATCTTGCGACGACTAGTTCGATCACTTACAATCATTCAATCGTCGTGAAACTTGGCAGATAGACTCGCCCTCGCACACACTTCATTCTATCAAAATTTCAGCTCCCCCAAAAAAGGCTAGCTTATAGAATCGGGGACTAAACTTTTCGAATCGGGGAATCCCCTTTTCCGATACGGAGCGTTGTGATTGGCCAGCGTTGTGATTGGCTGCAACAATAATGGGCGCGCTGCCTCGTTAAGCGTGCTATGTTGTAAAATGAACGCGGACTATTTTCAGAGTACACGTTATAGGATACTAGATGGATATAGTAAAAAACTTTGTTTTTACGGGCTGTATTTTATTATCCATCTAGTTTAACTTGCGGAAATCTTGCTTGATTGCTTGCTTGATTGCTTGAGCCACAGGCTAAAAAGTCAAATCTTGCGACGACTAATTCGATCACTTACAATCATTCAATCGTCATGAAACTTGGCAGATAGACTCGCCCTCGCACACACTTAATTCTATCAAAATTTCAGCTCCCCAAAAAAGGCTAGCTTATAGAATCTGGGACTCAACTTTTCGAATCGGGGAATCCCCTTTTCCGATACGCAGCGTTGTGATTGGCCAGCGTTGTGATTGGCCGCAGTCGTAAAATGAACGCGGACTATATATTTGTAGAGGTAACTGCTTCATAAGACGCATTATAGGATACTAGATGGATATAGTAAAAACTTTGTTTTTACGGGCTGTATTTTATTATCCATCTAGTTTAACTTGCGGAAATCTTGCTTGCTTGATTGCTTGCTTGATTGCTTGCTTGATTGCTTGAGCCACAGGCTAAAAAGTCAAATCTTGCGACGACTAGTTCGATCACTTACAATCATTCAATCGTCGTGAAACTTGGCAGATAGACTCGCCCTCGCACACACTTCATTCTATCAAAATTTCAGCTCCCCAAAAAAGGCTAGCTTATAGAATCGGGGACTCAACTTTTCGAATCGGGGAATCCCCTTTTCCGATATGCAGCGTTGTCATTGGCCAGCGTTGTGATTGGCCGCAGTCGTAAAATGAACGCGGACTATATATTTGTAGAGGTAACTGCTTCATAAGACGCATTATAGGATACTAGATGGATATAGTAAAAAACTTTGTTTTTACGGGCTGTATTTTATTATCCATCTAGTTTAACTTGCGGAAATCTTGCTTGAGCCACAGGCTAAAAAGTCAAATCTTGCGACGACTAATTCGATCACTTACAATCATTCAATCGTCGTGAAACTGGGCAGATAGACTCGCCCTCGCAGACACTTCATTCTATCAAAATTTCAGCTCCCCAAAAAGGCTAGCTTATAGAATCGGGGACTCAACTTTTCGAATCGGGGAATCCCCTTTTCCGATACGCAGCGTTGCCATTGGCCAGCGTTGCCATTGGCCGCAACAGAAACGGGCGCGCTGCCTCATTAAACGGACGCTATGTTGTAAAATGAACGCGGACTATATATATTTGTAGAGGTAACTGCTTCATAAGACGCATTATAGGATACTAGATGGATATAGTAAAAAACTTTGTTTTTACGGGCTGTATTTTATTAAAATGCTTTATAGTAACTAGCGTAGTTAGTTTGAAGGCACTCTATAAATTACATAGATAGACAGATAATGTCAAATATTTAAAAAGACAAGGGTCTGCGGATGACCCTTTCGAATACAATTTCGTTGGTTCTGACAGACGATGAAAGCAATTTTGATGTTTTCTCAGCAGCAAAGAACTTATTTTTTTGCATTTGATCACAACTGATTATTTTGTATCATGTTCATATGTTCAGATTGAACGCTTTATCCAGTTTAATTAGCAGAATATGGTGGAAATTATCGCTCACTTTGACTTGCTAAAGTTGTACTTTCTTGCTCAACTTAAATCGTTCAGTAGCTAAACTCGAAAATGAACTCACGCTCTGATACAAGTCTACACTAACTTTGAATGCAATGACTAAATATGCTAAGTATATTGATCTAGAATGTACAGTGTACTATTTGCAATTCGTCTTCTGCTTGCATTAAGTGACTTTAACAAGGACGAGGATAAACTACTACTGATGCTGATGCTGCTGCTGCTGCTGCCGCCGTCGCTGCTGCTACTACTACTACCAATAGTGGTAGTAGTAGTGGTAGTAGTAGTAGTAGTAGTAGTAGTAGTAGTAGTAGTAGTAGTGGTAGTAGTAGTAGTAGTAGTAGTAGTAGTAGTAGTAGTAGTAGTAGTAGTAGTAGTAGTGGTAGTAGTGGTAGTAGTAGTAGTAGTAGTAGTAGTAGTAGTAGTGGTAGTAGTAGTAGTAGTAGTAGTAGTGAGTAGTAGTAGTAGTGGTAGTAGTAGTAGTAGTAGTAGTAGTAGCAGTAGCAGCAGCAGCAGCAGCAGCAGCAGCAGCAGCAGCAGCAGCAGCAGCAGCAGCAGCAGCAGCAGCAGCAGCAGCAGCAGCAGCAGCAGCAGCAGCAGCAGCAGTAGCAGCAGCAGCAGCAGCAGCAGCAGTAGCAGTAGTAGTAGCCACAGAGGTCCTGTTTTGTTCACTCGCTTCTGTCAGAAGATTCCAGGTCTGACGTGATTAAACCAGGAATGTGCGCATGTCTTAACGTGCACAGTCAGACAGAAATGAAGATCTGAGACGCGGTTAGTTAATCACCTGGTGAAGAACAGTTCGACATCCACGATATTTAAAGGTTAATGAGAAATAGTGAGTGTTAAGGTGTTAAAAGAAGAGTTCTATAGCTTCGGAGAACCATCGGTGGTTGATTCCATTCCTAGAGATCAGCACTCTGGTAGTATTCAGTGGAATGCACGAGAGACCATGATAGGTCGACATCGTGGCTCAGCCCGAAGATCGCAAACTGTGTGGAAGGACAGAAGGAGTCCAGAGTCCATGTCCAGAGTCATCCTTAAGTGTTTTGACAGTTTTTACACAAGAATAGCAATGCCAACAAGATTAGTGCTGAAAGGAGAAGGGGGAAACGCAGGAAATGACGTGAGCCAAAAATGATGGCCTCAGATTTATCTTGGTTTAGAGACAAACCGGTAAACCAGAACAATGCATTAACTGAGGAAACTTACCATTCCGGACTGATCATTGGATGACTGACAGGGCAAGATAAAGCCTTGCTCTGTTTTTCTCCAATTCTCTTGTGCTGACACGCCTCTATATAGGTCCTTCGTATTCAGTAAATATTAACCAAAGTAGCTGTTCGGCGATTGGTGAAGTGAAGATTATCAGTATTAGCTAGATCCAGGTGGGACACCAGAAGAGCAAAAAGCAGGATCAGATCGATCAATACCAGTATTGAACGGTCGATGTTGCGACCGATTGCAGAGGTAAGAAGCTAGCCAGTTTAGGGCAGTGCAAGGGACACCAGCGCTTTTACCTAGTCTAGCTGGTGACAATGTTGGCCAGCAGCTGGTGGCCAACATTGTCAAAAGTAGCACTAAGGTCGAGGCATACTGAAGTGGGTCCAAGGTTTTATAGGTTGTTGGTGTTCAGTATCAAGTTTCTTAAATAAAGACGTGACTATGGCAACTTAGAACGTGATGAAAATTAGCCTTCAGTAACAGAGAAGTTGGCCAGATTTGTTGCCAAATTAGTTGCGAAAAAACATGGGAAGGGAAACTGTTAGTGATGTCACTATTATTATCATCACATAACGCATTTATTAAGTGCCACTATTAAATGACCAAGCATCAATCGATGACGCTGAGCAATTTTGAGTGAATGAAGGACTTGCTCAAAGTCCTACAGAGTTTTAACTGTGTAGGCCTTTGATTTTTAACACAGGAGTAACTTACTCCTACAGGTGGCAGGATAGGTTAGAGTAGCTTCAATTAAACTGATCCTACCGGTTGACACATTGTAGCACGTTGTCTTCTGGTCAAAGTGGTCTTGCAGCCACCTGTCTGAGTGATGTCATTCAGCCAATGTACACACGATGCCGCGGAGGCAACAGAATGCCTGACAAGATAAGTGCCATTGTGGCCAAACTGTTAAGTAAGTGTTTAGAACTGATAGGTCTATAAAGCTATGAAATTCCTATTTCATAGCTTTATAGACCTATCAGTTCCAATATATAGCCATAGACTACTTAAATTGCAGGACTGTAGGCGCTCATGCTCGGGTCTTGGAACTTGGGTCCATTCTCAATTTACATTTTTTATCACAAAAATGAACGAAGAGTCCTATTTGCATGAGCGCCTCTGAGTAGTTTCCTTGAAGGGGCGCTATATAAATTCCCGAATGAATGAATGAATGAATGAATGCATGAACTTTTTTTCTGTTTGTCTCGACGAGCGCTATACGGGACTATCGGGGGAAAATATTGACACTAAATTCTGGATCAATCAAGGTCATGTCAAGGCCAGATATAATGAAATCTAGCAATAATCAGAGAAAACTTGCAGCCAATAATTTTTGAAATCAACTGATTCTGTCTTGTGTTTCTCTCCTTGACAAGGGCTACCTGGGATAAGAAACAAGGCTATTACATATAAGGCGATCCGAAGTTATTTTAAGGCAAAAAAGGTCAATTTCAGAGGAAAATCAGAGGAAATAGCCATAGCTCAGACAAATATTGTTATATTTTAATTATTCTTTTATAAAGTCTATTTCTTGTACTGTGCTATTTATTTATCAAATGATGACATTAAATAGTATAGTAAATTAGATGAATCCTTGAAAGTAAGGAGACAACGTAAGGAACATCAGAAAAAAATTAAATTAAACAGAATAATAACACACAGCAAATAAATAAATAAAGTTACATAAAAAATGTAAAAAGTGAAAAAAATGACGAAAGGTCCGAAAACCCGGAAAATTTGGAGAAAAACAAAAACGAAAAAACCGTTTTAACAACTAGGCCTATGTTTCGAACGATGTCAGTCGTGGTCATGGGTAAAGTCATGTGCTACTTATTGTTGGCATAGCCTATGTGGGCTAAGAATCCATTTAAGCCCCTCTCTCCCTCTCTCCTTCCCTATCTCTCTCTCTCTCTCTCTCTCTCTCTCTCTCTCTCTCTCTCTCTCTCTTTTTGGATTTCGATTAAAGCATAGGCCTATTTATATAATTAAATATAAATATATATATACATATATATATATACATGTATTATACGCATTTTTAAAAATAATGTCTCTTAGCCTGTAAATTTTATCCCCAGGGATTATTTCACACGGTGGGAGATAGAAATCTTTTATCCCCGGATATTCTATAACGGTATATAGCATCCGGGGGATAGATTCAATCACACACCCCCTCCCCGGATAGCTTATTATTATTTTATAATTTAGAGTTCTCGTATAAGATTATGCATAACTATGTCATTGCAGGTGCTGTATTTGGAGTATTGAACATCATACTGGCTCTGTTCATGATGCTAGCCAAGGGTTCGACGGTCTTCCAGCTCTCCTTATCATTTGTCAATGCCACCTTTGGTCCAGCAGCTGGCATCTACATCGTCGGAATTCTCTTTCCATTCATCAATACTGCGGTAAACAAACAAGTATTCGATATATTTATGTCTATAGAGTCAACTAAATTTGCCACTAATAGAATTATTATATAGTCCTGTATAATAAAATCGTTGTATAGACCTATTTAGGTCTATACATCAGCATTACAGGAAGCAAATAATGTGAAATATTGTCAGAGTGAAGAGCAGAATGTTTTATTAAAGAAGGTTCTAGATTAATGTACCGAAGCATTTGATATTAATTTGATAATTAATCTATTGAAAAATTACATTTCGCCAGTTTTCAAAACTGAGTTAATTATAGGGGAGTCATTGGTGAGAACCTTGGCATAAAGATGATCAAAAGTGATGATGACTTGTAGTCTGCCGTAGCTGGTTGTCTCATCAGCCTCGTGATAAGCTGTTGGCTGACCATTGGAACTCTCATTACTGGAGTCTATCATCCGCGACTGCCCACTGCCACTGACGGCTGCAGTCTGGTCGCAAATATGACTTTCGCAAATATGGCTAACGGTACAATTTCCAAGTTCAATGACACAGTGCACGTCGTATCGTCGACAATATCATCGTCGCATTCCAGGTATGCTTCTGGAACAAAGAGATCTATACCTATTATCTACAGGGTACAACGAGTAGGCATATAATTAATCTAATTAGGTGATCAGCACACTCCGCTCCATCTTATGCCAGTTTCTGTTCGTCTCATGGTATCTCCAGATATAATTATAAGGTAATCTCCGACTTTGTTGCTCTTTTCCTTTATATCAGTTCATTTATTTCATTCGTTCTTTAATTGATTCTGAGCATACAGTAGATATAGCCCGTCTCTTTAGAAGCCCAGTCACTGCTAGAATGGGAATGACTGCAGCTCTCTGTGGCGCTATGGGGAACAATTCTCAAGGGTTAATTGAAATATATTATGTATGAGCAGTTGTTATAGCGCCCCTTCAAGATTTCTACTCAGAGGCGCTCCCGACTAGTACTACAGCGCTGACACTGAATCGGAGGCTGAGGAATATCGGTGATTTACATTGCATTAATTTGTATGTAGCCCATGCAATGAAATCTTATTTCTTTAGGAGTGCGTTTAACGAAGTCTACAAGTTCTCTCCATTACTTTATCCGGCGCTCGGACCAATCATCAACATCGTCTGTTCTCTGCTAATCTCGGCAGCCATAGGTAACTCTTACTAAATCATTCTGCCACATCCACAATCACACCATTTTCATTCTTGTCACTTTCATCGGCGTTAATCTTCCTAGATTGTAAATAATTATGAGCTGCAAGGTGAACTGTTCTGAAGCGTGCAGCTGCAGAGTGTCTAATATTCATATAATTTTTACTAATTCTCTATTTAAAGGACAATGAACTTTTCAATTAATTATTGAAGCATCATTTTCCTGTCGAAGAAATGTCGTTCTTAAGAAATTTGATATTATTTTAATACTCACGGCAGCGCCTTCAAAGATGTATCCTTATTTATTATGCAGTTATAAGAGGCGCTACAAATATCTTAAGAACGACATTTCATAGTCTAGTAGCATTGCATTACAACTGCTTGAGGTGCACAGTGGACACAGCACACACAGTGGCATCACATGGATGAAAGAAGTGACAAAGGTCCAACAACAAATACTATTCTTCACATATTCAAGATCTTCAGATATCAGCTTAGAAGAAATATGCGTGTATACACAGATCTCCCATTCTCAGACGACTCGCTTTTTATATGCTTTAGTCTGTGTCATTTACAGTTGGATACCATCGTATAAGAACGCACTTCGGCTCACAGAAGACGGAAGAAAAATCCGAAGATGTGACTATGAATAAGGTTTGCCAACACATGTTTAGGCGAATCATTAAAAAACTAAGCATCGGCCTAATACAATTATGATTCCTGTACATATTCCTAAACATAATACAAACATGATTCCTGCAAGATAGGCTAAGCTATAGGCTTACCACTCCGAATGCGATGTGGTCGCATCGGTGTCCAGTATCTAGTTGGCTTAATACTCGTGCCCGGCTTACCCAGATGCTGACTCCCTTCGCCTTCAGTTTCCAAATGTGCACTTCTCTTCCTCTGTCCGTGATCTTGGATCTCGATACTGTCCTCTCTCTGTCTGATCACGTCAATATAGTGTCTCTCGTTCCTGCTTCTACTACCTACGCCAACTCCGTTCCATCCGCCAATCACTCCCACTGCACGCTATCTCGACTTTGGTCCATGCTCTGATCTGCACTAGGATTGATTATGGGAATGCGGTCTACATTGGTCTCTCCTCTACAAAACTTACATCCAAGCTCTGTCGACCTGTATCGTCACCTCATCCTTTTCGAATAGTCAAGCAAATATAATCTCTATATCCTAATCAAAAATCCCTAAGAAGAGGAAGAGGTGACGCGAAGATCAGAGCGTAGAGTGATCCCAAGTATTTTCCTTGCTGGCACCCTCCCCAGTCCCTCAGTTAACCGGCTCTGGAACAAGTACACATCCTCGACGAGTGATAATCATCTCTCTAGACTTTTCAGTATTTAGACGAAGATTATTTTTGTACTGTTCAGTTCTTAACCGATTCTAATTCCTCATTGATTGTGAGGAATCAACTTCGAAGCCCCAATTAGTAGGCCTAAATAGGCTACGTGTCGTCAGCGTATGTTGCTACGAATAAGAAGCCAATCAGAACCTTATAAGAAAAAAGTAATTTTAGTTTTGTTTCAGGTATAAACCTGAACAAATCAGATTTAGGCTACATTATTAATGAAGCAACATAGCTGCAACATGGCACATATTTTAATTATTTCATCAGATTTATTAATTTTGATGCATAAAGCGGTATATTGGGATAACACTTTTCCTCTGCTTTAATGTGACTCCATCTACGTACGTGACTTAAACTTACAAAAGACTGTGGTACATTTTTCTCTTAGCATGTCGCGCATTCATAAACTACTTCGTAGGCATATAGGCCTAGGCCTATAGTCCATGTGAACAGTCGCAATCGCTTTACTTGAAGCACACGTTCAATTAATGCCTCGCTAGTTCTAAATTTTGTTTCTATTTTTCACAGGGTCCCGGTCCAAACTTGGCACTTGAACCAGTCGTCGCAATGCGGACAACCACTCTTTAGAGAAAGACAATATAAAATAACGATATTATATGTCTAGGAAAAACAATGTGAAATTATACCTTATCAGAGTAGCCTTGATGTCTAGGACACTTACTTTGTTAATATTGGCTCTGACAGTTTCTTGTACATCACAGTTTGATTTGCAAGTACATCCAGTGTAACGGCGACTAGGCTTATAATAACAATTATAAATGCCATTGGCCATGTGTCATTCTAATTTGTGTGAAACTACTGACTTCAAAGTTTACTGACAAAATATACTTGTATATATATATATATATATATCGAAAATGTAATCAGATTTAAATAGCACCTCTTCAAGAATGGTTTCAAGAGCTTGCGCAATAGAGGCGAAGAAGACCAAGTCCTAGCTACTGTCGTAGGGAGAAACTTCTGTGATGTACTGTGGAAGTTCTAGTTGCCGAACAACAAAGTTCACCCAGTGCAGCTGAACGAAGAAATTCACGTCCAGGAATCGATGAGACTCAAACACACAACTCGCTTAGATAGGCAACAATATGGAGCACAGTCAACAAGGCAATTAGGCTTACGCATAAGTAAGTTCTTATTAGATGGCATGATCTCTTTGTCCCGCGAGCGAGAACTGCTATGGCTAAAACGCGAGCCTTTGCCTTCATTGGCCCTGCACTATGGAATTTGCTTCCTCCTTTGACACGTTCCTGTTTTTTAACTGGTAAGCCAAGTGCCTCTTTTCTGAAGACTTCTTTCTTTTCTCTGGGTCTTTCGCACTGGGAGCGCCTCTGATTGGTGTGCACTGCGAGAGGCGCTATATAAATTGATAGATACAATACAATACAATATGAGTTCGCGCATCAATCTCCAGTGAACCTAGGTAGGCCTACGCCTCTGATAAGACGAACTGCAGCTCTTGAGATAGATGGGCAAGATTTAGACATCCAATCATAGCGCTGTAAAGCCAGTGCTGTATGTTATGAAAATAACATGGGAGAGAAGGTCATGGGAAATAGGCACATGAGAGAGGTCATGGAAAAGAGGCGAGGGGTCCACCACCGAGAAAGCGCGGTTCTGCCTATAATGGAGGTACGGGTTTAAGGGACAAGGAGACCCTGTTCGGATCGAGAGCCCCTAGCACTAACAGAGCTCGAGAAGAGGCGAGGGGTCCACCACCGAGAAAGCGAGGCGAGGCCTAGTAAGCAGCGCTATCCTGTACGCAATCCGCTACTCAGAGGGATCCAGTGGAGAACGTCGCGCGACTCGCGCATGTAACTAGAAACATGGCCAAATTTAGGCCTTTGGCCGATAAGGCGGACAGCAGAATGCAAGATCCCATCCAAGCACCCCAGTCGACTAGCCGGGGGCTGCAGGGAGCAGTGGCGTCTAACCCCCCCGTAGTCATTGGAGAACCAACCCCCACTGGGTCCCACAAAAATTTGATCTTTGAAATACACATTTCGGTGCAGTGCTTTTTTCAGCCCCGGAACGGTGCGGAGCGGCGTTCTGGGACCTTTTTCGTCTATTAAAAATAATTGAGTAAATTTAAATGTTTACTAAAAATTATTTTAAATTATTTAGACACTTTAATTTAATTTCAGTGCTTTCAGTGTTTATTGATGTATAATTATATATATATATATATATATATATATATATATATTATGTATATATACTGGCCTCCAGCTGTCCAGCAGAGTCGAGACTACACTCAATTTTATGATTTATCACAAAATAACAAAGGACAACAAGACGTCATTAGTTGAACAGTATCAAATGTAAAGTCTCTCCTTTTCAAGAACTTACTTACCTCATCCTACCTAATTCCAATCCTCGACCTAAACGACACCCACCTTAACATCTGCTGTACCCCTCTGATCCTCTGGAAACCAGACTCGGACCTCTCTTGGACTAGTACTACTCTTTTGGACAACCTCTCTGACGAGACGCAGCGCTCGTGAATGAGCTGGTGTCCTCCGCTTGGCTTTCAAGTGGCGCTTTAGAGTTTAGAAGGTTGAAGATTACAATTACGATTACAATACGGCGCAGCGCTCGTGAATAAGCTGGCGCCCTGCGCTTAGTTTAATAAAATTGTGGAGTTTGCAATTACGCTTCATCTCCTAGCTTCAGTGTTTGCCGATCAGCTCATCGTGAAACTGAAACTGCTTTCGCCTTTGCCCTAGACGTCCCTCAAAGTTCGCTTTCTTGATGCTTATAGCTTGATAACTTCAAGGAGAACATGAGAGCGTACTCGGAGTCTTACTCAAAGGACGCGTTACAATGTATTTACTAATCATAGTACTTAGAGAAGAGATAAGTTTTAAGTTTAGATTTAAAAATATTAATTGAGGATGATCTTCGGATTGGTTCTGGTAAAGAGTTCCATTCATCTGGACCAGCTACTTCAAACATTCTGTTTCCAAATTGTGTAGATTTGTTCTTTTCATTACGAAGTCTCTTTTCGAAGCTGAACGTAATCCACGTCCTGACTCAAGAGCAGCACATGGTGTGACTAAAGATGATAAGTACGGAGGAGCAGAACCTGACATAACTTTGAACATGAAAATAGAGATTTTTTAAAGGATATCCGAGCCTGGATGGGTAACCAGTGTAATTGCTGAATGGAGTTGGTGATGACCAAGGTTCTTGACTAGACGAGCTGCAGAGTGGATAACAGAAGTAAGCGGTGAAAGGGTGGATTTTGGCAGACCATAGAGTATTGAGTTACAGTAGTCAATCCTGGATAATACAAGTGAATGGACTAAGATATGAAGGCAATGCTCATTATGGCAGCGCTTGATTTGGCGTATTCGTCGGAGATGAAAAAACAAGCTTAAGTGATAGAGCCAATGCGATTAGACATAGAAAGTTTACTATCAAGAAAAATTCCAAGATCACGAACTACATTAGAAGGCTGGATAGGTGCAGGGAGAGTTTTCAAGTCAAGATGTGGTCTGGATCGACGGTCAAACCATATCAATTCCGTTTTCTTCGTAGTTAGCTTCAGGCGCATGGATGCACACCAAGACTGTATCTGATGGAAGCACGCAACGAGTCTGGTTTTTGAGTCAACAATGTTAGCGGTCGAAAGTTTTATATATAGTTGGGTGTCATCAGCGTAAATATGGATAGAAATAGGCCTAACACAACATAGTGCAATTTTGGCGATGTTAGATGTGCATAGAATGAAAAGCAGCGGGCCAAGAATGGAGCCCTGGGGAACACCAAATATCAAATTTGCAGTTCTAGAAAATTTACCACCGCAACAGACGTTGTGAGTCCTGGAAGTGAGAAAAGAGGAAATCCAGAGAAGTGCAGATGCAGAGATTCCAAATTGCTTTTCAAGCATCTGGAGAAGCATAGTATGGTCAACGCAATGAACTGCGGCACTAAAGTCAAGGAGGAGAAGAACCGTAATGAACCCTAGGTCATGAGCCGACAAAATATCATTATATTATATGCCTACCTTTAAAACAGCTGTTTCTGTGGAATGGAATCGTCTAAAGCCAGATTGTGTTAGAGGGAGTAGGTTGTGTGTTTCAATAAAGCCTTAGAGCTGCAGATGGACAACACGTTCAATAAGCTTAGAAATGAATGACAAATTTAAGATGGGGCGAAAGTTTGCAGGGTCTGCTTGTCAAGGTCAGGCTTTTTGATACGAGGTCAGAAGATGGTTCGTTTATGTTTATCAGGAAGAGTGGACTGAGATAGAGAGACATTAATGAGAAGAGCTAAAATAGATAAATAAATGACACGTGTAAAACGTTAGTAGCCTACTTTCCAAACCTCACTGCCGTAGTTGTGAGGTTTGGAAAGTAAGTAAGTAAGTACGTGCTTTATTTAACTGCATGCAAACGCACTGCGGGAACATCGGATAAGAACAATCTAAGAGTATTAAATCATAAAATTACAGAAATCACAAAATCACAAAAATCATAATATACAATAAAGCAGACATCTATGGATCTGTGAGAGTAAGGTTGATGCTTTTACTGTTTTAGGAGCCTACATGTCATTTGTGTTGTGTTACCGTTAACATTCGTTTTTAAACGGTAAACTTTTTCAAATAACATTTGCTGGTTTCCTGTCATAATTCAGGTAACTTGGGTAAATTGGGGTTGCATGGACCCCGGGGCTATATATGGACCATCGTAAGTTACCAACTAACGTAAGTAGTCACTTGCTTTTAATTAAGTTTGTCTCTATTGAATGTTCTAGTACGACAAATATACACAGGGTCGCAAGCATGCTTATAGGCCTACTGGGAGTAACCGTAACCGATACAATAGTTTTGCGACTCATATCAGGAACATTATGTTGTCAGGCTTGACGGTCACTTTACGCACTGCGTAGGACCCTCGTAGCGCATGGCCCCCGAGGTCCCAGTTTGCACGATGTGGTACGTGAAACAACTCTAGCAAAAATGCCCTAAAGATTTACTTCCCAGAAAGACCGCGAGGCGCTAGATGTGGTGCTGCGACGTCTAATCAAAGGGCAACACTTCCCGTCAGACATTCTAACCATAGAGCAGCAATGCCTAAATGCGGATTATCGCCTATTCTCAGCTATGTAGAGATACGAAGGACATGTCTTACATGACATGCTTCCGCCCAAAAGACATCCTGGACATGGTCTACGCCCCCGCGCTCATGATCGAGAAATACCATCGACAGACTGACACTGTCTCATCAGAAAAACATTCATAATTAGGATGATTTATCAAAGATAAATAGCATTCATGGTAAATAACACGTGAACATGCAATTTGTAAATAAGTAAGTAAGTAAGAATGTTCTTTATTGAACGCAAGCAAACGCTCAGCGCTTTACATACAAAGTCAGAAATAATTTATGTACAAAGAAAACGATAATTAGAAGAAAATTAGGTCAACTAGAAAACATATGTCTAACTGTACAACATCCTAGCTAAGAAGCCACGCCTGGTAAGGGAATCAAATCTAGGGAGAACACGGTTATGTGAGCGTGGGCGCAGGTCATGACCAGTGCAGTTGACAGAGGGGAGAAGGTCGTGGAGGGTGTGGCTAGTATTTGTTAAGATGTTTCTAAATAGGTCTATATCAGCTTTTTTGCAAAGCTCCTCAAAGGTGGGGAAAGATTTAGGTAGGAAACCCAGGCGTACCAACTTGCGGACCAGTGCGCTCAGAGAGTCAAGTTCCTGTTTACTGGCGAAGCCCCACCATACTTGGGAACAGTATAGCATGCGGTTGATAGTGGTAGCCCTGACCACATCATGAAGCCTGACCCCTGAAAGCCCATGTGAGATCAAAATACGATGGGCATAGAGAGATTGCTTGGCCCGAATGCAAAGTCTTTGAACATACGGGGAAAAACCGAACTTTTCGGTAATCTCAATGCCCAGTATATTCAATGACACAACCCTTTTGATGCCAGGCAGGACAGGAGGGGCTTGTAAAAGATTCACCTTTGGTTTGGTAAATACAATCTCACAGGATTTTGAGTGATTCAGGTGGAGATTACATTTACGAGCCCAGGTACTAATATGATCTAATTCTGCATCTGTAGTGGAGATGCGGCTGTGCTAATACACTCCTTCGTCCTCACACGTCTTGACTACTGTAATTGGGTCCTCCTGGGCCTCCCTGAGTTCCGTCTTCATCAACTTCAGCTCGTTCAGAATGCAGCAGCCAGACTACTGGCTGATCTACCGAAATATTCACACATATCTGACTACATGCGACATGAGCTCCACTGGCTTCCAGTTGCTGATCGTGTGCAATTCAAAATTGCTACGCTGGTTTGGAAGGCTACGACTGGTACTGCTCCGAACTACATTGCTGAACTGTGCCTTCCAGTTGGCACTCAAACTGGTCGGCAGGCTCTCCGGTCTGCCTCGCGAAATGACTTGATAATACCTTCGTTTCGAACCAGCACCTGTGCTCGTCGGAACTTCTCGATTGCGGTGCCACGGATCTGGAACGCTCTTCCGCCGTTTGTGCGTGCTGCACGCGGCTATATGGTTTTCTCCAAACTCTTAAAGACGCATTTTTTCAGCTGTTTGATGGCCACGTGTTGAGCGCTTCTGAGAGACTCTTAAGTGGCGCTTTATAAATGTTTTGTTACATTACATTACATTACATTACATTACATGTAGAATTCATGAATAGTCTAATCCAGAAATAGAGAAAGCAATCCTTTGCTCTTCACTTGCTATCGTTGGACAACCTCTCTGACTTTATGCAGCACTCATGAATAGACTGGTGCCCCGCGCTTAATTTTTGAGTAGTAATCTAAAAATTCGAGCTTATTGTGATTCTTTCCCCTTACCGTGACAAATTTAAAACTACACAAACTTCTTCATGCTTTCGTTACACTTTATCTCATTGTAAACCATGGTGCAGTTTGTCATCAGACATGAATTAAATAATTTTAAAAAACGAATTAAGATGACGATGATGGTTATCATCATCATCTTCTTTTATCTTCTCTTCTGTTATGTTCTCTCTTATCTCCTCTCTCCTCTCGCTCTTCTTTCTATGCAAACTTTTCATTTTATACTTCTCTCTTGCTGATTCTTTCATGTTTCAACTGTCTCCCTCCTCTCCCCCTATCTCTCCTCTTTCTCTCAGCCATTTCCTCTGCTTCTTCTACCTGTCTGTTTACCGCTTTCTCGCCTCTCTCCTCTGTTGCCCTATCTGCTCTTTCTTTAGTATCTTTCTTCCCTCCATCCGCTCCTCTCTCTCTCTCTCTCTCTCTCTCTCTCTCTCTCTCTCTCTCTCTCTCTCTCTCTCTCTCTCTCTCTCTCTCTCTCTCTCTCTCTCTCTCTCTCTCTCTCTCTCTCTCTCTCTCTCTCTCTCTCTCTCTCTCTCTCTCTCTCTCTCTCTCATGTTCTCTCTTTTTTACCGTTCTGCTGATCTTCTGTTTCTTTATCTCCTAGCTCCTCTTTCAATCTTCTTCTCTATCTTCTCCGATGTCATTCCTCCTCTCTCTTTCTCCTCTCTTTCGTGTGTCCTGTATGCTGCCTTTTTCATTTCTTTCATCTCTTGTTCTCTCTTCTCTTCTATTCTTTCTTCTTTCTTCTCTTCTATCTTCTCTGGTATATTACGTCTCTTTTCTCTTCTCTTTTCTCCTATTCTTTCTCTCCTTTCTACTCTTTGTTATGCGTAACTCAATTAATTGGCTAAATGGTGTTCAATTATAACGGGCAGCACACAGCGCCGGCGTTCTCATAGAAACTCATTTTGAAACCAGAGAATACCGACGTAATACATCATCAATCTGGCGAACGGTGGTTGCAGTCATTTCCCGGTCAGCGCGGATAGACAGACCGCTAGAGGTGGCCTGCTTCAGAGGCAAGAGGCCCTTCGCCATCCCTCGGATGCGTGCCGCATGCTAACGTCTAGCGCCGCCGCCGCCGCCGCATTCTGATCGGCGCTGACCACTGGCGCTCGTTCAGCTGCGGCTCTATGGCTACCGCTTCAAAGAAGGCAATGCTTGGATGGGTCAGGCGGTCAAGCACATCAGACGCATCAGCGCCGCCGCAGTCGGTTTTATGAAAGGGAATAATAATTGCTTATTAGCTCAACATGGAATTGCTAATGGATCGACTAAAAGTGCAAATGGTTGGTACAGGTAGACTTGTTAGAGCTGGTCGGTCTTCATCAGTGCAGCATCCGCCGCAGCTCTTACAAGCGCCAGCCAAACCTTGACCTTCCACTTTCACCCTGGAACACGATGCGCTCAATCAAAGCCACGACGTTAACGCACCAGAAGCCAATACAGAGTAGTCTACAATTGTACATATCGTGGACTAATCCATCGGACAAATGCGCTGGCATTCGTAGAACAGTATAACTTAAATACGACTCTCTTCACTTACAAGTTGAACACTGCTGTTTATTGGAAACATACAACTCGAAGAGGTAGTGCTGTGAACTACTGTGGTAAGTCGACTTGAGAAGAATGTTAGAAATCGCCTCAAAGTCTACCAGACCAATAGGTAGGCTACATAGGCATCTGTCTTGTGAGACCTATGATCTGGCCTCGATCATCTGACCAATAAATATAGTTAGCCTATTTATGTTACATGGAGAATCCATAGAGCCTTGACATAACGTTTCGTTTCAGTTCTTAAGATACTTCAGTCATTTTGTCTTAGACCCGGGAGTCGACTTGAACTCAAGTCTCACGTGAAAAAGACGACCGTAATTGCATACCCCGCATTCTATATAAGAACGCCGATTGGCATTGCTTATGCTGCCTCTATAGAAGCCCCGAACGGTGTAATTTGTAGAAGTTGCGTCTGTGTCAGCTTTTGAGTTTCAGTAAACGAGCATTGTATTGTATTGTCATGCCTAAGGCACGAGTTGAACCAAAATAACTGTACCAAATTTTAGACGCGAGTTTCCGCACTATCCCTCTTCTGGGGATATGTGTTCCCGGGCGCCAAAGGAAGGGGCCCCAAAATGAGGGTTAAAATTAATAATTATACTCTTGATTTTGATGCAATTTTAACTAATTTATCCCAAATAAATTTATTAGATTTAAGTTTGAAGCCGAAAAATATCCAGTTACATTATCATTACTTACAAACCAGTTGTCAAGCATGATTTGGCGCCTCATTGATCACTAATGGGTACCATTCGTTCATTCATTTTGAGAATTTATATAGCGCCTCTTCAAGAGGCACATTCTGCGCTAGCCTACTATGATAAATAGTGTCATTACGAACCGAAAGTATTACATCAGTTACCAAAACAATGCACAGTAAGCTATGAAGTCACGCGTGTGTGTTGGCGGGCCCACGCACACGCGTGGAACTGACCAACGGATTTCCGTCCACAGCTGAAGATGGCATGGACGTTCAGAGTCTCTCAGCCAAGTTGCGACGATATAGTAGAGCGGCCACAGGTGACTGCGTTCGCAAACACGATGACGATACCGACGATACCGGTATCGGTATTCCGGTAACGGTATTCCTCACTGGTAAAAGATGACGCACGTCCAACCAGTCGAGGCACCAAGGAGTACACTGAAAAAGGCATTCGTTGTGTGTTGGTTGGTAGATTGAAGCGCCTCCAGTGACTGAAGGTCGAGGTCAATCCAATTGCCCGCGTCGGTGGTCCTCCACCGAGACGAAAACACTCGGCTGTGTACAGCTGACCGTGCTTCAGAAGGATAGGCCTGATGCAGTCATATGGGCCAAGGCGACTTGCGAACAAAATACCCTCAAACGCACAAAATCCTTGGCAAAACCGACGAATAAGTCCAATACGCAAACCTAGCACCAGAAAACTTCAACATGGTCGAAGTTACTGAGAAAATTCTACGTTTAGACGAAATAATCCGTCGAAATGACGGAGAAGTCGATCAGCGACCGACATGGCCAATGACATATGCAGTCGTGTTTGCATTCATTACAAATTACAAACTCACAATTACGATCGTCCTTACATCGTCAGTGCATGTGGTGCATTTGCCGATCAGACAATTACAATTGTAATTATAACAATGTGTAGCCTACAGATAGCATGGTCAGTAGCAATTGTAACTTCTCCGGTACTTTAGCCTACCCTGTTATCTCCCGTGGGGCGGTCGACTGCGCCATCTATTGAGAGATTGTGCGCAAATTAACGACCATCTGTAGTGCTCACTGACGTCGGGAAATATAATTCGAAGCATTTCGGAAGGAATATTGAGCACGTTACCGAGTATAGAATTTCTTAAAAGGTGTTATGTGGCGTCAGTGCTCAGATACGTTCATGTATGTATGCATGCATAGATTCATTTATGCATGCATAAGTATATATATATATATATATATATATATATATATATATATATATATATATATATATGCATGCATATATGCATGCATATAAATTTGTAATTTGCAGGTGTCTATTTATATAGCACAACAATATTGAATAAAACAATCGCTGGCGAAATAGAAAGAAGAAGCTTAAGTTTGTATCGCAGGTTGCAAAGAGACCTGTTTCAAAATGAAGGCCGACTCCGGTGAAGCTTATCTGTTGCAATGTGGAAGTACGACGTGGAGAAACAACCAGACATTGCAGAATGAAGAGGTCTGTGGTCAGATGATGATGATGATGATGATGATGACGCTGAAATACATAGCTCTCTAACTCTAAGGTAAGATGAAGTAGCGTACAGCCGACGACCGGTCAGATACGCATCAGCTTGAGGATCTTAAACTCAATTCGTCCGCACATAGGTAGACCCTAAATAAAGCTAGTCTCACATTGTTTTTTACTGTAAACTTTGGAATTCCGCTAATTAGCCGAGCTGCAAAGTTTTAAAATGGATTGAAATTCATTAATCCGAGAGAGAGGCTCGTTTACATAAATGGCATTTCAGTAATCCAACTGACAACTGACAACTTTTTATTTCCAGAAGCACAATGCATATAACAATTAACAACAATTATAACTTGACTATTACATATCAGTGCATTGGCTAGGGAACAGGGAAGACCCAAAAGGGGCACAAGCCACCCTAGTGCATGGAAATGCATGGAAATGCATGCTTCAGGGTTGAAGCAGCTTTGGCAGACAACGAGTGGCGTTTATTGTGGATCGGACGTAGATGATAAAATATGTTCGACATAGGGGTCTACTGTCTTCACGTGGTCCAGTCGACTCCAGTGTCCTAACCAGGACACACACCGAATTAGAGAAGAAAGCATATGATAGCATACTGGTGAAAAGCAACTCCCAGCGAGAAAAGAACATGGCTTAGGTCTGATGTGTATATGATATAGAGCAGAGGTC
The DNA here is from genome assembly GCA_020284085.1 of Aporrectodea caliginosa. Lineage (NCBI taxonomy): Eukaryota > Metazoa > Annelida > Clitellata > Crassiclitellata > Lumbricidae > Aporrectodea > Aporrectodea caliginosa. The sequence goes on from JACEVL010001045.1 coordinate 295,674, forward strand.
CTATGACGAAACCCTGTGGCAGCTCAAGTGAGACAGAGTTGAACCCGTGGAACCTAGAACCTGAGTAGAAAAGAGCGAGCAAAACCAACTTCGAGACGACCCACGATAACAATAATTGACTTACCGAGTGATTCTAATCGAATGACGTAGGCCTACTCCTATCCACCGAACAAGACGAAGGTTAAAAATACACTGCAACCTTATGCGGTAGACACCGGGGAGATAGAAGAGTTGTAATTGCAATTTACAATTCTACAATTTCAAAATATTGGATTTCATAAATCTAAGGAAGGGACGACTAAAGCATTTAGAAAAGTAAGGCACCAACTTCAAGAGTCCAGGACAGCGATGATGCTTTCAACTGACTCTGAGGTTGGAATAGGTGACGAGAAGAGAGCACGCTTCATGTATGATTTGTAAAGGAAGGCAGATGATGTTGGGCTAAATGTTGTTTCATTTTAAAATCTTAGCAACCTTTAGAGTTCATTGTCTGCTTATTTAGTTAGCACTGAAACTTGTATTCATTTAATAGCCGAGTGCTATGGTGGAGAGCTGACGACAGAGCGGACTGCCGAGTGACTTAACAGGTATGATTTGTAAAAAACTGCTGATGAAACGAGTAAAAAATGGTCATAGGAGATAGAGGCTATGCAGCTCAATTTGTGGGAAGCTCCATGCAAGTCTCAGATTGGTTCATGGTGCACGGTTAGACTAGATGCGCCAACGAGCCCATAGAAGAAATTACGACATTCTAGCCGGACCCTTAAACTCTAAAAGTCTGAGGTCTAAAAATCCGTTGGTTTGAATTTCACAAATTCATATTAACTCATATTATGCACTGAGATGTTATCTTACAACCTGCATCAACCTTCAACCTTCTCATAGTTTGAACACAACTCTGACGGGGTCGCTGAATGCACGTCGCAAAACATTCTATCATTAAATTTCAATTCATGCAGAGAGCATTATTTTATTCGCCATTGGCGTGCTACGACTTAAGAAGAACGTCATTGGCATTTTCGGAGCCGTATTCATTATCAAACAACTGTTAAAGAGATGTTCTCTGTTTTGACCATAAAAACTGAAAGAAAACCACGTTGTTCTCTAGTTCAGATCTGATCTAATTCGATACTGTAATTTTTCATATTGTGATTTTTTTCTTCATAATCACCAACTTTAACTGTACTTTATTCTATCTCTACCTAGGTTACTCAATTATGGTAGCGCGTGGCTGTCAATTTACAAAGTCCGTTCACTTTTCAAATATTTCTTATTTCAATTCAACGCACAAGAACCTCACTTATACAAATCAACTGTTTCTTTACGCTAGCTCAACACAAATCAACTCTCTCTGTAGTAAATTTCAAATCGTTCACATCAGCAAATTCTTTCGAGCGCCACTCGTGTGGCTATGTTCAGACACCTGTCCGTATACCTTAGTCCTTCCCGTGCAGGACTGCACATCGGGCAACGCAGTTTTTCCATTCTTCCCTGTCCTTCGCCACCTCGATAGCATCCTCCACCGTCATCTCCAGGCATCTCAGGTCCTCTCGAACAGTTCCCATCCAGTTCTTTCTTGGCCTTCCTCTCCCGCGCTTCCCCTCCGGTGTCCAGTTGGCTCTTCCATCACTATTCATTTGGGCCACGTGTCCCATCCAGTTCAGTCGTTTCTTTCTGATGATGTTCTCTAGCTTATCCTGCTCTGTTCTTTCTCTGATGGTTTTGTTTGTGATCTTGTCCCTCCAGGAGACGTGCAGAATTCTTCTTTGCCATCTGTGGTGTGCTGCCTCCAGTTTTTTCCTATTTGCTACCGTCAATGGCCACGTCTCTGCTCCATAAGCAGGGTGCTCAACACTACGGCCTCATATAACAGGATCTTGATCTTCACGCTGCATCCATTGCTTTTCCATATCTTTTCCAGTATCCCAAAAGCCGCGTTGGCCTTCCCAATTCGTATCCTTATCTCCTTGTCACAGCTGCTATCTGCCGTCAGTGTATATTGTATAAATTTGTATTGTATTGTAGTGTGCTGCCAAGGTAGCAAAAGTCATCCACCACATCGATTGGCCCATTCTCGATCGTGATCCTGTCCGCTTCTTGACATTTCCCTATCTTCATGATCTTGGTCTTCTCTGAGTTTATGACAAGCCCGACTCTAGCTGCCTCCTCCTGTACTTTGTCTGTTATTTCTTTTACTCCATCCCATGTATTATCCAGCAGAGTGATGTCATCAGCAAAGTCCAAGTCACTAAGCCTGTCGGCGTTTATCTACTTCAATCCAGAATTATTGCCCTCGGTTGCTCTTTTCATTACCCAGTCCACCACCAGTCCAGAGATCATAGGTGACAGCACACATCCCTGCCGTACTCCAGTCACAATCTGAAACCACTCTCCATGTCTCACTGCACATCGGCTGCCATTGTAGAAGCTCATGGAGATGTCTATGATCTTGGTTGGTATTCCGTAGCTCTTCATTATTTTCCATATCAACTCTCTGTGGACGCTGTCGAAAGCCTTTCTGACGTTGATGAAATTTATCACCACAGGAGTCTGCCACATTAAAGCCTTCTCTATGATCTGCCTGAGTGTAAAGATTTGTTCGCAGCATGACCTCCCCGGTCTGAAACCTGCCTGTTCCTGCCTCAATCTCTCGTCAATAGCAGTTCTCAAACGGTTTAGCACTATCGAAGCCATGATTTTACCCGGTGTCGACAGGAGCGTGATGCCTCTCCAGTTGGAACATTCTTTTGGGTCTCCTTTTTTCAGGATTGGGACGATGATGCCGTCTCTCCATTCTCTCGGTACGATGCCAGCTTTCCATACTTTGTTGCATAAGTTGCAGACACCTGTACGACTATTTAATTAAATATGACAGGCATACGACTTAACACCTGTTCGGCCTGGCGACGTATATACAATCCCCACATACACAGAATATTGCTGTCAATCAAACGTACAAACATGAATATTAATTAAGCTGATCAACATAAATGCCAGCTCCAAATGAATGTCACTGCTCACAGAAAATGCGTTCACACATATTTTATAAGCCAACTTATTAAGGAAACTACTAATAAACCAAGTAGATAAGCGTATACTAATTTACCAGAGTATAATTGACAGGAGATGCAGACGTGTTCCATCATTTCCATGAAGACAGCGCATTCCAAGCACAAAGAAGAGCGAAAGAGGAGATAGTAGGGTTGGTCTAATCCTATGGTCGTTCTTTCAAGGATGATTAAAACGTCTGCTCAGTAGATGCTGTGACTAAACAGCAGCAGCAGCAGCAGCAGCAGCAGCAGCAGCAGCAGCAGCAGCAGCAATAGTGTTGGCGCCAGGTGATGAAAAGTCATTTCAGCTGTCGAGATATAACACCTGACAGACAAAGAGAACCATATAACGACACACGCAGACAGACAGGCAGACAGACAGACAGACAGACAGACGGAGTTTTAAAGGCATCTTCGCCGACAAAGAGAGACAGACAATCTGATGAGCGCTGTTGTTGGGCGCCGAAGCCAGTTCATTCGGATCGACGTCAGAGTCGACATAGGGCGGCGACGGCGGCAGCCGAACACATCTACGTCACTCGCAAAGCCACAGCAGCAGCAGCGGCGGCGGCGGCGGCAGCAGCGGTGGCTGTGGCGGCAACAATGTGTCGTCGTTCGATTTACCTGGGCTTGAATTGTGTTATTTGCGTCGTGGCCTATAATGGTCCTCTGTAAATATGGACAGTAGATCATTAGATGCAGCCGCCGCCTCTGCCTCTGCCTCTGCCCCTCTGCCTCTGCCCCTCTGCCTCTGCCTCTGCCTCTGCCTCTGCCTCTGCCTCTGCCTCGTCCAGGTGCGTCCGCCACTTTGATCGCCGCATCTAATCAACAGCAACAGCAGCAGCAGCAGCAGCAGCAGCAGCAGCAGCAGCAGAGTGGCGATGATTGCAGTCTAGGTTGTTGCCAGTCGGTCGGTTGGTCTGTGACAGAAAATACTTCTGTGGATATGCATGATGATGTTCTGTATATGTCGTCGTCCCACTCTCACAGCAACAGAAACTAAGAGGCGCCCCTCCTCCTCCCTCCTCCTCCTCCTCCTCCTCCTCCTCCTCCTCCTCCTCCTCCTCCTCCTCCTCCTCCTCCTCCTCCTCTTTCGGGAGATGAACTTGCTTTAACCACTACTCACGCAAACCATCGGATAAAGTCGGCAACGCTGCTACTGATGCCAGCACATGGCAGCGCCGCCACCACCAGCCGCAGCAGCAGCAGCAGCCAAGCCACTTCGTCAGAACACAGGTAGAATGATGGACGCAGATAGCAGAGTGTTCTCCGACAGAATGCTCTGACGAATGCGGCAATTATGTCGGAATTTGATCCGCTTTCAGGTGAGAGAAATGATGAAGAGAGGCACGGTCTGTTCAGTTCTTCCAGACAGGTCTCGAGTCTTTTAGGGAACTTGAATGACTACTTCGCCGAGTCGAAGGGACATGACGACTTTAGACGTCACAAACTACGTCGCTATCCAACGGAACCACTGCTTCTGCACAAGACATTCGGTGACGTTGAGGACCAGCAGCAGCAGCAGCAGCAGGAACAGGAGGACAAGGAGGACATTGCCATTGCATCTGCATCACGGATGCCTTCTGTCGGGCGGCAGTTGGGCGATGGAGGATGCCGAGTGCTGTCGGCCGATGAAGACTCGGCTCTTCAGACGTCAACACAGAGGTTCTATTCGGAGTCTTCGTCATCATCAGTCGTCGGTGGAGCTAGCAGCACAGGCGCTCAGTCGATTCAGACGATCAGCTGCTCCGATCTGAACCTCGGCGACATTTTCACCCGTTGTTCCCCCCATCATCATCAGATCTCGTCGTTTTCCAAAGCCTCCTCCTCCTCCTCGTCTTCCCCGGCCATCGACGCCTTCTATTCCGTAGGTCCACACGCCAAGAGCACATCGTTTGCGACGGATGAAACGACGAATTGGACAGGCGGTTGGACGGAGACAACGAGCCATGAGGATGAAAGAGGAGGAGGAGGAGGAGGAGGTCCTTGTGAACTACGGCTGCTGGCAAGTCGCAGCTTCTCAATGCCTAAACTATGGAAGACATCGACGGACGTTGATGGACTGAGTGGAACGACGACGACGAAGGAAGAGACGACGTCGCTTATCAGTCGACCAACGGTTCTTAAGATCTCAGAAACAAAACAACTCGTTATATTTACCATGGAACGATGTCATCGTCAAAAGCAGCCCTCGAACGACAACGACAACATCTCGCTATCAGCCACGGCCAACAGGTTCAGTAGCTCAAGACACTAACTATGCTTCTTCTTCTTCTTCTTCTTCTTCTTCTTCCTCTTCGTCTTCCTCTTCCTCTTCCTCTTCCTCTTCCTCTTCCTCTTCTTCTTCTTCTTCTTCTTCTTCTTCTTCTTCTTCTTCTTCTTCTTCTTCTTCTTCTTCTTCTTCTTCTTCTTCTTCTTCTTCTTCTTCTTCTTCTTCTTCTTCTTCTTCTTCTTCGCGTTCTTCTTCTTCTTCTTCGCGTTCTTCTTCTTCGCGTTCTTCGCGTTCTTCTTCGCGTTCTTCTTCTTCTTCGCGTTCTTCTTCGCGTTCTTCTTCGCGTTCTTCTTCTTCTTCGCGTTCTTCTTCTTCACGTTCTTCTTCTTCGCGTTCTTCTTCTTCACAGTAATCTTCTTCTTCATCTTAATGTTGGGTAGCACCGCCAACTACCCCGACTCTAAACTGGCTTTTAAAAGTTTATACAAAAACAGCATGTCACTGGAAATCCGTGATACTGCAACCATACAGAAGTCGTCTTCACAATTTATGTCATCCCCTGGATTCCCTCCTTCAAAAACAAATAAAATACAGCCCGTAAAAACAAAGTTTTTTACTATATCCATCTAGTATCCTATAATGCGTCTTACGAAGCAGTTACCTCTACAAATATATAGTCCGCGTTCATTTTACAACATAGCGTCCGTTTAATGATGCACCGCGCCCGTTTCTGTTGCGGCCAATGGCAACGCTGGCCAATCACAACGCTCCGTATCGGAAAAGGGATTCCCCGTTTCGAAAAGTTTAGTCCCCGATTCTATAAGCTAGCCTTTTTTGGGGGAGGTGAAATTTTGATAGAATGAAGTGTGTGCGAGGGCGAGTCTATATGCCAAGTTTCACGACGATTGAATGATTGTAAGTGATCGAACTAGTCGTCGCAAGATTTGACTATTTAGCCTGTGGCTCAATCAATCAAGATTCCCGCAAGTTAAACTAGATGGATAAAAATCAGTTATAAGAGACACGATGATGACACTCAAATTGCCTTCCAATAGTATTATAACCTTCTGTTAAGCTCACTTATATTATTTATATATATATAACTAAATAGTAGAGATTTGAGCTACGCAATTCGTAGGCAGTCGATGACTCGAATCAACGATTCAGAAGCACTTGCCCGTTTGAATGGGCGCCACACCAACTGAGGTCCCCGTGCTAACCTGAGATTTAAATCTCTGAAATAATCTACCTTCGGGAAGCGAACGGCGATCCGCGCGCTCTCTTTCACATAGGCGCGTCAGACGATCTGACCGATGTCGCTAACTGCGCCAGCAACAATACCAACACCAACGATATTGTTTGAGGTCATGGATAAAACAGAATTATAAATCTAATCTAATCTGATTTTATCTGATCTAGTCTGGTCTAATCTCAACTACACTAATCTAATCTGATTAATATCTTTCTTCGTTTTCGTATTGCCACAGCCAGCAATATATTACGGACCTGCGGCTTCAAGAACCTTTAGGGGCCGTCCATAAATGACGTCACGCAATTTTGGCCGATTTTAACCCCCTCCCCCTCGTCACACTTCGTCACAAAAAGTAACACCCCCTCTGAAAATGACGTCACAAAGCTCTGACCCCCTAAAACCAAATTTCCATGGCGAAGCAAAATGCTCCTTCATGAAACAAATAGGGAAAGCATGAATATCTTAAAATCTAACAGTGACCAAATATTGAAATAATTAGACAATTATTAATAATGGTGCCCGTATACATTAAAATAATGTAAGAAATAATGAACATTTAATCCTCAAAATTAGTGCTGTTATTAATAAATTAAATTGTTGTTAATTGTTAAATTTAATAACATAGACCTGGTGCGACGTCACACTTGTCAGACCCCCATGTCACACATCGTCACAAATTTCCGACCCCCCTCCCCCTAGGTGCGTGACGTCATTTATGGACGGCCCCTTACACGGAACCACTTGAGAACCAATTACAGGTCTCAGAGACTGGGACTCAATCTCGTTCCGTGCGCTGATCTGGTTTAGAATAAATTCGCTCCTAGAGATTACATTCCGAAACCAAATCTCTAGGGGAGAATTTTTTTATCTCCAGTTGAAATAATATCTCAACCCCGGTTTTCTATCTCACAAAGTGTGAGATAGAAACCCACATTTGTTTTAAAGCTAATGATAATTTTAAGAAGCTCGATTTTCTAACTTCATTATAAAATTATTTATTTGAAACAGTTATAATTATTACATTAACATTTTTGATGAAAACTTAAAAGAAATAAAATGCAGAACATCATAATTGTGTAGGTCAAGCAATAATAATTCTTACAGTTTTTTTAGATTATCTGATTTTTCTGGCTTCTAACTTGTTACAGTTGGACGCATAGTCTAATAATGCTAAGTGTTTACAAATTGCTGCGAGATCGTGCAAAGCATCCAAGATTTTGAACGAATGGAAAGAAGCATACATAATTTAAGCAAAAACTAAGCTTCTGCATGACTACTAATATTCTGTGGGTGAACTGCACGTGATATCTAGTCAACCAGACATCTTTGTTGCACCTTTTGTCATCTCCTTGAGTCAAATCAGCTGATCATAATTATTTGGCTGGCTTGAGTCAGCCTTATCCCAAAGTAGCACTGAATTCTTGCTATGTAATCCTTTATTTCCATTAAATGATACTGGCTTCCTGGTAGTAGATTCTGGGTGAGTTTTTGGAAATATTCGCTTATTAATTCAAACTGACAAGTACGCAATAAGATTGCATAGTAGCATATAGTAGTTACAGATAATAAGTTTAACAGGAGTCGAATTTAACTATATGGCAGCCTGCAAGGCGCCCACCTGTCTTATTGCTCAATTTAAGGTCGCCCCTAGGGAGTGGAAGGCTGAATAACCTTATGGAGCTAGCCCGCGTCCTTCTGATCTTCGTGCCAGCGTATTACCATTCAATCATCTTCCCGGATTTACCATGGGAGATTAACCATGATTCATTGAATGGTAGACCCAATCAGCATCAAAGAATTGGCCTAACAGAGAATAGCTGGTATTGAAGCATCAGAAAACCAGTGATGGAAATACAACTATAAATTAAAATTAATTATAACTATACTAATTAGTATTGGGTCGTGGGTCTTCTTTATGCAGATACAGGCATACATGCACTGTCTGTCATCAAATGCCACCTCTGCAGTCGTAATCGTAATCGTAAACTCGATATTTCTACAGCGCCCACAAAAGCGAAGTCGCGGGAACCAGCTTATTCACAGGCGCTTAACCAAAACAGAATCGATAGGCAGGGGGTCAAAATCCAGAGAGTCAGGCAGGCAGACAGTCAGACGGCTAAGGTGGATGATGCTTAGAGTTGAAATGGCGAGGAAGGTGAGGGGAAGAGAAGGAATCGGGATAGGATTTGTGAAAAAGCAGTGTTTTCAGTTTTGAGTGGAAGACCTGTGGAGAGATAGCAAGAGGTGAGGTTTTGGTGAGTTCATAGGATGGATCGGATATTTGTCGTAGCACAGGCGGGAGTTTGTTCCAAAGAGGCGGGACAGCTATGGCTATGGAACGATTTGCAAATTTAAGCGATGAGGTGACGGAAGGGCGGAGCAGTGTGAGGGTGGAAGATGAACGGGTTGAACGAAGAGGTTGGACCGAGAACAACTGACGGAGATACGAGGGCTGAGAGGATTGAAGCGTATTGTAGGTGAGAGATAGGACTTTATATTCTATTCGTTCAGGAATTTTGAGCCAGTGGAGTGATTTCAAGACAGGTGTGATGTGGTGGTGTTTGGGGGTTTTGGTGACAGCACGGGCGAGGGCATTCTGAATGGCTTGGAGGCGATTAATTTGAGTGGTATCTATGTTGAGAAAGAGAGCATTGCAGTAATCTAATTTAGCGTGAACTATTGATGTGGCGATTGTTGATGAGGTTTTGAAGTCAAGCATAGGGCGAATTCTACGCAGGTCACGGATGTGCATGAAGCAAGAACGGGAAAGATGGGTGATGTGATCGGAAAAGCTAAGATTCTGGTCAAAAGTCACACCTAAGTTGCGGACAGGAGAATTTGCTATGACTGTGTGAGTGGATACAGAGTCAAGGCTGAGGGAAATAGAGGGATCTGGAATTTTCTTGAGTTGCTCACGGAGGCCTATAAGAATGAATTCAGTTTTAGAGGGGTTGAGGCACAACATGTTTGAAGTCATCCAGGAGGAGATTTGTTTTACCACAACAAGAAGATGATCTATGGAGTCGGCGAAGCTGCTGGGCTATGAGTCGGACACTGGATGCGTTGGGGATGTGGATGTCGTCAAACCGCCTTCGCCTTAACGCGGCAAAGTCTAAATTCATTTGGCTGGGCACCCAGCAGCGGTTTGCTAGGCTTGACTTAGCCACCCTTGCTGCTGAATTTCCCAGTTACACATTCTCCACTACTGTTCGCGACCTTGGCCTCCTACTGACCAAGAACTTACTCTTGCTCTTCATCTCCATTGTCTTAGTCGCAGTTGCTTTAACCAGTTGCGCCAGCTTCGCGATGTCGCGCGCTCACTGACTCCCAGTGCTGCAACCACTTTGCTGCATCCCTTTGTCTGTGCTCGACTTGACTACTGTTCTTCTCTTTACTCCGGCCTACCGTCTGGTCGGCTGGCGTGCCTCGACCAGGTGCTCCGCTCTGCGGCGCGCCTTATTGGCCGAATACCCAAATTCGGTCATGTCTCTAATCACATGCTGGAAAAGCTACACTGGTTCCCTATCCGCCAGCGCATTGTTTACAGGATCGCCTCTCTGGTGTGGCGATGTCAGCTGGGCCTTGCCCCAACCTATCTGTCGTCCCGTATCGGGCGCCCAGGGTTGTCTCTCCCTTCGCTCCTCTGGGAGGGGTTGCTCATAATTACAGTGACGACTGTGACGATCCAAACACAGCTTACTGTGCGCAGTAGAAGTTTCGCTTTTAATAGCAATAAAAAATCAACTTAAGCGATGTATTTTATTTACTGGATTATTTGGATTATGGACAATAGTGTAATATGCTCATATTTAGTTAACATTACAAAGAAACTACTTACTTTTCTACAATTAGGGCTATGTTTAGTGTTTAAGGGGCGGCATCGGAAGCCAAGCCGACTTGACCAAGGTGAGGGAATTCTTTCATTCCTTCTTTTTCTACCTTTCTTTCTTTCTATCCTACTTTTTCATTTTTTATCCAACATTTAATCCTTTCTTATTTTTCTGCAACCCTATTTTTTGCCGCCGTTGCACAAGTGCCCTCTGCCTTCGGAACACCACTGTATGTGAGCTTTGTTTGACTTTACATTACATCGGAACTTTACATAGATACTTTTTCAAATTACTGTTCGTCTCGGTCTCGTGGCTTGAAATCTAACTGGGAAGCTATAGCTGTGGCATTTTCCAGATTGGGAATTGAAGTGTTTTGTCCGGGACTTTGGAATGATATTGGATTAAGACCTATCTAGAGTCACATGTCAGCTTCCTCTGCAGATCCTGTTTTTATAAAATGCGTCAGATTTAAGTCATATGGCGAAATTTGTCATTTGACGCTACTGCGACATTAGTTCACTACGGTACATTCTGATGCGCCTGGACAATTGCAACTCTATTCTTGCAGTCCTGTCGAAATTCTGGATACGGTTTAGCTTCAGTGCATCCTGAACTGCGTCGCCCGAATTGTTGCTAACATGCGCAAATTCTCGCATGTTGCAAACTATATGCTGGAGAATCTGGCTTCCGGTCGAGCAGAGGATTACCCTCAAGATGATTCTCGTATGGGAGAAGCTCGACAGTCTGTCTACACCACAGAGCATTTATGAATCTAGCCAGTCTAGTCGACGATGGTTGTGATTCTCAGCAGGCTCTTTACGAGTAGCCAGACACACACACACACATGCACGCATAGGCCTACAGTTTATTAACTGGTGGGCCAAGTGCCTCTTTTCGTTGTCTCAAGACTTCTTTCTTTTCTCTGGGTCTTTCGCACTGGGAGCGCCTCTGATTGGTGTGCACTGCGAGAGGCGCTATACAAATTGATAGATAGATACAATACAATACAATACATATATATATTATATACGTACATACCTGCATGCATACCAACAGATAGTTAATTACTCAGCGCTTAACTGCAATCTGCAGTTGTGCATATAGCTATCATTTTCGAAATACATGACAACTTTCTGTTCCGTAACTGCATTCGGCCAACATAATGGCAGTTAAGCGCTGAAGAGAGCAGCGCTGTCATTCGCAGATACGACGGTTCGATGCGTATCTCAACGCCGCGTCGACTTCCATCTATAGGAGGAACCGGTGGACGGTGAGACAGCCGTGTACCATCATCGGTGGATGATTTTTATTGTAGTTCCACGTTCTCTGAACATCTCTCAATTCTAGCTATTGCCTGTGCTCTGAGTGTGTATACGTGAACCAGCCACTGCACTTATAGCGGTCTGAATAGTTTGCTTACTGATGAACTTTCTGTTCTTACTAGCATTTGACATCGTTTAGCAAAGAGAAAGATCCTCTTATTAGTTTCAACTGAAGCGGCGCTATAGAAATGTATAATTACAATGGCCTTACAATTATCAGGCAGTCCAGCAGTCTTGTTTTCCGTATTACTGGTTGATGCCTTCGAGGCTATATTTCAGTCGGTCATCCCTTGACCTCTGAGAAGTATTTAAACTATCCAGTCAGCTGTATTCTGTTGCGTGTTATGCCTGGATGCCTTCGATGTGTCCGCTGCATCAAATTATACCAGATGGAAATTCTGAACTTCTGAAAATCGTACAAGTCATCGATGACTCTTGAATTTCAAACATCATAAGCGAAAGAGCATATGCCTAAAACAAACTTTTCTGACTGACAATGTAATGCATAATATCACTGAGTTTAAATTTTACAGTGCTTGGTATCGGGCGGATAAATTTTTAATACAATTACCAAAAATTATACTTTGTACGCAGACGTTCTCATGCTAGCTCAATAATACCCAGACTTCATATTTAAAATCACTACGGTCGAATTAGTCAAGTACACAATTTATTTTCAGTAGGAGGCCTTTTTTGTTGTACACTGCTATATTTCAGTCACTGTGCAGATGCACTCTGGCCTTTGGTCTGTCTGGCCTTTGTCTGTCTGTGCAGATGCATTATATCTCTGGCCTTTGGTCAGTCTGTCTGTGCAGATGCATTATATCTCTGGCCTTTGGTCTCTCTGTTAGGAGTCTGTCTGTGCAGATTGCATTATATCTCTGGCCTTTGGTGCTGTCTGTTAGGGTCTGTCTGTGCAGATGCATTATATCTCTGGCCTTTGGTCTGTCTGTGCAGATGCATTATATCTCTGGCCTTTGGTCTGTCTGTTAGGAGTCTGTCTGTGCAGATGCATTATATCTCTGGCCTTTGGTCTGTCTGTTAGGAGTCTGTCTGTGCAGATGCATTATATCTCTGGCCTTTGGTCTGTCTGTCTGTGCAGATGCATTATATCTCTGGCCTTTGGTCTGTCTGTCTTTGTCTGTCTGTGCAGATGCATTATCTCTGGCCTTTGGTCTGTCTGTGCAGATGCATTATATCTCTGGCCTGTCTGTCTGTGCAGATGCATTATATCTCTGGCCTTTGGTCTGTCTGTCTGTGCAGATGCATTATATCTCTGGCCTTTGGTCTGTCTGTCTGTGCAGATGCATTATATCTCTGGCCTTTGGTCTGTTAGGAGTCTGTCTGTGCAGATGCATTATATCTCTGGCCTTTGGTCTGTCTGTCTGTGCAGATGCATTATATCTCTGGCCTTTGGTCTGTCTGTGCAGATTCATTATATCTCTGGCCTTTGGTCTGTCTGTGCAGATTCATTATATCTCTGGCCTTTGGTCTGTCTGTTAGGTCTGTCTGTGCAGATGCATTATATCTCTGGCCTTTGGTCTGTCTGTCTGTGCAGATGCATTATATCTCTGGCCTTTGGTCTGTCTGTTAGGAGTCTGTCTGTGCAGATGCATTATATCTCTGGCCTTTGGTCTGTCTGTGCAGATTCATTATATCTCTGGCCTTTGGTCTGTCTGTTAGGCCTGTCTGTTGCATTATATCTCTGGCCTTTGGTCTGTCTGTCTGTGCAGATGCATTATATCTCTGGCCTTTGGTCTGGTCTGTCTGTGCAGATTCATTATATCTCTGGCCTTTGGTCTGTCTGTCTGTGCAGATGCATTATATCTCTGGCCTTTGGTCTGTCTGTCTGTGCAGATTCATTATATCTCTGGCCTTTGGTCTGTCTGTGCAGCATTATATCTCTGGCCTTTGGTCTGTCTGTTAGGAGTCTGTCTGTGCAGATGCATTATATCTCTGGCCTTTGGTCTGTCTGCATTATATCTCTGGCCTTTGTGTCAGAGTCTGTCTGTGCAGATGCATTATATCTCTGGCCTTTGGTCTGTCTGTCTGTGCAGATTCATTATATCTCTGGCCTTTGGTCTGTCTGTTAGGAGTCTGTCTGTGCCATTATATTCTGGCCTTTGGTCTGTCTGTCTGTGCAGATGCATTATATCTCTGGCCTTTGGTCTGTCTGTCTGTGCAGAGTCTGTCTATCTCTGGCCTTTGGTCTGTCTGTGCAGATGCATTATATCTCTGGCCTTTGGTCTGTTAGGAGTCTGTCTGTGCAGATGCATTATATCTCTGGCCTTTGGTCATTATATCTCTGGCCTTTGGTCTGTCTGTCTGTGCAGATTCATTATATCTCTGGCCTTTGGTCTGTCTGCAGATGCATTATATCTCTGGCCTTTGGTCTGTCTGTCTGCAGTCTGTCTGTGCAGATGCATTATATCTCTGGCCTTTGGTCTGAGTCTGTCTGTGCAGATGCATTATATCTCTGGCCTTTGGTCTGTCTGTCTGTGCAGATTCATTATATCTCTGGCCTTTGGTCTGTCTGTGCAGATGCATTATATCTCTGGCCTTTGGTCTGTCTGTCTGTGCAGATGCATTATATCTCTGGCCTTTGGTCTGTCTGTCTGTGCAGATGCATTATATCTCTGGCCTTTGGTCCTTTGGTCTGTCTGTCTGTGCAGATTCATTATATCTCTGGCCTTTGGTCTGTCTGTCTGTGCAGATTCATTATATCTCTGGCCTTTGTCTGTCTGTCTGTTAGGAGTCTGTCTGTGCAGATGCATTATATCTCTGGCCTTTGGTCTGTCTGTCTGTGCAGATTCATTATATCTCTGGCCTTTGGTCTGTCTGTGCAGATGCATTATATCTCTGGCCTTTGGTCTGTCTGTGGAGTCTGTCTGTGCAGATGCATTATATCTCTGGCCTTTGGTCTGTCTGTCTGTGCAGATGCATTATATCTCTGGCCTTTGGTCTGTCTGTTAGGAGTCTGTCTGTGCAGAGATGCATTATATCTCTGGCCTTTGGGTCTGTCTGTGCAGATGCATTATATCTCTGGCCTTTGGTCTGTCTGTTAGGAGTCTGTCTGTGCAGATGCATTATATCTCTGGCCTTTGGTCTGTCTGTCTGTGCAGATGCAGATTCATTATATCTCTGGCCTTTGGTCTGTCTGTTAGGAGTCTGTCTGTGCAGATGCATTATATCTCTGGCCTTTGGTCTGTCTGTCTGTGCAGATTCATTATATCTCTGGCCTTTGGTCTGTCTGTTAGGAGTCTGTCTGTGCAGATGCATTATATCTCTGGCCTTTGGTCTGTGCAGATGCTGTGCAGATTATTATATCTCTGGCCTTTGGTCTGTCTGTCTGTGCAGATTCATTATATCTCTGGCCTTTGGTCTGTCTGTGCAGATGCATTATATCTCTGGCCTTTGGTCTCTCTGTTAGGAGTCTGTCTGTGCAGATGCATTATATCTCTGGCCTTTGGTCTGTCTGTCTGTGCAGATTCATTATATCTCTGGCCTTTGGTCTGTCTGTTAGGAGTCTGTCTGTGCAGATGCATTATATCTCTGGCCTAGGAGTCTGTCTGTCATTATATCTCTGGCCTTTGGTCTGTCTGTTAGGAGTCTGTGCAGATGTCTGTCTGTGCAGATGCATTATATCTCTGGCCTTTGGTCTGTCTGTCTGTGCAGATGCATTATATCTCTGGCCTTTGGTGTCTGTCTGTCTGTGCAGATGCATTATATCTCTGGCCTTTGGTCTGTCTGTCTGTGCAGATGCATTATATCTCTGGCCTTTGTCTGTCTGTCTGTCTGTGCAGATGCATTATATCTCTGGCCTTTGGTCTGTCTGTGCAGATGCATTATATCTCTGGCCTTTGTCTGTCTGTCTGTCTGTGCAGATGCATTATATCTCTGGCCTTTGGTCTGTCTGTCTGTGCAGATGCATTATATCTCTGGCCTTTGGTCTGTCTGTCTGTGCAGATGCATTATATCTCTGGCCTTTGGTCTGTCTGTCTGTGCAGATGCATTATATCTCTGGCCTTTGGTCTGTCTGTTAGTGGTGCATTATGAATAAAATCTAGGCTACAAGCGTTTGTTGCGCTGATGCCGACTGATTCTGGTCAGGTATACACCGATCGCAGCAGTGACTGCATGAATTGTCAGGGTCTGGTAGGCCTAGTAGGAGACAACAGATCAATGGCGCTTGTACGTACATGAGCTCATGAATAAACCTGTCATATTACCTTCGACTATCATGCCAGCCCTCTTGTTTTATGCATGTAATACATGGGCCTGTGTATGTCGCGTGACGTCGATAATTATGTAGGCCTCCTGCTGACTGATATATTATACTGCTTGCTTGTATGCATGCAATGGGTTGCTTGTTCATCTAATCCCCGCCTGAGGGCGACCTTTATAGCTGGTTCGGCCTATGCAGGTGACATGTATTTAAAAGCCTGTTGGACAAGACAAAGAACTTGTGCAATAGTATTTTATGTTCATGACTGATGACAACAGAAAGTAATTTATTGCACATCCCCACTTGCACACCCGTGCTTCTATTGTTTACCTTTTTTATCCGTCTCGCTCTCTAGTTTTCTATCTGCCCGGCAACAATACTGATGAAAGTCAATGAAATGAGTTTAGAGTTTAGACTAGAGCTGTACCGATATCGCTTTTTGCCGATTATGCCGATACCGCGTATAGCCGATTATTAAATTGCCGATACCGATACCGCGTATAACCGATTATTAAACTGCCAATGCCCAATTTATGAGACCGAATATTTCATTATTTGTTAAGTGAAAATGTTCGGTTCCGAAACATAAACCAGTAATCTATCGTCACAAAAATAAGGGTGGACGTTTAAATTAATCTAGGAAGTTGTTAACGACATGTTTTAATGCGTAACTAATAAAAGTCGTAAGACGATAGACGAAAAATCGATGAAAAACTTGGAATATGCAATAATTCAAGTAAAATTATTAAATTATAACACAATTTTGACATCGGCACCGATTAACCGATTATTTCTGCCGATACCCGATTATGCCGATTGTTCTAATAATCGGCCCGATTACGCGTATGGCCGTTTAATCGGTACAGCTCTAGTTTAGACCCAGCGCAGAAGTGCGAAACTCATGCCAGTCCAAACTTATTGTTCTGTGTGGCCCTCTGGGCAATTTCAAATGTCAAAAGCCAGCTAACTATGCCTTATATGAAAGATATTGTTGGCTACTAATAATTTTAGACCTTTACCAAGCTGACATAGGCTAATTTGATTTGTAACTAAGATCTTTGATTTAATTTAATGCATTATTTTTTGCTTGTAAAACGACAGACTTAATTGCATGAGTTATGCTTATTCCTGTAAAACGAGAAAAAAATTATTAAATTTCATGCATAATCCCTTTCCTGTAAGAAAAGTAATCCTTCTAAAGGTCCAGAAGTGCACACGAGACCAAGATCGATGACGCTGAGCAATTGTGCGTGAAGGACTTAGGGCCTACTTAAGGTCTTTACACAGCCACCACCTCAATATATTATTATAGACTTTGAACAAGTACGTTGCAGGCCGAGCGTTCTATCCAATTGGCTATTTTGCCCCACAATATTTGTGCGTAATTTTTGTTCACCTAGTTATACGCCATATAATGTTGCAGGTGTTTACGGCCTTTCAGTGGTTTTAGGAAGAGTCCAAACGCCTGAGGGGCCTGAGCCCTGAGGGTGACCTTCATAGCTGCTTCGGCCTATACAGGTTACACGTATTTAAAGACCGGTTGGGCAAGACAAAGAATTTATGCACCTTTGGTTTAGCGACTTCAGTTTCGCGGAAAAATTTTTGCAGCATCGGTCTCGTGGCTGCTACTCCCGCTCTTGTGATTTGGGACTGGATTGAAGACAGAAGATCAGGGCCAACTTTTTTCTGTGGTCCAGGACAGAGAAATCCCCATCTTTGACTCTTTAGGCTTTATAGCAGGCAAACTAGCAGATAAAGATAAAGCATCAGAGACGAATGGAGAAGATGCACTGCCCGATGTGCAGACCTGCATCGGATGGACTAAGTACTAAGTAAGTATAGGTTGTTGGTTCTCAACGGTGATGCACAAGTCTTCCTTTAATTGACTGTTTTCAGTTTCCCGGATGAGTCTCACGGTGCAGCTGGGTAAATCACTTCACAAAAGAAGTAAGTGAAAAGGCCAAGGCAGCCAGCCTTCTTACAAATAGCTCTTGGACAATCTACTTATCTTATGTCTCGCGATATGGCACTGATTTTCTGATTGAGGAATATATTTAGGACCTACATGCCTTGATGTCATTAAAGGGATTCGGAATATCACTGCTTTATAAACACTGTTATACACAGTCGATATATTGCTTCATTATTTCGGTTCATTTCCTGTTTTCTTAGATAATAATGATACTGTTATCGTTCTTGACTGCGCCTCTGCGGGTATTGCTGGTAGAATCGATTGTTGTAGGCCTTCTTCTAAAGCTGAAACGTGCAGTTGCAAGACTACGGAATTGCTTCGTTTATTCATGTGTCTGATCATTAATATCACATGCATGATTGTAGCTATAATTGGATATTTACATAGCGCCAGAGAAACTAACCAGAGACGCCTTCTTCTCTAGATGAAATGACGTTGAATGTCATTAAGTAAGAAAAAGTTCAACAGTTAGCAATGAATGCTCAGACAACTAGAAATGATATCACAGATGACACCATGATATCAATAATTATTTGGATGCATCATAAATGGGTTTCTCGTTTCTCTATAGCTCAAACATCTCTCAACCAAGTGACTTCAAATTAAGAGGAATAAAATTGCGGATTTCACAGACTATTGTATTGTTGTATATTTATTTAGAACCCTACAAGATATCTCTTCAGACGTTTTACTCTGTTTCACTTACATAGATATCTACTCAGATTGTCTGTAGTTATAAGAATCCGCCAGTCTAGATAAAAGTCCCGTAACTGATGAGGTTCGTCGTTGCATTGTCCAATTGCGGGTAAAAGACAGTGAATTAAGAGGAATAAAATTGCATTAACATCTCCAAGCACCTGTTTAAGCTCGTCTCGTCAGCTGAGGACCACCTCCTCCAGTCCATCATTTGGAATTACACCGAATGAGGCGCACATCCTACGTCGCTTCTTTCCGCCACCTGTGCGGCGAACCTACGCTCTCCTCCCCCGTTCACATGACTTCGAACTTCCGCAAAAAGAATCTAATAATTATAGGCCCCTAAATCTAGAGTTCTTTATAAGAGTATTCTCAAGTCATCCAGTTGACTCCAAATCTAAATAATTCGAACATTTATTCTTGAATATTTATTCTTTTTCCTCTTTATAGTAACAAATACAATGATCAAATACAAATACAATACAATATTGTATTGTATTTGATCATTTATAAAGCGCTTCTCATAGCATAAGCCTTTCAGAAGCGCTCCCAGTGCGAGGTACTCCGAGGAAAAAGGAAGGTTTTAAGGTGAGAGAAAGAGGTAGAGATGCTACTTGTTAATGGCGAAGCGGTGTGTCTTCCTGCTTGATGTATAATAAACGAATATAATATATAGTGAAGGAATCGACTACCAAAGAGACTCCAACGCTTATGCAAGTAGGCACACGCATTACCCAGCTGCACCGTCAGACTCATCTGGAAAACTTAAAACAGCCAATAAAGGGAAGACTTAACCATCACCGTTGAGAACCAACAAGCTATACTTACTTAGTACTTAGTCCATCCGATGCAGGTCTGCACATCGGGCAGTGCATCTTCTCCATTCGTCTCTGCCCAGTGTCCATTGCCAGTCTTTCAGTCTCGTCCCATGACATCTCCAAGCACCTCAAGGAAAGCTTGATGGTCTCCGACCAATTCTTTCGTAGTCTTCCCACGTTCCTTTTCCCCTCAGGGACCCAGCTGGTCACTTGGTTGGCTCTTGTCCATACGAACCACATGTCCCACATTATTTTGTCTCCATTTTAATCTTCTCTTTCTGATAATGTTCTCTACATCCATTTCTCCCGTCCACTCTCTTTGGTTATGTTCAGTATTTTATGACGCCATGAATTCTCAGCCATCCAGTCCAGTTCGTTTTTGTTTCCACCATCATCGGCCAGGTCTCAGTTCCGTACAGCAGCCTCTACTCAACACTATGGCATCATAAAGATAAATCTTAGTCTTCATACTGCATCCGTTGTTCTTCCATATTCCTTCGAGTTTCCCAAACGCAGGATTTGCCTTCCCAAATTCTGCCAATGCGTATCTTTACCTCCTTGTCACAATTGCTGTCCGCTGTTATCAAGCTATCGAGGTAACAAAATTCGTTCTCTCTGTCATCAATCATGATCCTGCTTCGTTCCATTTTCCTGCCATCATGATCTTTATTTTATCTGGATTGATAGTGAGTCCCACCTTTGCCCCCTCTTCCTGTGTCAAAACTTTCATGCCCTTCCCAGTATATGTTTACACTTTGCAGGATCGCCTGTTCCTGTCTCAGCCATCCGTCCACAGCACTCCTCATGCTATATACAACATCACCGTAGCCATGAATTTTCTCTAAATCGACAGCAGTGCAATAACTCTCCAATTTGTGCATTCTCTTGTATCTCCCTTTTTTGGAATCGATATGATGATGTCATCTCTTCATGCTTCTGGCGTTGTCCATATATGTTGTTACACAGCTTTTACTAACGTCTCCCCTTCATATTTAATCATTTAAGTTCTTATTCCATCACTCTCAGCAGCCTTTCCATTTTTCAGACTCTCAGATGGATAGACCTTTCGTGTCTATTCATTTTAAATAGCCACAAGGTAAAAATTCAGCTCTTAACCCCATATGAGTTAATGTAACGAGCAGCTCGAGTTATTGAAGATGAATAAATGAAGATCCACTTAATCGACAGCGTCAAAAGCCTAAAGATGCACGGCTGGTTCTGAACAATTCAAAATAAACTCGAAGTGTTCTCACCAGCGCTTAACCTGCTCCTCATGAGTCTTTGCTATTTGTCCATTATCTCTTTTAACTAGGAGGGTCTGTGATATTCAGTTACCTGACGGTCCCTTCACAATGAGGAACAAAGATTTGGAGTCTCCTCTTCTTGCTGCCTCCTCTGCCTGATTTGTTCTATCCAGAATATACTAAAAATAAGTCTTATTTTTGTCATCTCTACATCTCCTTTTTAAACTTCTCTGTTCTTATCTCTGCAAGTTTTTGCCATTTCTTGTTGACCAACTCCATTTGAGCTCGTTTGTTTGAACCTTTGTTTAAGAAGATTCCTTTCATCTCGCTTGTCACGTTTCTTTGGAGGAGGTCTTCTTTCAACCTCTTTTGAAACCAAAGATCTATTCTCCTGCTTTCATGACCATGCTACTCCACTTCTTCCATTATAGATCTATTACCTGTTCTTTATGGCTGGTGTCTGACTCATCCACCACTTTAGTGAATTTAGTCCCTCTAAGATAGAAGATCTGCTTCTCAGTTCCAACTCATGCTGTTTACTAATCGATTCTTCTTTTAGACTTTAGTGTATTTATAAACATTTTCTCAGATTTCTTGATAGTGTCTTTATATTAGTTTGATCATTTCCCTACCAGCAAATGATGGTCTGAAGCCACGTCAGCACCTCTGTACACCTCTCTTACATCTCGCGTTGATGACATACACCTCCCAAATATACCTACATGATCTGCATGCATGGTGACTTCCACGTCAGCTTATGTCTTTTTATGTTGGAAAAAGATTCCTCCAATTAATTTGTCGCTGCCATAGAGGCTCAGCATCCATTATCCGTTATAAGATCTATCGCCCTTAGCCATCCATCCCAATTACTTCCTCCCAGCGAACCCCTTCCGACCCAATCATTAAAGTCTTCCATTAAGATTTTCATTTCATCTTCTCTAGAATACAGTGTAGTTATTCGTTAAACTATCCATTTCTTCTTCATCGGCTGCATTTGTCTCAGAAGGATCTCCTCACTCATTTCGTGTTTCTCTCCTCCAGAATGAAGTACTGTACTGTTCGATCCGATCTAATCTCACTTATCCCAAGAATCTGCAGCCTATAATCTATAAGCCTATAATGTGCTCATCTCCCTCAGCTCCTACGCCAATCCCCAAGTGTTATACAAGGGCCTCCCATTCCATGCGCCAACATCAGTTTTAAAACTTGGCTGAAAGGATCTGTAATATTTGAACCCTAACTTCCGGAGACCGTCTTTCGTTGTGGTCCTTCATCTACATAGGAGCTTGGTGATCCACGCTCCGTCGGAAGATTGCGCATAGGCTACTCACTGCTCCCTTATCTCCTCTCAACAAAAGCCGACAATTTGACGAATGAACCTGCTACGCTGTTTTTGTTGCTGTTTTTTTACCCGAATGGGTTAAGTAGACCTAAGTAAGTATTTTCTTTACTAAACAATTGCTAATCGCACTTTGGACATCTGATAAACACAGTTAAAAAGGATGTAACATCCTAACAATAGGATAAATGTCTTGCGCATCAGGGCGATTGGCTAAGGGTATTAAGCGGTCATGGGAACGGGAACGGAGGTGGGTTTGGTTGGAGGCAGTAGTTTGTGCAGGACATGGCCTTAGTCCGTTCAAACGTTGGGGAGTCCTCGGGGAGGTAATGAAGGCGTGTCAGTCTACGTGTCATCGCTTGAAGTCGGTCCCTAGCTTGCTGCCCTGCGAAGCACCACCACCAGGCAGGGGGAAGTATACAGCATTCTGGCCAAGGTGGTAGCACATAAACATCGTGGAGCTGAAGTCTGACGAGGCCACCATGTACCACAAAGATACGTAAGGCATTGCAGGACTGACATGCCTGACAACCCATGCGGTCGATATGAGAATCGAAATAGAGTCTGATAGTGTGACTCCTACTGTTGTCAAATAGGGGACCATGGATAGGACAGGTAGGCACCCTCTTCCTTTCTCCTGGCTTGGGACGGGCTGAGACCATCTGAGATAATCTGAGGCGGAGTTTAAGCCTTGCATATGCGTAAATATAATGTAAGTTTCATTTCTATGTTTGTGCGTAGGTTGCGGTCACCACATCCCATGAACTTAGATGATCCTCCTAATTTCGACAATGAACCTTCAGCGACAAGGACGGAGGATATTGGAGAAGGAAAAGGAAGAGGAGTAAGTCATACGTCGTCCAGCTACAAAGACGACCGAATAATCATCAATGTCAGCGGTCTTCGCTATGAGACGCAGCTGTCGACGATCGAGCGCTTCCCAGACACCCTGCTCGGAGACCCCGTTCGCCGATCGGTCTACTACGACTGCCAGCGACGAGAGTACTTCTTCGACCGCAATCGACCGAGTTTCGACGCCATTCTCTACTACTACCAGAGCGGAGGTCGTCTGCGCCGTCCGCTCACCGTCCACGCAGACGTCTTCACTGAAGAACTGCGCTTCTATGAACTCGGCGAGAAGGTCATCGAGATGCTACGTGTCCGAGAGGGCTATGCGTCGAAGGCCAAGAAACCTCCGATGCCAGTCAACAGATTCCAGCGCACACTCTGGCTGCTGTTCGAGTATCCAGAAAGTTCGACGGCTGCTCGAATCGTAGCCGTCATCTCAATCTTCGTTATTCTTTTGTCGATCGTCATTTTCTGCATCGAAACTCTTCCTGACTTCAAGCGCTATCGTGTCATCAACAGCACGGCCACGGCCAACGCCTCCAGCAGCAGCAGCAGCAGCGGTGGTAACGAAGTGATCGAGGAGGATGGCGCCGTGTCTTTCGGAGAGCCGTTCTTCATCATTGAGACGATCTGTATTGTCTGGTTCACCCTTGAACTCCTCATTCGTTTCATTTCCTGTCCTAACCACGCAATCTTCTTCCGTAACATCATGAACGTCATTGACCTGGTGGCCGTCGTGCCCTACCTCGTAACCGTTGGAACGGTGGCAGTCGACGGAGGCAACTCGACGAGCCAAGCGACGTCTCTGGCTATCCTGCGCGTCATCCGCCTCGTCCGAGTCTTCAGGATATTTAAGCTATCAAGGCATTCGAAAGGTCTCCAGATCCTTGGAATGACGATACGAGCCAGTCTGAGGGAGCTCGGTCTCCTCATCTTCTTCCTTCTCATCTGCGTCATTCTCTTCTCAAGCGCCGTCTACTTTGCCGAAGCCGACTCCAAGAACTCTCACTTCCACAGCATTCCAGATGCCTTCTGGTGGGCCGTCGTAACCATGACAACCGTTGGCTATGGAGACATGATGCCGATCGGGCCCTGGGGTAAGTTGGTCGGGTCGCTGTGCGCCATTGCCGGCGTCCTGACCATTGCCCTTCCAGTCCCGGTCATCGTCTCCAACTTCAACTACTTCTATCATCGCGAACGAGAGAACGAGGAGAAGAAGTGCGACCGTTCGCCATCCTCAGCAGCAGCAACAAGAGCAGGTGGCGCTGGTGACGACGCTGACGATGATCAGCGAAGCGCGACGTGCTGCCACGGTCTGCTGAAGGCAGTCAAGGTCAAAAGCCTGCCAACGATCGATCCGGTGGTCATGCCTGGCATGGACACTGCCACTGTATACATGGGCGTCCCAGCCAGCACTGCACGCATGTATAGCAGACATCCAATGGGCTTCAACAATGGACTTGGGGGAGGCGGCGGCGGGTTAGATTCACGCTTCAACGATGCTAGATTCTAGAAGAGGAGACTCTGTATCGCTCTTCCATTACAAACCCACTGCTGCAGATAGTTTCATTCGACTTCTGTGTCTGTCTGTTGGTCTGTCTTTCTGTTTGTCGGTCTGTGTGTCTGTCGGTCAGTCTGAGACTTTTTGTTCGTCTTCTCCTTCCAGTGTTAGAAGCATCCAACTGACTTTTTGAGCGTCACTTTGATACACTTTCTTATTCACAACATATATTTAATGAACGCTTGGCATGTACACGCACAAACTGATGTTTTTAAACTATCATATCCATTTACATTAATGCGCAGACGACTTTCTTGTAGAGAAAGTGCAAACATTAAAAGTTGGCAAGCGAAACTGTATTATAAGCCAATGTGCAAGAGACTAATACGGACTATTGGTATAAACTGAAAATCCAAACTGTAACGGCTTCCTGCCATGAGTGTATAAAATGAATTCTATAAGGTGGTTCAAGACTTGTCGAGCCACTCTTACGGCTCTCCAGCAGCCATCCTGTCATCGTCCCAAGCCCATTATTATACAAAAGTCTACAGTGCAACATTTGCAAATTGTTATACATTTGTTAGACAGCAGTATACGACATGCTGTCACTGTGTGCCTTCACTCTAATCAGACGTTCAACTGGAAGTATGATGCCTCAATTAAAGAAAAACCTGGAGTCTGGAGAGCCACACTCATTATCAAACAGCCACAAATAAGAACATGTTCATGCTTTAAAAAAAGACTCAGTAATAGACTTAATAGACTTACTAACTTTAAAAGGGAGCTTTCCTGGCTTTTTGCTATAAAATTTCTTATGACAGAATCAAAATCAGTAGTGTTTGATCAAATCAGCAAGACGTTCCTGAGACATTGTAGACCTTCAACAATCCATAATCAGCTTCAGTTTGCTGAATGCAGAGGCTACTGTCTAGTGCTGGAATTGTTCGCAGTATTCGTAACTTGACACAAACATTTACAAATAGGTAAGAAAGTGTAGGTGTAACTGTGCCCAAATGTGCCCTATGTACCGAGGCTCAGTGTTATGAAATTCTGACCATTAAATTCTGACCATTCCTTCCAGATCACTTGCGCACCTGGTCAGATATTTCTACAAGAAATCTAAACTTTTCGAGTGTAGGGCATTATCCTCCCGGACATAATCCCCCCGGACAAAATCCCCCTATGTGCAATTAGCCTATTTCTGCATGTCATTGATTAACCTTAATTCCTCTGTTTTTGTCATTCAGTTCGATAGTTAATGTCAATCGGTTATTCAGTTATAAAGTGAAGACTTGTTAGTGTCATTTAGGATTAAAGTTAACTAGCTAAGACGTGTTAATGTCGTTCAGTTCTATTTATTGAAACAATTTTATATTATTTAGAAATAATTTCATCAAACAATCAAAATTCCATTTAGGTCAACAATTATTTTTATCATTTTGCTGCTGCTGGTAACAATTTTGGACAGACTAGTATAATAAACTTTTAAAATATTATACGATTACGACGTAGCCTGCCAAGGGGGATTATGTTTTAGCTTGGGAGGATTTTGTCCAGGGGGCTTTTGTCCGGGGGGATTATGTCCGGGGATTATGTCCAGGGGGATAATGTCCGTTCCCCAAACTTTTCACCCAACTGCTAAGCAGCATTGAAGCGGACAGTTAATCTTGCTATAACATTATGCCTATCTACCAAGCAATAAAACACAGCCCTTCTGAAGTAGACCTCTTATGACGAATCACTTGTGTCAGTTTTCCGCCATGACGCCATTGAGTGTGTTGTCATCACGCAGCCCTCTTGCGATTAACTCCACCGTCCACGAGGAGTATCGTTAGCATACTGCAGCTGTAACTGGATTCAAATTATAATAATATTCTTTATTGAAACAATCCGGTTGACAAACCTCAACCGGTTACAGTGTGTTGCAGTGTCTTTGCCAGTGTGTTATCCAATGCGCTATCGCCCCCCCAATTGACTGGCTAGGCCGCCTAGGCGGATTGGTGAAGTGAGCAGATCTCTGTGGGACATCAGCAGTGCAGACAGAAGGATCCGATCAAGCAGTACCAATACCCACTTGCCAGGCAACATTGCTCCAGGTCACCTTCAGCGGTTCCGGAAGCCGTAGATTCGATAGATTCATCTCATGGTTATTCGTATGGAATGTTCAGTTTACTTCTGACGACATGTCAGATTAGGCGAAAGGTATTATAATGCTGCTTTATTGCTAACACATCTATAACCTATAAGGTTCGTGGACAGAGAGGCTGGGATATCGCCTGATGTTGTCTTTCTAGCTTAATGTCCAAGTGCCATTCGGGTGCCCTATTGGGCGTGGCCTCCGCAGGCCAATCGTATCACTTCACACAATCTGAAGAAGAAATAATGTAGGTTAAAACATCTGGCTCGCGAGCATTTGGAAGACCAAGAACAGCCTGGATTTAGATCACACGGACTTGACGGGATCTATAATGTATATATATATATATATTCATCAAAATTCCTCCCAATATGTATGTATGATGAGCATAATGAGCACTTGTTATAGCGCTCCTTCAAGATTTCTACTCAGAGGCGCTCCCGACTACAGCGCGGACACTGAATCGGAATTTCACGCCGAAGCCTTGAGCAATATTATTGCGAGTGAAGGACTTGCCCAGGGTCGCTACGCGGCGGCTTGAGGTGGATTCGAACCCGCAATCCTCCGACTGCAAGGCACCGAACATACCCAGTGGCTGCGCCAGACACTTTTTGTTACCAGGGCATAGCCAGGGCAGTCATACAAGTAACCAGCGCAGAGGTGATTTATGGCAAGCGTGGTAGCGCATGGTGACCATTTAATTTCGCGCTACCGTGCTTGCCAAAAGTCGGTCCTCTGCACTATTATACTTGTTAGGTAAGAGGCTCATTTCGGCAAAGCCCCCTGAAGCTGAACGCTTTTTGACATTTGTAAAGCAAATTTTAACATCTCAGTGAGCTTAGTAAAGCAATACTAAAAAATACTCTTTTGGGTAGCATGCAAACAGTTTTCAAAAGCAAAAAGTTCAACAAATAGAGCCATTGATTCAGGTATTGTTTACGCATTTGCTCAAGTAACTCGTGTCATATGAGGTGCAATTAGACAACAGTTAAGCCTAAACTGTCAGTTGTATGCTTAACCTCTGTCATTGTGAAAATGTTTGTGGAAAACTTTGTTAAGAAGTTGAAAAAAGTTTAACTAAATATTTTTAGTTCACTTAACTTATTTACAAAATCAGTTGCCAACTTTTAGTTAAACTTTTTCATTTTATTTGAAAAATAGTTATAGTTTAACTAAAAAAAATTACTTTGTGCCCATCACTGCCAATACATCTCAAGGAAAAGGTTACAAGACAATGATAAGACCAGTGATTATATAATAGGGCAAAGGCCTGGGCAGTGACGAGGAGAGAGAGGAAGGCTTCCGGGTGAGAACAGAAATGAGAATGCTGTGGTGGATACGTGAGTCTATTGAGCGTGTCTCCATGTACACACAACTGAGTGTTCGCTTCTACTGTGGGTCAAATACTCCAGACACATGTGTTGTGTAGGTGACGTATAGACCACACATACATACGTCTGTGGACCTGCAGTTGCAGTTGTGTATCGTGTATCATGCTATAAAGCTGTATAGCAAAATTTTGGAGCCAAAAATTTTGGCAGGGCAATGACCAGGGCAAAGGCTTTTTTACCAGGGCACTTGCCCTGACATACCCTGGTGTAGTGCCGCCACTGAACATACCCCTACACCACCGCGCCCCACAACATATATATATATATATGATATAATATATATTTATTATATATATATCACATTTCGGCTCGAAGAACAGAAGATCAGCATGGACGCGGGATCGATTCCCGCTAGTCCCCGACGCCGTCTCCATCCACCGTCGCCGGCGCTAACCGCTAAGCCCTCAAGTCGGAACCAGCAGTCGCTAAGCTATCGTCTGCTGTCGACTTTGTTCACTTCATATTATACCAGCAGCAGGGCAGGAGCAAAACTTGTACAAGGTCCGCGTGAGAGAGTAACAGGCAGGGCTTTTTTAGTGTGCAGTTCTACACAAAAATTCTAAATGAATTTGTGCAGCTGTCGAAGCATTTTTGTGCAGTTAAAAATAGTTAAAAATGTTCATTGTCATCCGATTTGGAATAATTTGCCATGACTTTTTAAGGGGTTGTGCAGTTCTAATAACTGCTATCAACAGCTGTAGACCTAAAACTACAGATGAAGTGAGGAAAATTTATAATATATTATGTTTGTGAAAATGGGGGAAATAGGCGGTCATTTGCGACCTCGAGAGAAATTTACCGGCGTTTGGCGATCTATGCTACCTTTGAGACATTTCACAGTCATCGGTCATCAATGAAACGGAGTCCACTGGGCATGCTAACAGGACATAATTATAAGACCCATATTCCCATATTGGACCCGTAGGCTATAGAGCCCATATGTGACGCATCCACGGATATGACGACACGGTCAGTACAGAATGTACAGTATGCGGTAAAATGCATAATATTGCTACGTAACTATTATTATCAGCAGCAGACAGAAGATTAGGCCTACCCTAGAAGTCTATATCAAGCCAGAAGATTACCATAGAAGTCTATATCAAGTCAGAAGATTACCCTAGAATTCTATATCAAATCAGAAGATTACCATAGAAGTCTATATCAAGTCAGAAGATTACCATAGAAATCTATATCAAGTCAGAATATTACCCTAGAAGTCTATATCAAGTCAGAAGATTACCATAGAAATCTATATCAAGTCAGAAGATTACCCTAGAAGTCTATATCAAGTCAGAAGATTACCATAGAAATCTATATCAAGTCAGAAGATTACCCTAGAAGTCTATATCAAATCAGAAGATTACAATAGAAGTCTATATCAAGTCAGAAGATTACCCTAGAAGTCTATATCAAGTCAGAAGATTACCATAGAAGTCTATATCAAGTCAGAAGATTACCATAGAAATCTATATCAAGTAAGAAGATTACCCTAGAAGTCTATATCAAGTCAGAAGATTACCATAGAAATCTATATCAAGTCAGAAGATTACCCTAGAAGTCTATATCAAATCAGAAGATTACCATAGAAGTCTATATCAAGTCAGAAGATTACCATAGAAATCTATATCAAGTCAGAAGATTACCCTAGAAGTCTATATCAAGTCAGAAGATTACCATAGAAATCTATATCAAGTCAGAAGATTACCCTAGAAGTCTATATCAAGTCAGAAGATTACCATAGAAATCTATATCAAGTCAGAAGATTACCCTAGAAGTCTATATCAAGTCAGAAGATTACCCTAGAATTCTATATCAAATCAGAAGATTACCATAGAAGTCTATATCAAGTCAGAAGATTACCATAGAAATCTATATCAAGTCAGAAGATTACCCTAGAAGTCTATATCAAGTCAGAAGAATACCATAGAAGTCTATATCAAGTCAGAAGATTTGCATAGAAATCTATATCAAGTCAGAAGATTACCCTAGAAGTCTATATCAAGTCAGAAGATTACCATAGAAGTCTATATCAAGTCAGAAGATTACCCTAGAAGTCTATATCAAATCAGTAGATTACCATAGAAGTCTATATCAAGTCAGAAGATTACCATAGAAATCTATATCAAGTCAGAAGATTACCCTAGAAGTCTATATCAAGGCAGAAGATTACCATAGAAGTCTATATCAAATCAGAAGATTACCCTAGAAGTCTATATCAAGTCAGAAGAATACCATAGAAGTCTATATCAAGTCAGAAGAATACCATAGAAGTCTATATCAAGTCAGAAGATTTGCATAGAAATCTATATCAAGTCAGAAGATTACCCTAGAAGTCTATATCAAGTCAGAAGATTACCCTAGAAGTCTATATCAAATCAGAAGATTACCATAGAAGTCTATATCAAGTCAGAAGATTTGCATAGAAATCTATATCAAGTCAGAAGAATACCCTAGAAGTCTATATCAAGTCAGAAGATTACCATAGAAGTCTATATCAAGTCAGAAGATTTGCATAGAAATCTATATCAAGTCAGAAGATTACCCTAGAAGTCTATATCAAGTCAGAAGATTACCATAGAAATCTATATCAAATCAGAAGATTACCATAGAAGTCTATATCAAGTCAGAAGATTACCATAGAAATCTATATCAAGTCAGAAGATTACCCTAGAAGTCTATATTAAGTCAGAGGATTACCCTAGAAGTCTATATCAAATCAGAAGATTACCATAGAAGTCTATATCAAGTCAGAAGATTACCATAGAAATCTATATCAAGTCAGAATATTACCCTAGAAGTCTATATCAAGTCAGAAGATTACCATAGAAGTCTATATCAAGTCAGAAGATTACCATAGAAATCTATATCAAGTCAGAAGATTACCCTAGAAGTCTATATCAAGTCAGAAGATTACCATAGAAGTCTATATCAAATCAGAAGATTACCATAGAAGTCTATATCAAGTCAGAAGATTACCATAGAAGTCTAAGCGACTAGTCGATAAGCATGTGACTGAGTCGCTAAGTCAGTGGCTAACTCCAAGTCAGTCGGAAGCTCGCTATAGTATCGACCCCTGGGACTACTTTGGACCAAGCTTTGGACAATCCCTCTAACTAGACGTACGTAGCGCACGTCTTTAAGCATGTGCCCTACGCTTGGCTTTCGAGTGGCGCTTTAGAAGGTTGGAGATTACGATTGTAGTTTAGTATATTTCTGAAGAAAAATCGGTAAAAATTATATTTGCGGAGTAGCCTAGTGTACAAACATGGCTACGTGGAGAATAAACATCACCACTTACCCCGGATATATCTGGGGTAAGTGGAATGCCCTCCGCGTTCTAACAGCACTTGGGTTAATGGGCCAATCTCTGAGTGATGTAACAAATGCAACCACAGTGGAGCCCTATGCGGCTCCAGCGTGGTATGGTGGAGCTTCGTGGGGGGTGAGGGACGCACGCTTCTTCAGGCTATTAGGCCCTATACGGCGACTGGTCCAGTCTAGATATCTACCGGAATCATACCAAATTTTTTAGCAACTTTACCAGAAAGCACACTTCAACCTCTTTTCTACCATCATCAGCAACCCTGCACATGTAATACATCAGCTACTGCCTCACGTGAAAACTGTTTCATACTCACTGCGCCCCAGAACCCACACTATAATTACACTCTGTATCTCGTAAAACATTTGTCACACGGATGCTTTATACTTAATTTTTTTCTTCTATTTGATGAACTATGTAGGCCTACACCAAAATGCGGTTAGCAGTTGGTTTTTCAAGGATATCATATAGGCCTACTTACTTACTTACTTGCTTATAAAGTCGTGTGACTAGCTTTGGGTCGATAATCGGGGAGTCAGAAAAATGTCGCGTCGAGTTTGTAAAACAAATGCATTCAGTTGAATATTTCTGAAGGAAAAATCGAGGAATATTATGTTGCAAAGTAACAAATAGCCTGTGGAGGTTTAAAACCCCATATTTAATATCCTAAAAGTTGAAGTGAGGCGACATCTGTGGATAGGCGTGAGTGTGAAACGGATATGCAATTAGTTTCATTCCTCTAGATATGATAGATTCCTTGGACTTCGACGAAACCCGGTGGCGCAACATTTCGATGGTTATATTATGTCAACTTAGAGATCTGAGAGAATGGAAACTATTCGGAAGAAAATAGAGAATAAAACACGTTTTCTAAAACAGAACACAGCTGAAGCCAGCGCGATTGACGAATCAAGCCTGAGCCGATTCGGTCTTCGAGGTAAGTTGCAGTTGATAGATTGTATCGTATCTTCAAATATGCTGATGACTGCATTCTTGTGATCTTGGCTTCTAATATCTCCACTACTACACTATACGGATGCAGAATTAGATCATATTAGCACCTGGGCTCTTAAATGTAATCTCCACCTGAACCACACAATAAACCTGCTCAAACACAAGGACGTTGTTGACCCTTGTCGTTT
Organism: Aporrectodea caliginosa; assembly: GCA_020284085.1. Taxonomy (NCBI): domain Eukaryota; kingdom Metazoa; phylum Annelida; class Clitellata; order Crassiclitellata; family Lumbricidae; genus Aporrectodea; species Aporrectodea caliginosa. Next base: position 327,979 of record JACEVL010001045.1, read on the forward strand.
AGACGAAGCCAAAGATGGTAGGCCTCCTGGTACAAACACAAGCAAAGGCCGCGATGGCTATTACGGAGCATCTAGCCTACTTCATAAGTTCTGGTTATGCCAAATTGGTTTACAGAGTAACGAGTGTAACGATGACTAATGATCTAATGAAAGCAAATGACAACATGCTCGCAGCAACTATCGCCAGTTGTTGCTACATCAGAGGACTTGCACAGGATACTGATAGACAATGGGTTTCCTAATCTCCCGAAATCTGCGAACTCTAAAAAAGCTAGTGCTCTCTCCGCTCAGTCTTTTCGATTACTGCATATTAACTGTAGGAGCATGTTAAATAAGGTTCCTGACATTAATGTTTTGTTTTTAATAGTACAGCCAACAGTATTGGCATTAACAGAAACCTGGTTACAAGAGGACGTTACCAGCTGTATAAATATGCCTGGCTATACCTTCGTACATAGATGTAGACACGAGGGGAAAGGAGGTGGGGTCGGTTTTCTAATTAGGAACGATTGTGTCTTTCATACGATAGAAATTAGTGGGACTGAGGCGAAAATTGGGACTTATGAAAGCCTATTTGTAAAATTAAAACAAACGACAGGAAAGGATTTAATGGTTGGTGTCATTTACAGACCCCCAGGGAATGACCTTATGCCGTTTAACCATGAGTTTGATTCATTGCTATCGAGTTTATCTCGTTTGAAAATAGACATATTCTTAGCAGGAGATTACAATATAGACTTACTTAAAATCAACTCGCATGCCCTCACCCACTCGTTCTATAATATACTCTCCTTGCACCGCTTTATACCTACCATCCTGAGGCCCACTAGGATTACACAAGACTCTGCCACTCTAATTGACAACATTTTTACTAATGTTCTGTTTGACTCCATTGACTCGGCCATACTAATCGATGATATGTCAGACCACTTGCCAATCTGTGTGACTTCTGAAGCCCAAAGTACCGTCAAGAAAACAGTTACAGCTCGTTTGAAAAGAATGGTCAATGACCAATCTCTACTTAAATTTAATAGCCTACTTTGGGGGAATGATTGGTCTGAAGTTTATAGTGCTTGTAATCGGGGGGACTCCAACTTAGCCTACTCAACATTTTTGGATAGTTACAAGCTTCTATATGAGCAATCCTTCCCTGAAAAAACATACATGCCAAATAAAAGGGACGTTATTAAGCAGCCATGGATGACTAAGGCCCTTTTACAATCCTGTAAAAAGAAATCTCGTCTCTACAAAAAGTATATAAAATCCCCCACTGAGGAAAATAGAACAAAATTCGTTATCTATAGAAATAAATTTAAGAGTATTAGGAAAGAAGCAGAAAGACAATACTACTCTATGAAAATTTTGGAATGTGAGAACAATTTGTATAAAACATGGCGTATAATAAAAACACTCATACATGGTGACGATTCCAACTCTCTGCCAGATGAATTTTATATTAATGATAAGGAATGTAAGAACAAAAACCACATAGCAAATAAATTTAATGAATTCTTTACAGAAATTGGATCCAAACTAGCCTCTAATATAAGTCCTACAGATGCTTCATACACGGACTATTTAAAAAGTTCTACTCTAACTTCAATAGGAATCGAATTAACTTCACCATCTGAATTGGTCTCGATCGCCAATGAATTCCACACAACGCAAAGTGAGGGAATGGATAAAATTAACCCCAAAATTGCAAAAGGCTCGATTGATTCCATATCGGCTCCCCTAGCGGCGATAATAAACTGCTCCCTTATCTCAGGTATTATTCCGGACAGTCTGAAACTACTTGCTAAAGTCATTCCAGTTTTTAAAACGGGCGACAAAAAGCGCATAGAAAATTATAGGCCTATTTCAATCTTGCCATATTTTTCAAAATTCTTTGAAAAAGTAATGCACATACGAATTATGTCTTTCATAACTATGAAAGACACTCTATTCAATGGCCAATTTGGTTTTCGCAAAGGCCTTTCCACTTACATGGCTGTCCTGGAAATGTGTGACAAGATCTCAGAGGCAAGGGATAGTAATCTTTTCTCCATTGGGGTGTTTTTCGACTTATCTAAGGCCTTTGACACGGTGAATCACGAAATTTTACTTAAAAAACTAGAACACTATGGAATAAGGGGTATGTGTCTTGCCTGGATTAGGGACTACTTAAAGGGCAGAAGGCAATGTGTCCTCTACAATGGGTTTACTTCACATATACTTGCTATAAATTGTGGCGTCCCACAGGGCTCGATATTAGGCCCTCTACTATTTCTGCTATACGTGAATGACATCCACCTTGCTTCGTCAGCCCTACACTTTATTATGTTCGCAGACGACACTAATGTATTTATGTCTGATAGTTCACTTCTTGAACTGATTAATAGGCTAAATGTGGAACTTGCAAAAGTGGGGACATGGTTTAAGGCAAATAAACTATCTTTGAATCTTAAAAAAACGAACTATATTCTATTTAGCTCAAAGAGGAAGATAGCTTCAATTCATGACTATCCGTTCTCTATTAACATTGATAACCAAAACATAAATAGCGTGACATCGGCTAAGTTCTTGGGGGTCTACATTGATGATCAATTATCATGGAAACAACATGTAACTTATATTTCACAGAAATTGGCCAAAAATATTGGCATAATTTGCAGAATCCGGCATCTCCTTCCTAAAAACATACTCTTAAATTTATACTATTCACTAATCCATCCTTATCTCTCATATTGCAACCTTATTTGGGCATCTACGTATTGTACCAGATTGGCCTGTTTGACAACCCTTCAGAAACGCATTATACGCATCATATGTAACGTACCCTATAGAGCCCACACACGAAATTTATTTATAAGTCTGGGAGTATTGCATTTTGAAAATATCAATAAGCTTCAAGTGGGCGAATTTATGTGTAGGTTCCACATGCGCTTATTACCAAGAGGTTTCAATCGATGGTTTAGTAAAAACTCAGAAGTTCATAGTCATCACACACGGTCCTCTAATAAGTATCACCAAATTAGCACAAACACCACGATTAGGCAACACAGTATAAGAATTTATGGTCCTATCTTTTGGAATATGTTACCGACAGATCTAAAAAAGGTGTCAACGCTGCATCAGTTTAAAAATAAACTAAAATCATACCTACTGAACTCTCAGTGTCTTTAGAGCACCATGCCCTGTGTTGCAGTTATTCTGTTATTAGCCATTGTTTATTTAAGTATATTTGCTTTGTTCACTGATGTTTTGGTATACCAAGTTAGGATACTGCTATTTGATGTTTACTCACGAAATTGTTATTTATGATTTACTCCATTGGTTGCATTACGATTGAAATTGGGCGACCCCTGTTAGCGGAACGGTTCGTTCTTTCGGGGTTTCCCATTGTTCACTGCATGTTTATTTCTGTTTACATTGTCTGTGATTACGTGATTATGTTTTCTTCGGTGAACAATAAAGCATTGATTGATTGATACTATTCACTAGTTGATTAGTGCTATACCATGGAGATCAGGTTAGATCCTTCGTGACGTTGGACATGGCAAGCAGGACCAAGGGTTGGCAGTGGCAGGGCCTAAAGATGCTATGTAGATGATTTATGTCAGTGACATAATGACAATTCTTCTTTTATGCAATGCTTTTTTAAGAGAGAACACTCCGGAATGGCGTTTCGGGAACTTTTTCAGCTATTACAAAATAATTTAGTTTTAACTTTTTAATGAAAAAATTATGTAGTTGCTTTAACTTATATTCAGCGTTTTCAGTGTTTGTTGATATTTAATGTGGTTTAGAATAAGAGGATAAGGTTTAGCCCTTTTGGAACATAATTGTTCTGAATTTGTTCAGTTCCAGAACCTTTTTTCCTTATATAAAACAACTTCTATCACGATTTTCGTGAAGTTTTCTGTTTTATGCAAATTCTCGACAGTTTGAGAACTTTGGAGTGTGTAGCTGCATACGACGACGTTGTTCTTATCACAAGAAATAGTGCAGTAATAATACTTATCATGTAAATTTGTAAACCCATCCAAACCCGGGTTACCTGGGTTTTTACGGCCGTCAAACCCGAAACCTGGGTTTCGAAATAAGACCTCAGGTTTGCATTCCCTATGTATGATTATACCCATCTCAAAATAAGGTATATAAGCTCTGAAGCTAAGGATTGCAGCATTCAAGCTGGTAACCATGTCCTACTCATTTCTCAGGCCTGACTGACGAATATTTTCTTTGGATTTCAGTGTTTTACCTGGTTTTTGTAATGTTCATTATGAGTTTTATATTTTATTGTTACATTTTCATTCATCCTTACTGAATTTCATTGCATTTATTAAATTACAGTTTTTAGGTCAAGCATAAGGCAGATTCTGTGAAGGTTTTGGATATGTATAAAGCAAGAGTGGGATATATAGGTGGTATGATTATGGAGCTCTCTACGTAGGGGGGCTGGAGCTGCAAGAAGGTCTTCTGCAAGCAGGGCAATATTGCCATAGACTTGCCGTCTGTCTCTCCAAAACTCAAGGCTTGCCGTCTGTCTCTCCAAAACTGCAGCACGTGTTCGAGATTTCTCGTATGTACCGGTTCAACCATAGTTGTTAAAAACGGTCAAATCAAAATAAAAAACGGGAAAAAACGTCGTTTTATTGAAAAAAATAAAAAACGAAAAAAACGAGAAAAAACGGACAAGAAAATAATTTGACTTTTCTACATCTTTTACTGCATTTTAAAATTAAAAACCTCGATTACACAATTTAATTTTAATCAGCAAATAACATAACTTTACTAGTAAACACCAAGTAACAGTAATGTACAACAATTATTTTCTTTTTCCTAAGTTTGGTTTAAAAAGAAATTGAGAAATAAAAAATATTGAAATCTTTTCAAATTTAAATTGTATACATAAGTCCACATAAATCCAAGCTGATATAAGCAATTAAAAACTAAACTTTCTAAGTATAGAGTGTTACTACTTAATTACAAATTGTAGGTCTACTAACAATTCTGACTTATATAAGAACTTGATATGGAGTAATATCCGTCGGTTTATCAGTCAATCAGAGATTACTGAGTACAAAGACAACATTTTGGATAACTTAGAAATTCAAATAACTTTTATAAATTTTATTTCCTGTACTGTGCCATTTATTTCTCAACTGATGACACTAAATAGTGACGTAAATAAGATGAATCCTTGAAAGGAAGGAGACAACGTAAGGGATATCAGACAAGAATAAAATAAAACAAATAGTAACAGAGAGCTAATAAATAAATAAAGTTACATACAAAAAATAAAAAACGGAAAAAAACGAGACGAGAAATAAAAAACGAAAAAAACGACGTTTTTGGGAGAATAATAAAAAACGAAAAAAACGGTTTTTACAACTATGGGTTCAACTGAGCAGCAAAAGCACCTTGACTGTGTGATGCAGTCGAGTTTTCCTTGGAGCAAAGTTTGTTTGACAAAAAATTAATTTTTTTCAAAGCTGGTGGGCCTGTGAACTGCCCTTTGCTAACTCATTTTGTTCCGCAAAGGTCGACAGAACAGATTCATTTTCAAGGCTGATGATGAATGATTTTGCAGCATTTTGAAGAGCTGCGAATTCTGGTTCTAGGAGTACTGATGCCACCGTTGGATCCAACAGACAAGCAGCTGCTGGTATTGGATTGTTCTGGTCGGAATGCAGGTGCAAAATGGAAGTGAATCTATTATGAAAGTCTTTGAGCATTGAAGACGTCAGTGTCTGGGCAGATGGAAATTGTTGCAGATGGCATTCCAAGTCCAGAAGAGACGGGATGATGTTGGACAACGACATTGCGTCACTTTGCAAGGTATCAGTACGTGCTGCAAATGGTTCCAGGAGACTGCAGATTTCTTCCAGTTTGGACCACTCACTGGCCAAGAGCGAATCAATCCCTAGAATACAAAAGAATTTATTTAGATGTCAGTTAAAATATACAAACAGTTTTTAGACAATGGAAAATAAAATCGTGCTTCATTTAACTGGAATTTAAAGATTGTTTACTGAAACTATTACATAGTTATTCCCCCGAGCTTCAAGTAGGATGTATTTATAAAGACACATGAACTATTCTTCACAAACGAGCCTTTTCAATTGCTAGACAATTGTGGAATGCTTTTTCCTTGTTTTCTCTACCCTAAAGTAATTGCAGTTGGCTTATCCATCATAGGCTGTTTCTCGATAAACTGATTTTCTGTTACGGAGATGATAGCAGATTGGTTTAAGTGTGTCATTAGACCATAATGCTATCTATAGAAGTTACCAAACAATAAACAATATATTTTATTTAAAATGACAAAATCATACCAATTTCTGTCAACACTTCATTGACAGCGATCTTGATAAACAGCAATCGCTTTATCATCAAGTAGTTGCTATTCCATCTAGTTGTGCAGTCTGTGATAACAATTTTGCCACATCTGCTGACGAGTTTTTCCATTGCAAACCTAGACTTTCGAATTTTAGCCGAACTTTGGATAGTACAGTTTGGAAGTGTGCATAAACTGGCTTTATTAGGAGTTGTAGAGTGTGTGCCATACACGGCATACGCCGATAAGGAACATGGTGCGGCAACTGCAGAATATCAACTTCAGTTTCTTCACTATCTTCCTCGTCATCGTCTTCCATCTCCTCCATGTCATTTTGATCAGTGTCACTCTGATCATTCTTACATTTACTTTGCAGTAATTTAACCGCCTTCACCATATTTGAGCCATTGTCTGTAACAATTAGCAGGACCTTTTTCTCAGGGATCTGCCATAGACAAAGACTCTGCTCGAGACATCTATGGAGAGCTTCGTCAGTGTGCGGGTGTTTCAATTCCATCAAATCCAGGGTGAAATGGCATGCCTGACCTGAAGTTGTATTGAAAAAGCATGCTGAAATGGTGAGGTATGAAACTGTCGGGCCCTTCTTTGTCCATCCATCCAAGCAGATGGTGGCACGACGTGCCTGATTAAGCAGGGTTGGGTTAATGCCGGCAACAACCTATTGTTGCCGGGACAGTGGCAATAACCGGTTATTGCCAGTTGTTGCCGGCCGGTTATTGCCAGTTGTTGCCCATTTTCTCCAAAGTAAGGGCAAGGCAAATGAAAATCATATTTCACTGCACAGACTGCATAGGTATAATAAATGTTTCTTGTGGGAAATTAAAACTACTGTAGTAAATCTATATCACCCCTTAGTATAAATGTAGTTAAAGTCAACTATATGAGATTAAGATAAAAAAATTCTGACCTACAGTTCAACTACTCCAAAATAAACTGTCATTTGCACTGCAGTAGTAATATTCAGGTCAACAGGGTCATTGCCTTTTCTATATACTTACCTGGTAGTATATAATTTATTAATAGTGCCAGTGGTTTGGGAAAATTTCTCATTAATAATTACACAATTCGATATTGACTGTACTTAATATGAAAAACTTGTAAATGTCTTTTATTAGGAAGAAATTATATGGCTATTTAAATCAGGTGATTTTTATTTGGAAAAACTTGATTGATTTAAAGCATGATATATTTAAAATCAATCAACTCTGTAAAATAGCAAGCCAGAAGAAATAAAAATACAGCCCGTAAAAACAAAGTTTTTTACTATATCCATCTAGTATCCTATAATGCGTCTTATGAAGCAGTTACCTCTACAAATATATAGTCCGCGTTCATTTTACGACTGCGGCCAATCACAACACTGGCCAATCACAACGCTGCGTTTCGGAAAAGGGGATTCCCCGATTCGAAAAGTTTAGTCCCGATTCTATAAGCTAGCCTTTTTGGGGAGCTGAAATTTTGATAGAATGAAGTGTGTGCGAGGGCGAGTCTATATGCCAAGTTTCACGACGATTGAATGATTGTAAGTGATCGAACTAGTCGTCGCAAGATTTGACTTTTTAGCCTGTGGCTCAACCAAGCAAGCAATCAAGATTCCTGCAAGTTAAACTAGATGGATAAAAAATGAAGCTAACTGAAGATTCCATATTTTATTACCACAATAATTAATAGTTTCTATTTTTACCAAAAGGTTTTTGCCAATTTTTTGCAAACAGGTTGTTTCCATTATTGCCAAGAGGTTGTTGCCGGTTATAACCGGCGGTGGCAACAACTTGCCAACCCTGTGATTAAGTAGCTGTTCTAGTTTGTTGCAACTGGACCAGGGCCTGTTCAGCAATCAACTGGTTCATATTAGCAGAACCTACAAATATCAATAACATCAAAGTGACAATAACATTTGAAAGTAAAGAAATAAATCATACCTAAATGGCCACCTATGATGTATGGTGGGTCCAGAGACTCTGGGCATCTACACCATCTGTCAACGGGACACTGTTGGTTAGCCCAATGTGCCCGGGCCCACCACTGTGACTCTTTAGTTTACACAGTAAACTATACTGTTCATTGTTTTGGTAACCGCTGTTATAGTCAACATTTAACATCAAACATGCTGATTTGTTTTGCTCTTTCGGTGGTGCTATATAAATGTAATTGTAATTTGTAATCATTAACTTCTACTGTACTGGTGTCTAATGCACAAGGCATCAAATGATAGCACACCGAAACCAAGCCATAATTAGGTCAGTATATCCAGAAGATCACCCCGTAAGGCAGAGGCAGCCTATGGAGGATAAGCAATTTGAAAGAGTTAAGTTTTAAGTTGAGAATGAAATGACACAAGTAACTGAGCAGTGAGCAGAGTGGAAACTGGAAAGACAGTGAGCGAGTTCCAAAAAGTAGGTACAGCAACTGAAAAAGCTTGTTTGAGAAAAACAGTGCTTCATTTAGGCATGACCAGACAAAGAAGAATCAGATGATCTCGTTGAATAATGACACATGTGGGGAATAAGTACTGATGTTAAGTATTATGACTAGCCAGAGTTAACAGTTTTATAAACTGTTAACCCAATTTTTTTCTAAATGTCCAATTGCAGTTAAAATTACAACATGGTTAAGATGATTAATTAATCAATCAATCAATGAAAATTTATATAGCGCCCCTTCAAGATCCCTACTCAGAGGCGCTCCCGACCCAGGCCATATGGAAGAATGCAGTCTTCAACAGTTGGTGAACCTGAGAACAGTTTGGAAGGTGTCGTAAGCCTAATGTTAGCCCATTCCAGGTTGTTGGACCAACCACAGAGAAGGAACGGCTCTGCATTGTTGCAGAGCGGGCAAAAATTATATCTTTTCTGAGATGCTAAAATAAAAATTAAAATCATTGTAACTGCTACAATACTTACCAGGCATTTTGAACTTCGCATCCATAGTTCATATCATTTCACGAAACAATGGATGATCACACATTGTCACTGGGTAGCCTGATTCCACTAACATGTTCACAACACTTCACTCTCTTTGCTGATGCTGCGTCGAAGCAGTCGGCCATGCTACATGTCTTTTATTCAGTCATTCCTGCAGCGTTTGTGGCTTCTCAGTGGAAACGGCTGCCGAATTCGAATCGGCCGCATGAAATTTTCGTTTCAGCCCAGCTTTAGCCTTGTCCTTCTCTGAGTTTTTTTTCCATATTGTGCGTATGCTTCTTTATGAAGTCGATGTAGATGAGAAATTAAATTGCTTGAATTTTTACCCGAAAGCGCAGTTCCGCAACTCTTCTCCGTTTTAGGGTCCAGCACGTGGCACACCGATTTATCTGTTTCCTTGCAGTATTTAAAAAACTTCCATACGAGGCTCTCTTTCACCCGGCAACAAAGCTAGACAAAGAACTCATTGTCGAATCAAATATGACTTTCAAAGTGATTTTCAATAGATTCTTGTCGCGACGTTGACTACCAAAGAAAAGTTTAAGTCAAATGATCGGAAAAGCCTGTTCCGGAAGCACGTCCCATAGGCCAAAGATACTAAAGTTACAAGAATCTCAAAGTACATGTGAGCCGTTCAACATAAAACCATGGGGTCAGAAAATGTAGCAAGTAAGCTAAATTTTCAAATTTTTCCTGTAATTTCCGTTCGGACAATAATTTCCGTTTTTATTCTAATTTCCGTTCCAGATGTTTGATTTTCATTCTATTTCAGTTTTCGTTCTTAAAATAATTTCAGTTACCGTTATAGTTATACTTAATTAAAATCATTGTAACTGCTAAAAGTAAAAGATTTACCAGGCATTTTGAACTTCGGATCCATAGTTCGTATCATTTCACGAAACGATGGATGATCACACATTGTCACTGGTTAGCCAGATTCCACTAACATGTTCACAACACTTCGCTCTCTTTGCTGATGCTGCGTCGAAGCAGTCATCCATGCTACATGTCTTATAGTTATACTTAACGGAAATCAATATTTTCCGTTCTAATTTTACTTCACGTTAACGAAAATATCGCTGACTTTCTTATGTCTTGTTCGTTGCATCTTTGTTTTTTGTATAGATATTGTGTTGAGGCCATATCAGTTGGAGGGAATTCAATGGATGATTGCAAGATACAAGACTGGGCTGGGCTGTATCTTGGCAGATGAAATGGGTCTTGGCAAAACGTGTCAGGTTAATATTTCATAAGTATTTCTCCATTTTGTAAATGTATGTTTATGTTGGCTGCTTCTTATTATGTGTATATTGTGTTCGGTTTCAAATTTACTGTTCTTCAGGAGTACATGTAGACCTTAATACGTAGTAGTTCATAAGATACATTGCTTTACAGCCATATCTTTTCTGAGATGCTAAAATAAAAATAAAAATCATTGTAACTGCTACAATACTTACCAGGCATTTTGAACTTCGGATCCATAGTTCGTATGCATCCCAAGATTCAGTGTTGTGCATAATTCAATTAATTTTTATTTCCAGGCAATATTTCAGTGTAGCTATTCCATGCACGAGTTGAAACTTTCCAGAAGCTTTAGTTTATTGTATAGTTTCAAAAAGCCAAATAGTTAGCTCTATAGGGTATATTTTGAGATATGCTTGTATGGAGATGTTTGACAATGCCTGTAGTCTGTTGTCAGCACGGCTGTGAGGCTGCTGTGCAACCATGTTACGCCGCTCCTCCATAATGTATATGCAGTGGCTGCCTATTCCTCTTCGTACAGAGTTTAAAATCTGTTTGCCTGTATATAAGTCTCTTCATGGGGCCGCACCTGAGTATTTGCCACTGTATCGGGACTCATTACTCTGCTTCGGGGTTGCGACTCTGATCGCTCAAGAAAAGTGATCTTTGCGTACAACGGATGAGGAACAGCTTTTGTGACTGCACTTTCTCAGTGGCCAGCCCCAGAGGCTGGAATAGTGGAATAGTCTTCCTCCTGCCCTACAAGCAGCTGACTCCTTCAAATCTGAACTCAAGAATTATTTGTTTTCTAAGGCTTACCCTGCTGTCTTTTGACTGAGGTGTCCTTGTAACCATGCCGGCTGAGTTACGGCGCCATCTAAATTATCATTATTATTATTATTATTATTATTATTATTATTATTAATGCAGATATGGGCTTTCAGATGATCAATGTTAAGTACTGATCAAACATCATTTGTGAAACTCAACTTGCCTTGTATGGACTTAAGCGTGAGTCTCATTATTGCTCCGTACTGTCACCACAAGCGGAGAAGAATATTCTTTCAACAAAAGCCTCCAATGAAGGTGCAGCTAAAATATCTAATGCCAAAGAAGAAATTCTCAGATCCTTGAGGTCTTGCAATGAAGACCTGTCTTCTGCTGTTGCTTGCTAATGTTGCTGTTTCGTCTACTGATCTGTGAAATCAGAAAACAGATCATCAGCCAAGAAAACAAGAAAACTGTGTTTGCAAAGGACAACAACTGTTATTTTGGTACCATTGTTGACTTGGTTTAAGACTTTAATGATGAGCTGAACTGGTTCCCCGGTCGCTTTAAGTACGCTTTCGTCGGTAAAGTGTTAATGAAAATAATGATGTCTTGGTATTTTCCATAATCTGCAAAGAAAAGAAGCTGTGATGTCATTGTGTGCAGATAAATGCTGGATTCCATTTGAACACATACTGTGTGCTGTTAAAGCTGTACATGCTGTGCAAAAATACCTTCTGACGTTTGATGAATGTGTTCGAACAATTTGCAATCTAAAAAGAGTCCTGTGAATTACTATTACCGGTATATTGCTTATGCGCAATTGTCTTGCATTCCAAGCCCCAGCCTATCTTAGGGAGCTTTGTGTGCATGTGTCGCAGATTCCTTCGCTCTGCCACTCAAGGCGACCTGGTTGTCCCTATGGCTCGAACTTCTACGGTGCTTCATAAGAGCTTTGCTGTGGTCGGTCCATCTTTCTGGAATAGGTTGCCTAGCAACCTCCGTAATGAGCTACTTGGTCTTTGCTTGCCCCTTTTCCACAGGCGTTTGAAAACCATTCTTTTCGATCATGGTTTGGTGTTGTCAGGTCGGGAGCGCCTCTGAGGGGTATTTCTTGAAGTGGCGCTATATAAATTTACGATTACGATGTCTTAGTTGGGTATGCTAGTAATTGATCATGCAATAATGCAGTAGAATTGCTAATGCACTATTATGCGTTAAATGTGTTAGAATCCTTTTGTATTATACCTTAAGTCACCATTTGTGAGCAGTAGGTGTCCTATATTTTCCTATGATCATACGATACAAATTTTGAATTAGAAGATTTATGTAAAACGGTGGTTTTCAAATTGCAGACAATCTCATTTCTTCTCCATTTGTATGGCAGTGAAAGAAATATTTTGCCATCTCTCATCTTGTTACCTCTGTCCGTTACTTCCAACTGGAAAACTGAACTAAAAAGGTAGAGAAAGTCACAGTTAATATCAATTTCACATTGCTTCCATTAATTAATTATCGGCATGATGTAATTTTGTATGACTTTTGTTGTGTTAGAACTTTGTAATTACTTTATCTGAACATAGCAAGTGCAATAAATAAGTGAACATGCTTATGTTTGACCTGCATATATTGCTAGGTTTGCACCTGAGGTCAAGTTCATTTGCTACGTCGGTGGCAAAGAAGAACGAATCGAACTGAGACAAAAGATCAAGAGCAAATCCGGTGTCTCAATTATCCTGACAACGTATGAGGTAGTTTGATCTTCTAATTCATTTCAGTTTATTGTGAATTTGCAGTTCGCTGTCACTTGTACATTACATCTCGTCGATCTTCTATATGTCTTCAAGTACAATGTTTCTGATAACAGTGATGCTGTCCATGTTTCTAGGTAGTTATGTGCTATATATATATATGTGAACTTGTTAAGTGTTTTCTTCATACTGCTTGCCCTCTAGATTTTCAGATGCATGTACAGTCAAATCTTCTTAACATGGAAATGTGCAAATGAAAGTATATGCTTATCATCTCTGCACTGGAAAATCTTGACATCTTAAAATCTTCTTAGCAAAAAGATGTCAGAAGTATGTAAATGGAAACACATACTAATCACCTGTACACTGGAAAACCATGCCATATATGTATCTCTTAAAGTATGTCTCATTCAACAAGATGAAGAAATTTCGGAAGACTGGACAAATTTACACTTTTCTCAATATATGAAGGGAAGGAGAGGTGCAAGACTGCACGAATTGTGGAGGTATTAGTCAACTACAGTGCTTCCCCAGATAGGTTCTGACCAAAATTATGCAACACATTGTGAGACAATACACGGAAGGTGGACTTGGAGAAGAACAAGGTGAATTCAGACCAGGAAGAAGCACAATCAATTATCTACTGTTATCAACTTCATACACTTTAAGCATGTGACAACATATGGTATATTGGAATTGTGAGGTACCAAAAACATTTATACCAGAAACATTTATAAAACTTGTGCAAGAGATATACAGGAAATCTTCCAGTGCGAAATGAGGGACGTGTGACAAAGCACTCATAGGATATACTGGAAATCCTCAAGTGCCATGAAATGATAAAATGATCAAGAGCAGTTCCACCCAAGGAAGGGGCAAGGATGTATCTTGTTGCCACAGCTATTGAACCCTTGTGTTAGAGGCTTAGAGCAATAATTAATTAAAGTACTGAGAGTCAATGTAGGACCTGCACAGAGTCTGAAGAACACATGAATCTAGCTAAATTGTAATCTGACATCTTATAATGCACCACTTCAAGAAAAACTCATCAGTGGTGCTCCCGACTTGAACCAGGGAAATTACACGTTGTAACGCAAGCGGCCACCATTGCGCGTCTGCTGTATGCCTCTCTGGCCCGGTGGGGACTGTTGAGCGCTGGCGAAGTCTATCATACTGAAAGGTTTCTAGGACGGGTCAGCAGGTTGGATTCCTTCCCCATGATGCCCCGACAGCTGAGGTGGCTGATGCTGCTCTCTGTGCTGCTGTTATTAGGGACAGTGATCATGTCTTACGTAAGTTCTTTCAAGAGCGGCCTATCAGCAAATATAATATGCACTCTAGACCTCGTCCATTTGAACTTAGTAGTAAGAACAGTAAGAGTTACATATCATGTATGCTGTTTAAGAATGTTTCCTAGACTCAACCTGCCATCTGCTGATATATGTTAAATGTTGCGTTTTGACAACAGGATTTAGCTCAGTAAACGAACATATGTATGTTAATTCATTAATTCATTTCAGGAATTTATATAGTGCCCCTTCAAGAAGCCTACTCAGAGGCGCTCCCAGTCCAACCACGGTGATACAAGTAAGTCTTAGGCAGCCTGTAGAACGTAGATAAATAGGCATATCTCCAACGGGAGACCATTCCAGAAAGAAGGACCTACAACTGAGAAAGCACGACGCTGACAGGTTGAGGTTCTAGCACAAGGGACCAAAAGCTCCCTGCTAGAAGCAGAGCGAAGGGCTCTTCGAGCCAGCACATCAGATACAGGACATATGTATAATTTGTATATATGTATGTACTGTCAAATAATGCAGCTTCCAGGCGCTTGCAAAGCTGTGGAAGGAACTAACCGGGGAGCTTGAACCCTTGCAGCTCACGAGAAAGATGATTCAAGCTGGTTGGTCCAACATAGGCAAAGCTTCTGGACTGAGCTGTGGCAGTTTGCATACAAGGGATAGTCACGAGTCCATGGGCAGCCAATCAAAAGGTGCCTCAACCCAGGACCGAGGAGACTGAAATGCAGAAGTCCCTAAGATGTGATGGAGCAGAACCAACAAAACAGTTGTGCATAAGGGAATCAAATCCCTAATGTCTGGTCATATTGACTCTAACATGATTTAGAATAGCGTATGGAGCGCCGCTGAGTATGAATCTTGAAGGGGCGCTATATAAATTTGTTGAATAAATGAATGAATGATTGAAATTGTCTATGCTATTACAGGTAATGTAATGTAATTGTGTAATGTAATTAGCAACTTCTATTGTGCCGGTGTCAACCGATGGCACACCAAAACCAAGCCGTAATCAGGTCAACATCCAAAAGATCTCTCCATATATATTATGCCCTGTGCAGGTCCTGCCAATAAATAAATACATCTTGTTTAAATAAATACAGAATATCATAAACTGAAATGCTGTGCATGACCAAACAATCTACTAAATTGCCATTTAATTAAGTTATCTGTCGTATTTTAAGCTGTAACTTCTTTTCTATATATTTAATATGATATGATTGATTAAATCTGACTTAGATATACTAACGAACTTTCTTATCATAATATTGTTCAGGATTAAAAGTTGAAAAAATTACTGGTATATATTGCATGCCTATATGTATACAAATTTAACTGTTCGAGCTGATATGGGTTATATTTACCCAAAGCAGCTGACGAGCAACTGCTGCTCAGCTGTCAGAGTTAGTGCTTTGTATATTAATTAGCATGTGATTAAATTAGATTAGGATTTTTGCTGACGCACATATGATATTTCATACATATGATATTTCATACATATGATATTTCATACATATGATATTTCATACATATGATATTTCATACATATGATATTTCATACATATGATATTTCACTGGTTTCGATCCATCTCATGGATCGCTCACAAATGGTCATTCTAGGTGATGCCACCACCCCATGGGTACCTGTTAAATTTATGGTTCCTCAAGGCTCCGCATTTCACCTTGTCGTAGGGCCTACAGGGCCTCATGCTCTTTCCTTTGTGCACCTTCTCGACTTCTGTTTGCAACTTGGGTGCTACCCTTGGCAATACTCTTGTTTGCTGAACATGCCCACTTCTCTATATCATGTTCACTGCTGATATCCCTCTTTTCTAAACACTCTTTGGTGGAACACCTGAATGCTGATGACGTTCAGGCCTTCGTTCATCGTCCTCGTGCCCGTCAGCGTTTCCTTTCTCATTCTATTGAGAGATCCATTGCTGGATGTCCTCAAATTACCTCTCTCTTAATTCTACAAAAACTCAGCTGATCTGGGTTGGCACCCGCCAGCAGCTGTTAAAGCTCGACTATGACCTCTTTCTGATCGGTTTCCTTTGTGCACCTTCTCGACTTCTGTTTGCAACTTGGGTGCTACCCTTGGCAATACTCTTGTTTGCTGAACATGCCCACTTCTCTATATCATGTTCACTGCTGATATCCCTCTTTTCTAAACACTCTTTGGTGGAACACCTGAATGCTGATGACGTTCAGGCCTTCGTTCATCGTCCTCGTGCCCGTCAGCGTTTCCTTTCTCATTCTATTGAGAGATCCATTGCTGGATGTCCTCAAATTACCTCTCTCTTAATTCTACAAAAACTCAGCTGATCTGGGTTGGCACCCGCCAGCAGCTGTTAAAGCTCGACTATGACCTCTTTCTGATCGGTTTCCTTTGTGCACCTTCTCGACTTCTGTTTGCAACTTGGGTGCTACCCTTGGCAATACTCTTGTTTGCTGAACATGCCCACTTCTCTATATCATGTTCACTGCTGATATCCCTCTTTTCTAAACACTCTTTGGTGGAACACCTGAATGCTGATGACGTTCAGGCCTTCGTTCATCGTCCTCGTGCCCGTCAGCGTTTCCTTTCTCATTCTATTGAGAGATCCATTGCTGGATGTCCTCAAATTACCTCTCTCTTAATTCTACAAAAACTCAGCTGATCTGGGTTGGCACCCGCCAGCAGCTGTTAAAGCTCGACTATGACCTCTTTCTGATCGGTTTCCTTTGTGCACCTTCTCGACTTCTTTTTGCAACTTGGGTGCTACCTTTGGCAATACTCTTGTTTGCTGAACATGTAAGAGAGAGCATCTCTCGGTCTAGTTTCTATCACCTGAGATGTCTTTGAGCTGTCAGGCGATCTGTGTCCTGCTCCCCTTTTACCTCGATGGTCTATGCTTTCATCTGCTCATGTGTTGATTACTGCAACTTGCTACCTGTTGGTCTTCTGAAATCTCGCCTGTGACCTCTTCAATCTAAATGCGGTCTGATTGCCCGTCTTCCTCGCCTCTCACATATCTCAACCTTCATGATTGAGCACTTACACTGGCTTTTGCTCATTGCCCATATTCGGTTTAAAGTTCTTTTCCTTATTGCCAGAGCGCTTTTGGGATCTTATCCGTCGTCCTCTTTCGTCTGCCTCTGGTCGCCCTCTCCGTTCATTAGACCGTCATGACCTCTTGGCGACTTGGACTGCTACTGCCCAGGACCGCACTTATGCTTCTGTTCGCCCTTCACTCTGGAATGATCTTCCCTCTACGACTTACTCTATGATCTTAACTAGTGGTACTTCTGTCTCTGCCCGTACTCTTCAGACTTTTCTTTTGCGGCTTTTTGCACTGGGAGCGCCTCTGATTAGGTCATACTGTGAGAGGTGCTTTAGAAATTTGTAAATACACTACAATACAATATAATATTTCATGAAGTGTCTTGTTTGAAAGATCTGCTTAAAAGACGAAGAGTTCTTGTCTGGGTTGGGCTGGCATACTCTGGTTGTGGATGAGGGACATCGACTGAAGAACCGACAATCCCAACTTCATCAGGCACTTCGCAACGTAAGTCACTTTCTACACTGGATGTGCTAATTGTTCATAGCATATCTAGCCAAACTGGTGAAGTTTACAACTAACATAAAATGACACAAGTATGCAAGTTTAAGGTTGTATCATGTCTGAACAGCATTAAGAAACCAATGGAGAATATAGAACTCTACAGCAATTTAAAAAGCTAAAGATCAACAATAAGGAAAACCAGAACCATATATTTCCAGAGTTCAGGGTAGTGATTCAGATGTCTTTGAAATTGGAATAGGCAAAGGGAAGTGAGCAGGTAGGAGAACGTGTATGGAGGAATTGTTCAAAATGATGGGGTGTCTGATGGACAGAGCCAAGTTTCATTGAGAGCAAGAATATCTGTCATATTATCCAGGATAATTTTGAACAGAAGGGGACTTCTTTCCAAAAATAATGAATATTAAGGTGGTAGAATTTAATAGTTTCAAGATGGCAAGCACGAGAGTTTAGCTTGGTTTCACTAGAAAGAAGCAGAGAAGGTAAACTAACAACATGGTAGTTAGATGTTGTTTGAACCTAAATTTAGTTTTTGAGAAATGCGAGTTTGGTGTCGGAAAATATTGAGTCATGCATGAAGGTGTGTTAGACTTGTCTGGTTGGATAAGGTGAAAGGAGTAGATGTCAGAAGAATAGTGAAACAAAATCAAGAAGTTCATTCTAACAACGACTTGAGAAGTTGACCACAGGTTCCACTTTTACCTCAATATTTTAAAATGACTGGAGAGATTGAGTATGCACATTTGAAAATGAACAGAAAAGAGGGACAACAGTCATGAGAACTGTAGCCAATAATGAGTGCAGCATCATGAGGAGCTGGTAAACGTTGGAAAAATTATGTAATGCCTACAATCGACAATAAAATAATCACTCAGGTAACTTCTTCTAATTTTTAGGAATTTACATTGATCAGCACTTTACGTTGAAAGATCATATAGTAGATTTTATTTATTAATATATAGTAAGTTGACATACAGCAAATTGTGTACATGGAATAATGAAAAGTACCAATTATTTCAAACTATCAATTTTATAGCTTATATTTCTCTATTCTGTAGTTTATAGCTTATGTTTCTGTAAAGTTGTCAAAAATATTGGCATTATTTCAAGAATTCGCCATGCCTTGCCAAAAACTGTGCTGATTAACCTTTATTATACGCTAGTATATCCATATTTATCATATTATAATATTATCTGGACTGCCAACTATCCTTCGTGTCTGAACTTTCTAAATAATTAGTCCTACAAAAATGTGCAATACGTGTTCTCCACTCAACAGCCTCATGTGAAATGGTTTTTTCGGAAATAGGTATCATGACTTTCGAGTGTATTACAGAGTTACAAATTTTCATTAGCATTATCAATATAATAATTTCATAATTATCATTATCAATATAAAAATAATCTGTTAATAAGCTATTTTAGATGTGTTTCAGAACTGCATAACCATTTAACCACATCTTGCATGGAATTTTGCCAACAATTTGGCCATAGTGACTAGAAGAAATTTTCTATTTAGGATAAAAGGCCAGTTGTGTGGAACTCAACTACCCACTTTGCACCAGTTTAAAGCGCATCTAAAAAGTGCTAAACGATATTGGAATAATCATAATCACTGTATGATGGATACAAAATTAACATATTACTTTGTAATTAGGAATGTAACAAATGATGCTACCACCTATACAACATTACTTTGTATTTGGGCGACTCTACATAGCGGTACCCAAATGGTTCCCTTTGATGCCTATATTGATGTGAACTTGATTGTGTGTAAATTTTGTAAACTTTGGTGATCATTAAAATGACTACTGCTACTACTTATACTACTACAGATTATTAAAATGACTGCTGCTACTACTACTACATGCTATACAAATTTACGATTATATGATTCTTACTTCGGTTAATAATTGTTTTTTTTTCTGACAGTTTAACATTGTTCATCATATTCTTCTAACTGGGACGCCAGTTCAGAACAACCTTGATGAGCTTTATTCACTACTTAGTTTTGTTCAGCCAGACATCTTTCGGCTGAAATATGCTGACGATTTTATGGAAACTTACAAAGATGTTATCTCTAGTTCAGATTCAGGTGAGATGCCTAATGTCTTTCATATTGTCTCTTATATGAGTTATGTTTTGATGTCCTAGCTTCAAATTGGGATTATCACTGGTACACATATTCCAACAATGAAGTTGCTCTATCATATGATTCTGATAGACTGACTCATCTATACACTGTCCATTTTTATGTTCAGAGTTGTCATTTTGTGATTTGGCAACAAAATTTTGTACAGATGGATTACCTGGAGTGTATGAATGCATGCACCAGGGTTGTTGCTGCTTGAGCTGTAAGCGAACGGTGTATAGTTACACATGGGTAAAAGCACTTTTCCACATACATTCTTCACATGCTCTGAGAAAGTCAATCAAGGTCATCCCCATATGTGACCAACTAATTGGAGTTATTTCTCTCTTTCACCGTGATGTGTGATTTGAACGGTATTTGGAAGTTTGTTTTTGAGATCTCACGTATCAATGGCAGGAGTAACTATGACTCTCAGTTGGCCAGTACCAGATGATCCGAGTCCCATTGGTGTGCCCCAAGCAGATCGTACCCGCCGAGGTATGCGTAGTTGGACTAGGAACAACCTGGATTGCTCCCGTTGTCCCCTTAATGTCTGGCTCCACAGTCTCTAATGAAGCCATCTGTTTAGTTATTGCTACCATAGTGTGCCAGCTGATCGATGTACAGCTAGTTGCTCTTTGGTGATTGTTTCGGTCGACCACAATTCCAGCTTGAGGCATATCGTGTTTTCAGGGGTTGATTGGTTGGATGCCACCCAAACGAAGTGACGAACAGTACCTGAAATTCCCTCTCATTGTGTGGGGAATGGAAGATATAGAGTGCAGGTGGTGAGGTCGACCCCGAAGCCCTGAGCAGGGTGCCACAACTCCCATCTGCTCAAAGCTGTTGATCGTGTGTGCGGCCCTCGATGGTCTGTCCCAGCAGATGTTTATATGGGTCTTGGTTGCCTGTTTACCGTGTTCTGTCTGACATGGACAAGAGAATGGGCCCACAACTGCCCTTAATGTTGAAATTTTGTGATTTGGGTCAAGTGCCAACCCTTGGTGCAGTACCTTGATTGCACTGGCTGACAGTGGCCATCGTATGTAATCCAGGGCAGAAACTCCCACACACCTACTGCAAGTGGGACCACGGGAGAGTGCCACTTGTGGGGAGGGTGACAGGTCTCCATGCGCGAACAGGATAGTAGTGTGTGGCTGCCTGTGAGGCAAGTCGTGGTCTGGAGTGGGCTGCCCTGTTGCGTGCAGGGTGAGGAAGGGAAGGCCCTAATTTATTTTGGAAAGGCCAAAAGAGTCTGCAGATTTCTTCTGACCATATGGTCAGAACCAATGTTCCCTCTAATTTCTTGGAGTCTGTGTGCGCATAAAATTTCTTTTGTGCAACATTTTACAAGGAGAGTAAAAATTTTGCGCATTGCAGAGTCGGCGGATAATCAACGTTACCGTGTCTTCAACTCACTATGATACGTTGCCTACAATTTTAGCATTCATTTAAAATACAACGGAGTAGCCTATAAGTTAAGGCATTTCACAAATTTTATATGTAAAATAGATTTATTAGTAAAACATGAGTGTTTCAGAGATATATTGTAATGTGGCCTAACCTTTACAAACTTGTTGGTGTGTGTGTGCCATGTTTTCTTGTGTGCGCTCGTCTCACGACCTGTGTGCACGCGCACGGCTTAGAGGGAACATTGGTCAGAACCAATCTGCAGACTCTCTACTGCAGTGGCTGTGAAGAATGTAGTCTTCCACGGACCTCGTTACAGAGAGATGGCCAGACACAGCATCTTCTGTGAGACAATACTTGGTTTTGGGCTCTGTGTGCTTTTTCACCCATCGTCAGATTCGTCACTCCTGTTCTTCGATGGTACATAGTCCAGGATATCTAAGCATAAGTTTTACCATTAGCTCTGTATGAGAATCTGCCAGTTGGGCTCTGTGTGTCTGCCAGAGTCACCAGTCTGACTCTTTTAAGCACTGTTCGCTGATTGATTAACTCTTTGTTCTTAGTGACTTTAACATCAGTTAGGTTGTCTTTGGCTGTGTTTTGTGAGGTGCTTAAAAGTCACTGTTTTAAGTCTCCACATGCATACATGTATACATATACATTTACATACTTCATTTCCCACTAACTTAAAATGCAGTGTTTCAGAAAGTCTGTTCATATATACACTACACATACAACTCCACTCAGTTCACTAACTACTGATAGCTCCTATGATTACCCCTTTCGTTTGACAGTAACGCATCTTATCGTGCTCTCCAGCTACTTGTTTCTAGTTATTGTTGGAATGACTAAGAAATGCTGTTTTCTTTTAAAGATATTTCAGAAATACTCTTTCCATTTGTGTTGCGACGAATTAAATCACAAGTTCTTGAAGATCTTCCTAAGAAATCAGAAGTTGTTCTCTACCATGGTTTGTCCAGTTTGCAGAAGAAGTACTACAAGGCAATTCTGACTAAAGACTTTGGTTAGTGACTTCATTCTTTGCCTATTTTTGTGGAATTTATGTTGAAAATACTATGTAAATCTCCTAGTATTGATAAGTATAGTGAAAAATGTCTGTGCATCTGCTGTATGTAAATGGGTTCTTGCATTACACCCAAAGTGGAATCTGTTTGCACAGTCTTAAATGTGTGTCTGATTTCTGACCAGCCATTGTCATTACAACTCTTGGTTTTTCAATAAAGGATATACTTACTTACTTACTTAAACATCTTTGTTTACTTCATCAACACATTAACCTTAGTAGAAAATGTTTCAGATAAAGCCACACTTTTTATCTGCCTGTAGCCTACAGCTAGACAACTGTGTAGCATAAATTCAGTCATTCAATTTTTGTACTTTTAGACAATAAGTAAGTAAGTAAGTATATCCTTTATTGAGAAGCACTAGCAAACGCACAGCACTGTACATGGCAAGATCAATACATTCAAACAAATAAACAAAAATTTATATATGCAACCAATGAATTGAATGAGAAGCTTTATTGTACATCAGGGGAACATAGAGGAAGAAGAGCTAGGGCTAGCCATATGGGAAAATGAAGGTGGTAAATATCCAGATCTAGGGAAAACATAGTTTATTTGTATAGCATCTGGGCAAGGAAGCATTTAAAATAAAGAACTTGCAAGTGCAGTCTTCTAAAAAGATTACTCGTCTAAGTCACGTACATCTGCAGCTCGGTTGGTGTGCGGTGTTCCTGAGATAATGAGCTGCATGCTCATTATCTCAGGAACAATGCACGCCAACCAAGCTGCCATAGCTGCCTGTCTAAAGCAATATCACACCATCTACGTTGAAACGAGGGTACTGCAAGGCTAATGAAACAGATCTGTATGAACAGACATATAACACTCCATGGTGATATCACTTCACACCAGTCAACTTGCCTCTCCTTGAGACATCCAGTTTGGTTGGACATGCCATCTCCGGATATATATAACACTGGACAACAAATTTTAACTTTTTTTTTGTTGCCTAAAAAACTTTAGCTGTTCTATATAGATTTTGGCACGCTGAATCCAGTGGTGTTCTCAGAATTTTTGTATCACGTCAGGTTTTTGAGAAAAATGGTTTGCAAGATTTTAAAAGAAATTTACTTAGTGCATAGATTTCACTATGGACAACAAATTTTAACTTTTTTTACTTCCTAAAAACTTTAGCTGTTCTATATAGATTTTGGCACGCTGAATCCAGTGGTGTTCTCGGAATATTTGTACCACGTAAGGTTTTTGAGAAAAATAGTTTGCAAGATTTTAAAAGAAATGCCCAGAAATTTACTTTTAGTGCATAGGTTTCACTGGACAACAAATTTTAACTTTTTTGCTTCCTAAAACACTTTAGCTGTTGTATATAGATGTTGGCACGCTGAATCCAATGGTGTTCTCAGAATTTGTGTATCACGTAAGGTTTTTGAGAAAAATGGTTTTCAAGATTCTAAAAGAAATGCCCAAAAACTTACTTAGTGCATAGATTTCACTGGACAACAAATTTTAACTTTTTGTTGCCTAAAATACTTTAGCTGTTCTATATAGATTTTGGCACGCTGAATCCAGTGGTGTTCTCAGAATTTTTGTATCACGTCAGGTTTTTGAGAAAAGCGACTGTCAGTTCTCTAAGTAACAGTACATTGTAAATCTATGCACTAAGTAAATTTCTGGGCATTTCTTTTAAAATCTTGCAAACTATTTTTCTCAAAAACCTTACGTGGTACAAATATTCCGAGAACACCACTGGATTCAGCGTGCCAAAATCTATATAGAACAGCTAAAGTTTTAGAAGTAAAAAAAAGTTAAAATTTGTTGTCCATAGTGAAATCTATGCACTAAGTAAATTTCTTTTAAAATCTTGCAAACCATTTTTCTCAAAAACCTGACGTGATACAAAAATTCTGAGAACACCACTGGATTCAGCGTGCCAAAATCTATATAGAACAGCTAAAGTTTTTTAGGCAACAAAAAAAAAGTTAAAATTTGTTGTCCAGTGTAATGTATCAAAACAATCATATAGTCCATGGCAAGTAAATCACAAAGGTAATGAGGTAATGTCTAATAGATCTGAAAAAGCATATCTCAAGATAAGCTGAAAAGTTCCTTGAGCTATTGTGTTGGTGAAGTTCTGATTTTAGTTAAAGACTGTTCCATGGTTCAATGCATTGTGTTCAAATCGCTGCACAGGAGCTCAGAACCAAAAGTCCCCATGTGCTACAGAGGGCAATGTTTGTTGACCTGGCTGGCTCTATACAAGAGCACTGAGCTCTGTGATGTATTCCTGGACTGAACCAACCACCTGTGCTTGGCCGAGTAGGATGATCTTGAATGTGTCTCTATCCTCAAATGGGAGCCAGTGCAGTGTCTCTTGCATGTAGTTTGAAACATGCGAGATTTTTGGCGTGTTGGCAATGACCTGGCAGCGCACTTAATGACAGATTAAAGCTGGCAAAATTAAATGACAGAATGTTGAGAAGTGTTGCATGCATGTTATACGTTTAAGCAATGAACATGCTCAATGACTGTATCTGGTGTAGTTGGTATGTGTTTACTTAACAGAGTCACCACAGTACCACGAAGTTGAAGAAGTTCTTCAGGCTACAATTTTATGACCTGAACTAGTAAAACTAGACTTTCTTTTGCTTGCTAATCATGTAACAAAGTAGTGTCTGGGAAGATGTCAGTTTTGGGTGAAGAGTTAAGGGTAGGTTAAAGCCACAATGTTTTCCAATTCTTGGCTGATTATTTCCAGACACTTGATCGATCAAGTGTCAGACACCATTTTAGAAAATGGACTATCCTGTCTGTATGGCCCATAACAAATTTGAGCACTCTCAATCACTTAGCAGACCTGTTTCTAACTTCATTTCTGTCTTGTGAAATGTGTCTGTTGATAGGTGCCTTTGCTTCGGAGTCTGGTGTCAACCGCACCCGACTCAGCAACATTCTGATGCAGCTCAGGAAATGTGTAAACCATCCTTACCTCTTTGATGGTATGTATCAAAGTTTCAACTTAGGGTTTTTGCTAGGCATTAAACTTTACAACTGATAATCAACATTG
The DNA here is from genome assembly GCA_020284085.1 of Aporrectodea caliginosa. Classification (NCBI taxonomy): domain Eukaryota; kingdom Metazoa; phylum Annelida; class Clitellata; order Crassiclitellata; family Lumbricidae; genus Aporrectodea; species Aporrectodea caliginosa. The sequence goes on from JACEVL010001045.1 coordinate 353,519, forward strand.
ATGGTGGCTAAGATTAAATTGTGAGTATTTGAAGGGTGAACATAGTGAGCATGCTGGTGTTTGAATCTGTCAAATTGATGACACAAATTTTATTTTAATCTATGCAGTTTGATGCACTAATGCTAACAGTATAGTAACATTATAACACTGAAAATGGCTGCAATTTTTAGTGATTGCAGGCAGGCCTTCATATTGTCGTAACTTTGCTCTTCCTAATATCAATGACATTCCTCTGTGACATTGTCCTGGGCTTGAGTTATGTTTTACTAAAGCTGCAATTTGTGTGTGCACACCGCAGCCGTTGTGCTCCTATGTCGGCCTTTCCTCCTGATGAAGTCAACATAAAAAGCATTTGTTATTAGGGCAGTGTTTAATTTCATGTCTTCTGCCACTGAGCCGCTGTAATTTAGTGTTGATATGTAATAGTAAAATTTATAATAAACCTGTTCTAAGAAACTATCCGGAGGATTACTTCATTACAAACAAGGTTTGGAACTTAGAGCTGTGTGTAATTAGTTTTATAAAAGTCTACATAAATAGTCATTGTAAGTTTCTTTGTGGTCAATGCTTTATTATGATGTTTGGTGGTGGCTTTGTACATTGTGGCAGTAATGTGGATGATGATTTTGATGATGCAGGTGCTGAGCCTGAACCGTTTCAGATGGGTGAACATTTGGTGGAAGCCAGTGGAAAGCTCTTTGTACTTGATAGATTGCTCCACTTTCTCCACCAGAATAACCACAAAGTCCTTATTTTCTCACAGATGACCAGAGTCCTTGATATTTTACAGGACTATATGACACTGAGAGGTATTTTATTTTCATTATTGTATGTTGTCTCCTATTTATCAGCTATGAGGCCTGAATGCGATTGCTTGGAGAATGTGGAACTTTTTTGAAATTTTTTGAAGGGCCACAGCCACTTGAATTGATGCTTTGCGGTGGTGGCATCCAAATGGTTTAGAACATTCTATAGGCTGTAAAAGTTTACTTTTACAAGATTGTATTGTATTGTATTGTATTTTCGTTTATTCAAAACTGGGTGTCATAACGCAACCAACGACAAAAGTGCGTAACTTACGGTTATTATAAAGGAGCTAAGACTAATTATAGATATGGATAATGTTCATATCTATACCGGATAATGTATTGGATTGTTATACACTATATGGAATGTAAGACCACACAGGGCAGCTAGTAAGTGTTTTTGTGCAGCATGCGCGGTAGAAAGTTTCTGCTGTCCTTTTGCTGGAATACATAAAGAAGTTAAAGATTGCTTTCGTCACAAGCTTCAGACCAAAAGTTAAAAGAAACTTTAGAGTGGCCAAAGAACCGCAGACAGAAGCGTAAATTTTATAGCACATTTCCTATTTCTATTTGGATTCAAAAATGCATTTAGCCAAATACAAGTAAACTATTCAAAGCACTATTCAGGACCAATGGGGATCAAATATGAGTATCTGTAAGTAATCATGTAAGTCTGCATGCATGATTCATAATGTACAAGTGAGTGTATGAGTTTCAGCATGTGAGTTCTGATTGCTGCAATTTTTGTGGTTTTTCTCCACTTTTGGTGGACATTGATGTTGCCTAGTACATTTACCAGATTAATTTGCTCAGACTTTTGGCTGCTATTTGGTTTGATTTTATTTTGTGACTATTTGAACTTTAATTGTTGTTTACTGGTCGTGATGTTGCCATATGTACACATTGTTGGAGCTGCATGTGCTCAATGGGCACATGCAGCTCATCATCCGGCACAGCATTTGCAAGACCCTCTTCAGGCTCTATCTATGGCAACGAGCTTCTAAGGTTGTACATCTAATATGTCTGCAGTGGAACGTTCGGTTGATGGGAAACAAGTTCATGGACATTATAAATAACCCTCATTGCCTATGACCTGAACATTTTTTTCTGTCACTGAATTTGGCATTTGTCCTCCGCAGCATGCAAAGCAGTGCCACTGATGACCTGCCTCATCATCAAGAAGCTCCTGCTCAGCACTACCTGACCATTGTAAGACCTTTGAGGCACTGTGCCTGCTGTGTGCCACTGCCTGTGGTCCACCAATGCTACTCACCTTCTAATGTCCTGGCTCGTAGGCACCTCCACACTAAGGCAGTGGTTGCCACAGATCCTGGAAAACCTGGAAAGTCATGATTCCGAATTAGACTTTGGAAAATTTAAGGCCTGGAAAGCATGGAAACAGGTGTTTTAAAAAAAGTCCAGAAAAGTCATGGAATTTGAAAATAGCAAGGTCGTGGAAAGTCATGGAAAATGGAGAAATCATTAACAGACATAATTATTCCTAATCATATTTTTAAGTTTTGATAAATATTGCGTCAATAAGGCAAAATGTCAAACTTAGAAATACAAAATCACTGTAGGAATCAACATTGTCTTTTATGAAGGACTTTATTGTAACACCATTCTAAAACCATCTTTGAAATAATGTGTTTTATTTCATTTTTTAAGCTTTGTCTATTAAAACCTACATTAGAAAAACAATTATATACTGCAAAATTTTGAAGGGTACGCAACGGTATTTTAAAAAATGTTTTAGCGGCATTTTGGCACGCGTCTTACTTAAAAAAGGTTCACCACCCCATCATAAGCAATGACAAGTAATTGTCGTCGCTTATGATCTGAATCCAGTGATGTGCAAACTATGTTTAAAAATATTTTTATAACTACGAAGTAAAACGTTCATGAAAACAGAACAGACAGCCTGCAATACACGGCTCTAATAGCAGCCTACAAAGAATGTCCGCCCTACGGGACTCGAACTCGATACCTCTCGCTCTCTATGCCAGTGTGTTATCCAATGCGCTATCGGGCCCCCCAGGCGTCGTTCATAAGGTGTCGTTACACTTTTGGAATAATAATAACTCGTAAGTTCATCAGTTGTGAAATCTCCATCGTGATTGTATTTTGACGTTATAGGTCAGGTAGATTGTAAAATCCGCGCCTGAAAACGTGAAATAAACGTCTTCACTTGGACACCTTTAATATGTGTTACTTATAAGTTATATAAAACCAATTCGCGTTTACTCTTAAGGTAGCAGAGAGATTATCAAGAAAGTTTTGCTCGATCCTAGTACAGTGTTGTCGAAAGATGACACCACAAAAAATCTCCGCCACTACCCTAGCTGTGGTAGTGCCAGTCCCAAGCTTGGAGAAAGGAGGAGGACGACGCTAATCATCTTTGCTACGACAGTGTCGTTAAACAGCAGCAAGCCAGTCACCAAAACTCGGTTTAATCTCCAAAAAAACGAAGTTTTCGAAAGACACCTTAAAAACTGTGTCATCTGCCGCTATATTATATTTAGCAATTCCAATAGCGGTGATAAGCTTAAGCACTAGAGCGCTGTAATATGCCAAACTAAGTTTTGTCGGCGGCAACGGCCTATGTTGTCATAAGCTGCCGTTAAACTGTGGATCCAATCCAATAGCGGTGATAGCGCAAATGATTGTGGCAGTAGGCCTATTAGTTGCTTTGACTGTGATGGTAGTGGTGGTAGTGATGGTGGAGGTGGTTGTGTCGGTGATGGCGGTGGTTGTGATGATGATAGAGCCGATGGCAGTGGTGATGGGGTAAGGGTGGTGTTAATGGTGATAGCGTGGGTGGTAGCTTTGCTTTCTTCATAGTGTTGGTGTTGGTGACAGTGGTGGTGGTTTTGAGGGCGGTGAGGGCGGTGGAGGTGGTGGCGAGGGTGGCTTTGTATTTTAAAAGTACAAAATAAAATGCTATTCTGAAAGTTCTTTGTATTCTTGTGCATAATTTTTGCAGTACTTTTACTTTAGCAATTAATCAATGTGTTCTTGAAAATTCATTCATTCATTCAGAGCATTTATATAGCGCCCCTTCAAGAAACTACTCAGGAGCGCTCCCGGCCCAGCCACGACTAAAGAAAAAAGACTTGAGGGACTTGTAGAACCCTGTCAGATGGCTTACAAGTAAAAAACGGAGCTTAAGTGGTAGGTCATTCCAGATGGAAGGGCCAACAACCGAGAAAGCACGGCGCTGCCTGATAGCCAAGCGAGTCCGTGGAACAAGGAACTCACCCCTCGTCGCAGAGCGAAGCACCCGACGCGCTGGCAGAAGTGACTGAGCAGAACAACCAGATACTGGGAGAGAGTTCCAAAATCTGGGTCCAGCAACAGAAAAAGCTCGTTCACAAAGAATAGTTAATAGCACCTTTTTACTTCTCAAGTGTGCAGTAATATTTACGACTCATTTGTATTAAGAGCAGTTTCATGATATACATTCGTGTTGTCGCTAAGGAGTTGGGACAGTAGCCAAGTGGCTATCACAGCAGCTTTTCACCTGTGCAACCTGGGTTAAAAAATCTGAGGCCCATCATGTGATGTTTTTTTAATTGCATGTAACATTGGAAGGGCCTTCTTCTTCAATGTGTGTGTGTGTGTGTGTGTGTGTGTGTGTGTGTGTGTGTGTGTGTGTGTGTGTGTGTGTGTGTGTGTGTGTGTGTGTGTGTGTGTGTGTGTGTGTGTGTGTGTGTGTGTGTGTGTGTGTGTGTGTGTGTGTGTGTGTGTGTGTGTGTGTGTGTGTGTGTGTGTGTGTGTGTGTGTGTGTGTGTGTGTGTGTGTGTGTGTGTGTGTGTGTGTGTGTGTCCTTAAATCCTTAAGCAAGCAATTGCTACTTAATACATGCAAGTACAAAGTATATGCTGTTGAAGCATGCACAAAAATTGGATCTGTTAGACACGAACATACTAACTACCGGTAGTAGACACATATGTATGCACATGTGTAAGCATATTATTGCTTATATGTCATAGTTGCCACTGTATGTGGGGCGTGGTGGTGTAGGGGTATTTCAATTGCAGTTAGTGACTGTTGATTAGGAAACATCTTCATTTACTTGAATCAACTACTGACAACATGATTGTGGCTGCTTCACTTCATCATTTCCTTATTTCTTCAATTTGATACATTTTAGGTTATTCCTATGAAAGGTTGGATGGTTCAGTTCGAGCGGAGGAACGATTTCTTGCTGTCCAGAATTTTAATGAGGATGAAGCAACTTTTGCTTTCCTTCTAAGCACAAAGGCCGGAGGTCAGGGGCTGAACCTGACTGCAGCTGACACTGTCATTTTTGTTGACAGTGACTTTAACCCACAGAATGACCTTCAGGCCGCTGCTAGGGCACATCGCATTGGCCAGCTCAGGTATATTAACATGAGGTCCTATTGTTTTTGTGAGTGCAGATAATTAGGTCACATGTGCACAATTGTCTAGGTCTTATTATCTATTAGGTATTTATTGTATCAATCACAATATTAACTTGATAAAGCACCCCTTTAATCTTCAATCCAGAGGCTCTCAGTATGTGTATTATGTATCCTGAATATGTCGAGAGACACAGCCATCTAGGTCACAAAGCAGCAAGACTAAGAACCTGCAAAGCTTCAATATTAGATTAGAAAACGAATCGGATGGATGGCAGTATTCGATTCGATTTGAAAATGATGTCAAGATTCAAAACATTTTCGAATCATGGTAGGGGTCTGGGAGGGGCCTCGGTGAACCCATCCCCAAAAATTTGGGCAGAACTAAATCTTTAAGGTGTATTTCTAGCATACAAACAGGCAAATTAGATGAATAAAATCTTAATTTTTATCTTCATTATCAGTCATGAGCATCACAGTAGTCTTTAAGCAAGGCTCCACTGGCCAGAAACACATCGTCGGTGGGCCCGCGGGCCAGCTCTTTGAGACCCCTGTTGTAAGTTGAATTGCTGCATGCAACGGCATTTAACTCCTAAGCAACTGCCTCAGTACAGCATCCAAATTGCCAGCGAACTGACCTCTAGTGGGCACAGGTTAGAAATGCAATTGGTTAACATTTTGTCATGAGACACATCCTCCATTTTGGCCATCAGTGAAGTAGTGTCTGCATTCTGCAAGTTGCTGTAAAAGTTCTAATATTTATGATCGACAGATGAATGCATTATCCTAAGGTTACTGTGGTATGCCTTTGCTATCAAGTACACACTACAGGAACTGTTACCTGCTGATTGGTTTCGAGATTCAGTTCGAATTCAAACATTTACCCCTAATTCGATCTGAGATTCGATTCAACTGAAAATTTCTGATTCAATACGTTATTCAATACATAAAGTTTTGGTACAGTCTGTGAGTTAGGAAGCTAACTTCTGCACTGCCAAATTGATGACTGTCAGCTCAAGACCTAAGACGGGAAGAAAGTCTTCAATTATACTGAATTTGTGCTTGTGTAGTAGGCTAATACTACATCTTTCTGTTTCCTTTTGCTTGTTTACCTAATCTTTAGCCAAAACAAAGGTTTAAATTGCACATAAATGCTGAAGTTTTATATTTCTTTTCTTTTATATTTCTGTTCCTTTATTCTTGCTTTGATATTATATAGATTTGACAACTGCAGATTCAAGTGTTGGCTAAAATACATAATGGCTAATGCTTTGTTTGTAAGGAATGTCAAAGTGATCCGTCTAATTGCCCGCAGTACAGTGGAAGAGATTATTCTGAAGCGAGCTGAAGAGAAACTTCGCCTTACAGAGGCAGTCATCGTTGCAGGGCAGTCCAATAGTGCCACAGGGGTGAAAGGTGATAACGATGACCTTAAGGTGAGGATTTTCTTTTCACTGGGCTGATTTGAAAAATAAGAATATTTGTTTTGCAAAGTTGGCAATCTGTGTGATGCAGCCATGAAGAGAAATGTTGTACTGCTGTTGCTGTGTCTGTTCTGTTGTTCAGCATTCAACCACTGCACCTGAAACTTTGTTGTCAGATGCTTTTTGACTCTGCTATAATTATTGCCTTAGTAGGCTTCAGCAATTTCTTAATGAAATTGCTGTAGATCATAGTATTGATGTTTTATAATGCAGGTATTTAATTGTAATTGATTATAATAACAGCAGAAAGTGCAGATAGTGTTCAATGGTGTGGCATTCAAATGGTTAATAAATTTTAAAATCATTTATTCAAGCTAACCTCACCTTTAAGAAGTTCTTGGAAGGCATTTTTGACTTGTTCACTTAATTATATACATAAAACTGTTAACTTTAGGGTATAAAGTGTAAATACATGTAACCTAAAGAAATTCACTGAATTAAGTGGATGTTTTTATGTTTTATGGCAGATTGAGGATATACTGAAGTTTGGTTTAGACAAGCTATTTGAGAATGATGACAGCTCAGTTGAGAACATTGATTTCACTTCAATTCTTGGTGCGAGTGTCAATGGTTCATGGCAGACAGACAGTGCTGTTGTGGAAGATGCTAAAGCCATGGTTAGAGTTACACTTCATTCATTCAGAGCATTTTTCATTCATTCAGAGTATTTATATAGCGCCCCTTCAAGAACCTATTCAGGAGCGCTCCCGGCCCAGCTACGATTAAAGTAAAAAGACTTGAGGGACTTGTAGAACCTCACAAGTAAAGAGTGGAGCTTAAGTGGGAGGTCATTCCAGATGGACTGGCCCACAACTGAAAAAGCATGGCGCTGCCTAATAGCCAAGCAAGCCCATGAAACTAGGAGCTCACCCCTTGGAGCATACACCCGACGCGTTGCAATGTGGGACACTGGGTGGCAAAGATCATGCAAGTAAGATGGAGCGCAGCCAAGAATGCAACAAGAAACCAGATCAGCAATACAGAAATCCACTGAGACACGGGCAGCCAATGCATCCCAAGCTCTACAGATTCTTTCTGCACTTGTCTCTCTTTGTTTCACTTCTTCTTCTTCTTCTTCTTGTGGTTCTCTGCCTCTTAGGCAGGTTCAAATGTCCGACGTCACCACTCCTCTCATTGTTGGGCCTCTTCTTTCATATTTCTTCTTTCTTTTGTTGCACTTATATGTCTAATAATCCAACCTTACCCAGAAAATATGTAAAAAGCTGAAACTGTGTGGGTCAAAAATGACCCACTCCGCCCTTTTAGGTGGTGGGAAAGAGTCGACCTTCTGGTGTTAATTAGCTAATTAATTAGTGTTGTGGCTAATTCTATAGCCCTTGGCTCCTAACTACCGTAAACTCTTCCAGTTTCTAGTTCCAGAGCCCTGGCATATTGCCTAAACTTTTAACTAACTCCTGAAAGATCTGTGCCTTGCTGTGGTTTGCCAGCCTGTTTATCAAATAAACGAATATTTAATAATAGTATCTTCTTGGCTGAAACAAAGAAATTGCATTACCAGCTGAACAAATGTAACTGAATCATATGTCACTAAAAGTGATTAACTTCTGTAGACGACTTCTGATGATGATGCTGAGCAGAAACCTGACAACTATTACATCTTTGAGGGTAAAGACTATTCGAAAGAACCAACAACTGGTGATATCAAGGTCTTCCAGCAGCTTATTGATGGTTAGTTTTTTTAATATTCTCTTTTCTTTTAAATTTCAGGTAAGCATTTCTATATTTTGTCAGATTGTTTTCCCAATAAATAGGTGGTCTGTTATTTTAGATGCATTGATTGAAGTCTAAATGATTAGCTTTAACTCATGTGGAAGATTAGCATCTGGGTTTAGCTTTAAATATTCTGAGATTACCTTTAACTGTTGTGAAAATTTGTTGTCTTAGATTAACTTTTGGGTATATGGGTTTAGCTCTAATGGTCTAGAATTATTGGCTATCTTTACAATTGGTTTGTGGCCATCTTGTGTTAACTTTTAGCTTACGTTGGATTTGTTTTTAAGTCTAATTTAATTCAAAATGCAACATGAGGAACACTTTTAAATGATGTATAGAGGAAATATACAGAGATTGATCAGCTGTTTTAAATGGGATATCTTGTGAAATATGAGACAGATTGGAAACTTGAATTTTTTGTGGTAATAATCTAAATAGTCAAGCTAGTTACCAATGTGGTCATCCTTCATCTTAATCTTTGGAAGTAATTTTGGGCAAATGCTTAACCTGCAAACTGCACAGAATTCTAGAAAGTGTAAAATAAGGTTTTCAAAAACTGCTTTACCTTAATTTCCAAGTTGCAAGTCACTGTTTTTGTAAAATCAATACATTAGTCACATTGGTGGTATTCAAGTTGATCTCTGATGTGTTGATATCCTGGTTGGCACACTTACAACTACTAGTGCTTAACCACTAACATCTTAACAAGACCACTTGCTAACAGGATCATGCTGAAATAGATTAGTGTATAATTTATGTAAGTCATGTAAGCTAGAAATGCACGCTATTCGATGCAAAGTCATTTGCACGGCCTGCTTTATCAGACAAATTCGTCCATTTATCTATAAGGTTACACTGCTGTCTGTTTTGCAGTAAAAGTGATTGTGATTTAATCACAAACAATCTCTATACACTGCCAATAACATCAATAATTATTGTGCTTTTTGTGGTGTAACTCAAAACAAAGGGCTGGACTGGGCTTGCAAACTTTCTTCCCGTCTTTACGTATGTGAGAGCAGCAAACCTTACAGTAGATGCTTCTTTACCCTCAGTAGGTGGAAAAAACTTAGGAAAGTGCCTTGCAGTGAGCCTCAGTGGGTTGGATTCGGACAACAATGGCTGGCCTCCGCGTGGGACACAATTTGGATTATGATCTTTCCAGCAGCCTTTCAACCAGTTTTATTTGGAACTGCATATGGGTCAGTTTCATTCTTCATGAACAAGATGCAGCTGTTCAGCACAGTCTGCTTGGTTCAGGAAATGGTGGAATTGTTTCTTGTGCCAGATCTTGTGCCTTGTATGTTCTGCAACCAGCAACTTCCACAGCCCCATGTTGTTGCTGTATGTGACAACTGCAACTGGCTTTTCTTTCTCACCATAGGGAGTTTTTGTTTTGGTTACCTCATTTCCTTGACAAAAGGATTCTTGCTTGTCGATCCACTGTAGAACCATTATATCTTGGGTGCAGCAAGCAGTTCTTTGGCATTGTGGAATTTTTCTCTTCAGCTGTTTCCGCATGTTCTTCCTTTTCAACCACACAGTACCTACGGCTTCTGTCTCATTCATACGGAGCTGTCTGAAGAGAGAAGGCAAGGATTACCAGTTGTCCATAAACAACCTTTGCGAAGAAGATCTTTGGCCCATGTCAACACAATAAGGGATGAGATCAAACCATCAGACGAGTTCTGCAGCTGCTTTTCTGTTCCTTATGCGGACTATTCTTTTCAGCTGATGATTGAAGATAATAGTTTACTTGTAAGATGTATGTGAACATTTGTATTTTGCCTTCTAGCAATCTCCCAAAGCAGCTAAACAGTGGAATGTTTCTTTCAGAGGAAAAGGCACGAGTCGACCAGGCAGCGGAATCTGGAAGAGCTCTCCGTACCAAGCGCGGTGAATTGAAGCTGGCTGCTGGTCTGCCGCTTGATATGCCAACAAGAAAGCCACGAAAGTTGCTGACACCTGAAGAACTGGAGGAGCGCAGAAAGAAGGTTAAGCTTTCATAATAGCATGAGCCAATACATTGCAATTAGAACTTTCAATCGCTGCAGTTTTCCTTTTGATTAAGCACCTGTGAAAAACTGGATGCTTTTTAGGTGCTGAAGAAATGGAGTTTGCAGTTATGGTTATGGTCTAGGTGCTGTTGTAAGCAGTGGCAGAGTTGCAGGTGTGGCTTCTGTTACTCACTATGTCTTATATATGATGTTCAAAAACAATATTGATGATGATATATTCGTTTATTATCTTCGTGCAGGAAGACACACCGCTTCACAACTTACATCACACAAAAGCTACTATAAAGGGAAAAAGAGAATAATGTTAACATAACATGACATAACAAGGTTTATAGTGGCTCAGAAGACTTGCATCTGTGTCAGAGCCACTCTCTCAAGTCTTATCCAATGCATCTTGACCTAGTATCCAATTTTAGTGAGCCTCTTCTTGAATTCCATCACCGAGTCCGCAGCAACAATTTCCTCGTCCAACTTGTTCCAACTGTTAACTACTCTTGTACTGAAGAATCTTTGCATTATTGTCCCAGCTGTTTCTTTATTAATCTTGTATCTGTGTCCTCGAGTTCTCTTATCAACTGAGAATTTAAATAGCCTCTGTGCTGGTATCTTGTCTCTTCCTGTCACTATCTTGAATGTCTCTATTAAATCTCCTCTATCTCTCCTTTTCTCCAATGTTGTCAGGTTGCATCTCCTCAGTCTTTCTTCATATGTCAGATTGCCGAATCCCTTTATCATCTTCGTTGCTCTCCTTTGTATTTTCTCTAGTTTTTCTACATCCTGTCTCAGGTAAGGACACCACACTTGCACACAGTACTCCAAATTAGGCCTAACCAGTGATTTGTACAATTCGAGCATTATTTCCTTTTCCCTGCTGACTATTGTTCTCTTAATCATTCCCAATACTTTGTTCGCTTTCTTTGCAGCCTCTGCACATTGCCTTGATGGTTTGGTGCTGTTGTTTACGATTACTCTTAGGTCCCTCTCCTCTTCTGTTTCTCTCAGTATTGTTCCTCCCATTTCGTATTGGAATTTTTTATTTGTTTTTCCCATGTGCATAACTGAGCATTTTTCTGTGTTGAACGTCATCTGCCATTCCTCGGCCCATCTATGCAGTCCTTCGATGTCTTTCCTCAGTACGTCGGCTTCTTCTTTTGTGTCCACCCCTCTGCCCATTTTCGTATCATCAGCGAACTTTGATATCTTCGACACTATTCCACTGTCAATGTCGTTTATAAAAACCACAAAAAGCAACGGCCCCAAAACAGATCCTTGCGGCACCCCACTCCCTACCCTCGACCATTTTGAATACTTCCCTCTTATTCCAACTTTCTGCCTTCTATCGCTCAACCATTGTTTTAACCATTTCAACAAATTTCCTCCGATTCCACTCGCTTCCAGTTTCTTTCCTAGCCTTTTATGTGGGACCTTGTCGAATGCCTTCGCTAAGTCCAGGTATACTATGTTGACCGCTTTTCCTTCATTCATTTTCTTATACATCTCTTCGAAAAAATCTAGCAGGTTTGTTAGGCACGAGCGTCCTTTCGTGAATCCATGTTGGCTATTGAGGATAACACTATATTTCTCATAGTGTTCAATCATCTTTGATGATTCTCTCCTCACTTTACACACTATGCTTGTAAGGCTGGCTGGCCTGTAGTTTTTTGCTTCGTTTCTGCTTCCCTTCTTGAAGATCGGTACTATTAGCGCATCCCTCCAGTCCTGTGGGATCACTCCTGTTACCATTGACTGTTCCATAATATGCGCCAATATTCCTCCCAATTCTTCACTTACTTCTTTTAGAAACTTGTTAGAATTACTCAAATTTGGGGTCAGCGTCGTGGCTTGAGAATACGCTTATATAGAACTTTTTCTCTGGGTATAAAGTTCTTAGAGTCTTTTGGCGGAAGTAAGAAGTCGTGTGCATGAGGGCAGAGAGTGTAGGGTCGCAGCACAGGTGGCGGAAAGAAGCGGCGTAGAACGTGCGTCTCATCCCAGATGATGGACTGTAGGAGGCGATCCTCAGCTGACGAGACTCGCTCATCGATGGTTGCAGTTCCAGATGGTAGATAACCCAGTCGTGCAGCTCTTGCAAGAAACCATTCAAGTCTGTTACGATCAGTGGCTGACGTTAGGCCCACCATGCTGGCGCCGCATATAGTAACCTTGAGACGGTGATGGCCTCGGCAACCAGGTGTAACGCCTTTGGTGGAAGACCATGCGCTTGGAGGACACGCATGGCATGCAGGGAGGCAGAGCTGGCCTTGATGATTTCGTCCACATGGCCAGTGATCCCGAGATCGTGCAAGAGGGTAACACCGAGGATGCTAGATACTGAATGAACATTGAATGAACTCGGAGCACACCAGCAAGCAGTGGTGGCAGCTCAGAACAGCTGAGTTTGGAGGCTGTTAGAGCTAAGTCTGCTGGCTCGGTGAGACAACCCTATTGATTCAATGTTAACAGTTGGTGCCCAAATCAAAAAGTCTGCGATCTACTTAAGATTGAGAGTGACTGTGTGAAATCACACTTTAGATCATTGGGATATAAAGTCCTGATATCAAATGTAATCTAATCTAGCCTTTTGACTTCTATGGTACCTTAATAACTTGAGATGAGGTGCAAAAGTAAATGCTATGATAGACATCAACGCTCAACGTATTTCCTTGTAATTTCAAGACACTGTGAGGCAATTGAATCTGATGATGTGAAATTGAACTGATCTGTATAAGACCCCAATGTGGTTATAAAATGACTTGATGGAGTCAACTGCCATGCATAAACTACATGTGAATTTGGGATGATTAATAAAAGCAGGCCAGCCATCTTTTTTTGACTTACAGTGCTTAGAAAAAAAACGGAAGACAGATTCAGAAGAAAATTGAACATCACGAAAACAAAAGCAAATAGTTGAAATTTTGTCATGTTTGTATATTTCTTGGTTGTCTTCTGACTTTGTAGAGAGAAGAAAGAGCAGCCATTCGAGCAAAGGAGGCGGAGGAAGAGGAAGTCAGAAGAGAACAAGACAAGAGAAGAAGAGAACAAGACAAGAGAAAAAAAAGGTTTTTGCTGTTGTAATTGTCAGTGAAATCACAAAATTGCATAATACCCTTTCAAGAGGCACTTGCAGTCTGATAACACAAAACCATGATCAAATAGAATAGTGTCAAATGCATGCAGAAAAGAGACAAAGAAAGGCCTAGAAACTTTTGTTGCAGCTTGCAATGCAGCATCAGAAATAGAGGCTGACCTTAGCAAAGCTTCCATGCTGGACCATAGAAGTTCAGGCTGGCAGTGCGAACAGGCCATCTTGCACAGCAGAGAAAAGAAATCTGTGGCCTTACATAAGAAATTTTGTCTGCAGAGAGTTAAAGGATTTACTGGCCAGCTAATGGGCAGCCAAGCACACTGCAGGGGAGATTTAACATCTTCCGATGTAATGATGTGTTCAAGACAACCACAACGCCTTTTGTGATGCAGAACTTTCAGTAATTGAATTAAATATGTTTATTTGATAAAGGGAACTGACTTCTGTGATGCCTAGTTTGCAACAGTAGCAGAATTGAACCATACAGTGGTTGCCAAACCTGTTGATGAAAAAGTGACAATTGTAGATTGCAAATAACTTTAGCATTTAAAGCAAATTGAGTGTTGTAAAATGATGAGGGGTGAGGAACCAGGTTTGATAGAAGATGAGCTATTTTGCATACCAGAACATGTGAGGAGGATGAATGCTGAAATTCAGTGACAGCAAGAATGGCCAGGTTGTGGATGATGATGGTATTGGGCATGTTCTGCTTATGTCACCAACTACTCTGATAGTGTTTCGATTTTGGCTCCATTGCAGCAGATTACGTTGTCTGAATGAAGAAGTTGCTCAGTAATTTATAATATGTTGGAGTTTACTGTTGTTAAGTTTGTGTGTTGTCTTGGCCTATTTGAGTCTATGAGAAGGTGTGAGCTTCCTCGTGTATGGTTGAGTATTGTAATCATAATCGTAAATTTATATAGCGCCACTTCAAGAAATATGCTCCCGACCTGACAACACCAAACCACGATCAAAAAGAATGGTTTTCAAACGCCTGCGGAAAAGGGCAAGGAAGTTCATTACAGAGGTTGCTAGGCAACCTATTCCTGAAAGATGGACTGGCCACAGCAAAGCTTTTATGAAGCACCATAGATGTTCGAGCCATAGGGACAACCCGGTCGCCTTGCGTGGTAGAGCGAAAGAATCTGTGGCCTGGTATGGATAGCACTGGCACACAAAGCTCCCTAAGATAGACTGGGGCTTGGTCTGCAAGACATCAGCATTAGGATCTTAAACTCAATGCATTTTTGCATAGGCAGCCAGTGCAGTTCCTCCTGTATAAAGCTAGATTATATGCCTGAACTTTGGTATGTCTCCTATCAGGCGAGCCGCGGTATCAGTATCAAAGGACAGTGTAAGCATCTGCAGCTAGGTAATTTTGTCTCAGCATATGTATGTATGAGGACACTTAATATAGTTAATTTTTAAGTAAATTGGTACTCCATTGGTGACTTATAGTTTTGAGTGCTGCCAGGCTATTTTCCATTGTTTGTGCTTGCTTATGACATTTAATATCATATAGGCTGGTGTGGGCAGTGCTTTTGTGAGGTACTTAAAAGACACTATGGTAAGTATCTGAATATCATACATTTGCAATGTCCAGAAACTTGTTCCCTATTGACGAAATGTTCCATGCGGAAACCCTAATACCACATCCATCCAGCGAAGCTGGTTGATATCTGTGGAGATTTTGCTGGAGTGACCAGTTGCCCAGAATAATTGCACAAGACCATGGTCAAAAAGAATGGTCTTCAACCGCTTGCATGGAAGCCTGTTCAGAGGGTCAACTACTGCTAAGCTTCCATGTTGCATTGTGGAACAACCAGATTACGATGTGTTGGAGAATGAAGAGATTTACAACAGATATTGATGACACTGGAATAAATAGCTGTGTAAGGTAGGATGGAGCACAACCCGCCAGACAGCTACACATCAGCTTAAGGATCTTAAACTCAATGGGCAACTAATGCAGCTCATCCCACATGTGACATGTAATTAGAATGCAGACAGGAGAAACAGAAAGAAGTGGCCACCCTTGCATATATGTTGCTCAGCACTATAAGACTGTGGTTATCGTATGGTGTGGGGTCTGTGGGCACTAAATGATGATTAGTTTACAAAACGTTTATTAAAAATACATAAAGTTGTTTACAACAAATATGAAAATCAAGTAAAGTAGAAGCCTGCAGTCACATGTTGAAGCACAAACCTATCTCTGTTTTCTTCTCATTGATTCATTTTAATATCAGTAACTCCAGAATTGGATTTCAGTTCCAACACTACAGTTTTATAATGCAGTATAACATGTAGAATAGCTTACAAATAGTTTGTTTTTATGTACAATGAGACTATTAAACAGGCATTCACATTCTATTGTCTTATTTCATTTCCGATGGGCTTCGGCTGACCTTATCTGGGGTTTCTTATTTTTGGATGGTTTCTTGTAATAAATGGAAAAGGAGGACATTATTTGAACCTCGATGTCTAACTGCTCTTCACCTGGAGATGGACTAACCGCACCTCAGATTTACATTTCTGTGTAACTGCATGCATTAAAAATGTTTGTTATAATAATAATGTTCCTTTTGCCAATTATTGTCTTGATCTGCGAGTGATTGGTCTATATACTTACTGATGCTGTGAAGTTTGTTTGTTAGGGAAGAAATTTGGAAGAAGAATGATTACCAGTCATGTAACTTTGAGATCTCAAGCGAAGAGGACAGTGATGATTCTCAGTGTGCTGACATCGAAACAAATGAAGAGGAGGAGGAGGAGAAGGAGGAGACTACAGTTCATTATGTTGTTGGGGATGTTACTCATCCACAATATACAAATGATGACAGTGCAATCGTCGTCCATGTTCTGGGTAAAAATGTACTCTAGACTTCTTCCATGTAGTCATCATTCATCATCTGCAGAGTTTCATTTCATATAGGATATTTAATCTAGAGCTGGAAATTGCAATCAGGATGGAAGCCCAGTTGCATTCATTATTTGCTGGTTTAGGTCTTATTTTTCTGGGCTGATAAATTGTCATTTCTGACGCTTGCTTGATAGTTCTTGTTCAGAGGTCTGCCTTGTCTGCGTCTGTGTTACAGAACTTCAGTCTGCTTCAGATTTCTTGCATTTTTGTAATCATAATCATTATAAAACATTTATAAAGCGCTACTCAATAATTCAGTGGTGCTTTCAACACAATTCAGTGCTATAAAACAAATAAAATGGACTTCACTTGTATGGTATTTTGAAACCTATTACTGAACCCCAACTGCCATTTGAACTGATAACTTGTAAAGGTTGACTGATTCCTGTTTTGACAGCGACTCACATATGACTTCTGCAACTGGAAAATCTAGGATTTGATGATTTAACAGTCAGCAAATGGCAGTCAGTCAGTCTTAGCCAGACTAATAGCTCGACTTCCTCGCTCATCCCACATATCTGCTTTCATGTTTGATCACCGTCATTGGCTCCCTCTTACTGCTCGGGTTCAGCTCAAGGTACTTTCTTTAATCTACCGGTCGCATACTGGCCGAGCTCCCAAGTATCTATGTGACCTTATCCGGCTGCCAGCCTCGGCTAATTCTCTTCGCCCGCTACGCTCACTAAACTGGCATGATCTCTTTGTCCCGCGAGCGAGAACTGCTATGGCTAAAACTCAAGCCTTTGCCTTCATTGGTCCTGCACTATAGAACTTACTTCCTCCTTTGACATGTTCCTGTTTATTAACTGGTGGACCAAGTGCCTCTTTTCGTTGTCTGAAGACCTCTTTCTTTTCTCTGGGTCTTTCGCACTGGAAGTGCCTCTGATTGGTGTGCACTGCGAGAGAGGCGCTATATAAATTGATAGATACAATACAATATAGCTGCCCTATGCAGAATGCTGTGGCTCAGCATTCTAATCTATTCCATTAGTTCATTCATTCAGGGGATTTATATAGCACCTCTTCAAGGCAACTACTCAGAGGTACACCCGACTCCAGCATGGCCAAAAAGAACAGTTTTTAGGTTAGTATAGAATGTGTCAGAGAGCGTTCTGGGAAGCAGACGCAATTCCAGGGGCAGCCCATTCCAGACAGTTGGGCCTACCACTGAGAAACCACGGTTCTGCGTGGTAGCTGTGTGGGCAAATGGGACTATGAGCACCCCCTACCAGCGTAGAGATGGGAGTTACTACCCTGGGTGCCCGATATGGGATGACAGAGGTCCCGCAGATAGGTTGGGTCAAGGCCCAGTTGACATCGCCACTCTTTGTATTGCATATATATAATATCCCTATATCTCTCACAAGAGCACTGCTTATGCTAACCTAAATGCTGTAATAAAGTAAAAAGTACTCGGAAAACTAAGAAAGTCACCACTGGCATACACGCAAAGCTCAACCAAAGGATTCCCATTCAGAGGTGGCAGTTGACTTCATGTTCAGAGTTCATAGAAGACACAGCGTAGAAGATGATGATTGATGGCTGCCCAAACAAAGTCCGCAGAACACAGGTCACGACGTCTGACACTCCCTTGCAGATGGTAGAAAACACGGTCTGTGGATATCTTTGACCTACTAAGTCCTTGCAGGACAAGCATTTATCAACACAGCATCAGACTGTGTAAAACCTCTTAATGATTAAAAGCTGACACATTGCAAAGAATGTGTCAGCTTAGCGCAGTGTATCGCAAACTGTGTGCCGCGGCACATTAGTGTGCCGTGCGAGATTTCAGGTGTGCCGCGAGAGAAACCTAAAATTCGCTAGTCTCTTTAATTGACTTTATAAGAAATTATTTCATAAATACAATTTTTGGCGTTTTATTGTTTTCATTTTTAAGAACAGTTTCTCATTCACAGTTATTCGATGTCTTGTAATCAAAAGTAAAAACTCTATTAGGCCTAACATTAATCTATCGAATCTATTCTATGTTATTTATGTGTTCGCCCCTCCTCTCGACGTCATTATTACGGAGATACCAGCATAACTTTAACTGAATATTATGTTCTTCTACTTTTTCATTTAGCCTATATATTACTCAAATATAGAACTAAATTAACTATAAAATCATGTGGACATATTATTTTGATTTTTTTATTAGCTGAAATATGGATAAAGCCGAAATTGTGTTATGAAATAATTTCTTATAAGGTCAATTAAAGAGACTAAATCACGAATGTACCGGTCTGACTGACGATGGCTGAGAAGAGTTTTTCATCGATCTTAAGCTCTTTTGCTGATCAAGAGTTGTTAGCATTTTGAATCTCAATTCTAAGCCAATAGCACGAAAGCAATCATTAAGTGTTTGCTGCCGTTTAGATCTTCGTATCTCTACGAAGTTTGATTTTCTGTTCTAACAGAAATGAAATCGAAAAAACGAGAGCGAATATTATAGCCTACAGATGGTGGATGATTAAATGCGTGTCTGCTTGTTGGCTATCGAACCGCGTCTTGAGTTAATACAAAATTATGCTCTCATAAACAAGCTCATTCATCGCATCAGTGATGATTAGTCAATTAAAAATCTGCTTTAGTTTCGCGATAACTGGACTAAAATGACAAGCTTCAAATATGACCAACTGAAATTATTGCTGTTGGTTTTGTAGTTTTAATAAATTTTAGTTGGTGTGCCGCGATAAAAATTTGCTCTGCTGAGTGTGCCGAGAGTTGAAAAAGTTTGCGAGACACTGGCTTAGCGTATCTATTCGGGGCTCAGTGTTGTCTTGGCTTGGTAGTAGCTGCCTGTTCCCTAGTTGACCAGCCAAAAATAATGGCCAGGCATTAATCATATGCGACCAAACATTGGAAAACACGCTAATCAATGCGGGGCATCAGAAATAAGACTGAAAATGCAGACTTGGACACAGTAGCAGTACAAGCGTAAAAGAATTATTGAACAACTTCTGTGTGAGAATTAGTACGTGATCAAAATGATGCTATGTACTTACTATATACAAGGACTTCTGATTTGTTTTGCCTTATGAACGGTGCTATATAAATGTCCAATTACAATTACAGATAGACAGAACAATGGCCATATTGGCTTAAGAGGTTTCCAGTTTCCTCAGCTAAACTTCTCTTGGGTTCCTGTTCCATTTGCTCGCTGCTCGTGCTCTGCTTAATCATAATCGTAAATTTTACATTTCTGCAGTGCTCAGAAAAGCAAAGTCATGGGAACCAGCTTGTTCAAAACAAAATCGATAGGCAGGGGTCAAAATCGAGAGAGTCAGGCAGGCATACCATGGCCAAAGACCCTGTCAGTCTGACGACATCCAGGCTTATGTACACTGTATGGCATCGGATGCCACTGCTGCGGTGCGGGTCTTGGGCTGGGCTATGGATGATCTGGTGACTTACATCTTAACCCATCTAAGCTCAGTTCTTCTGGTTGGCCACATGGCAACAGCGTGTTAAGATCAATTTGGGTGACCTTGCCACTGAGTACCCGGAATTTACTTTTTCTACTTTCAGAGTAATTGGACAGATGCATCTGACACACATATATATATGCAGGTGCTTAGGCATAGGCCTATGCCTAAGCACCTGCATAGACCTATATAAATACAAGATGTGTATAATAATTTATGTTTGATGAAAGTATGGTACACCATAATTCAGTTGCTGATAAAGCCATAGCTTTATTGAGATTTGCTGTGTATTGGCGTGACCCAGCGAGTGCTGCATTTACTTAACAGAAATGCCTGCAATGTTGGTACTATGAAAATCTTCTAAGATGTGCCTTAAAAGCCTATCAGTTTCTTCATTTTAAAGAACTTTTGTAGCACGTGTAAAGTCTCAATTACAAGTACTTTGGTCTCAAGTACAAGTATGACAAACTGTAGTTGACTTGTACTTGAGAACAAGTACAACGTCTCTGCAGATTGTTGCTAATACTTTCTCCTTTCATGCTGAACCTAAGCCAGAAGAGTCTTCTTTGCCATGACCATTTATTGCCAGAGATGTTTCAAGTACTCTCTTATTGAAATAGGAATCTACTAGACAGAGATGTTGCCTTATTGGTTTATCTACCATGTAGTTGACGAGACTAATAGTATATTTATTTAGTTGAAAAGTTTAAGTTGATCTATAATTTATTTCATGTTTGTTATAGATGACTCTGGGATTTGGGGAAATGGAGGCGTCTTTACAAGCCTTTCAAATCGTTCCCTGCAACCAAAGCAGCAATACACCATGGCTGGCAAGATGAATGGTTTGTTCCAACCCACTTCATTCCAATTTTTCTGGATGGAAGGAGGGAAGGCATAGCTTGCAGCTTATCTGTTTTGCCTCTTCAGTTTCTGACTGAGAGTTGGTGTCGTTTTTACATAGTGTGTATATAACTTTGGATTTAATTGTTTTGCATTACTGAACATCTCCAGAGGCACTGAAGAAATGTATGTTTATTGTGTAGTGGCAGTGACAGTGTAGGTTGCCAATCTAATTTGCATATTGATTACATGTCTGTATCAACATTAGTCCTCCTCTGAGGCATGGTCCTGGGGCTGAATAATGGTGCAAGTTCTTCAACCCCAGACTGTTAAATATCAGCACATGTTACACAAGTTTATATTGCATTCGTTAGAAGGTTACCCATCATTCCTCACACCAGAACAATACTGGGCTCGCATGTTTATATAGCAGTTCTTCAAGAGAGACTCGTCAGAGGTGCTCCCAACCTAATGATGGAAAACCAGGATCAAACAAAATGGTTTTCAAGTGGTTACAGAGTAGAGGTAAAGAAAGACCAAGAAGCTCATATCATAAAATGCTAGGCAACATATTCCAGAAGGTTGTTGGTTTCTGATGTCTGACTTCTCTGCTATTCAGATTTTTGTGTC
The DNA here is from genome assembly GCA_020284085.1 of Aporrectodea caliginosa. Lineage (NCBI taxonomy): Eukaryota > Metazoa > Annelida > Clitellata > Crassiclitellata > Lumbricidae > Aporrectodea > Aporrectodea caliginosa. The sequence goes on from JACEVL010001045.1 coordinate 374,843, forward strand.
TTCTGCTTTAGATTTGGCTCTTGGAGACGTTCACATTATTGGAATAGATGACATCCAAAGCAGGCAGAAGGGCAGGGATTGGGTCAGTTGAAGTCTACTGAGACTCGTTGATCATGTTTTCCTTTTTACGTCTTGTGCCAAAATTTGTATTTTGACAATGGAGTTTTATCATGTATGACCATATACAAATACCATTGACATAGTTAGTAAGGGACATAGTGGAGTTAAAAAAATAACCAGGTTGCAAGCCAAATTGGCCAACTGAACAAGTGAGTCTCCCAGTTTGAAAGATTCAAACTTTTTCAGCTGCTGCTAATAGCAGAAATTCACTTTTTATGGGTTACAGAGGAATGTCTTGGTCCTCATCCAAGACTGTACTTCTTCAAAGGCACTGGACAACAACTGCACAGATAAATTACAAGATAAACTGTCAAACGAATTTTAAATTTCAGTGTGATCTGCTTAAAAATGATAGCCAAGTGAATGACTGCAAAGTAATGTACCTGGCATACATCACGAGCAAAAAGAGCCAAGCACTTTTAGGGACATTACATATTGGCAAAGCCATAGATGAATAATTGGCATTTAACCATGCTGACTGAGGGCACCGACTGAGATAAGTAGCGAACCAATTCATTGCATGATTAGAGATCCCATACCAGTGCTTGAGACAGTATCAGAAGCAACAGACAAGTCAAGAAAAACAAGTGCTATCACCTTACCTCATTCATAGAGAGGACTTGTTATTGTCTTTATAAACAGCCAGCCGTACAGATTCTGGTGAGTTAAACTTTTGGTATGCTGACTGAAATAGGGAGATTAGAGAATTCAAAAATAGGTCTCTTAGGTCGATATGTATTATGATTCATATTGACCCATTCGAGGAGTTTCGATATGAAATTCAAAGTTGAGATGGATCTGTAATTAGACAGGTCACCAGAGTCAAAAGAAGGTTTCTTAAGCATTGGATGAACGGTGGCATGAGCCACACCTAACTTCCGGTTACCATCATATTGATGTGACGTGTGTGCAAACGACATAAATGTCTCTCATTTACACAATTACAAACAGCTTACCAACCACAGAGAAATTTTGTGTTTCCTTTCACAAGTTGTCTTGAACTAGGCAATAAGCAAATATTCTGAATCCATGAAGAAGAAGAGCAGTCCCTTGAGCTAGCCCTGAGGCAGCCATGGGTATGAAGTGTTAGCGACTTCATTTTCTTAGCCTCGGCATATGAGGGCAGGTGGCCAATCCTCTCCCTCACCATCTCATCTTCCCACCGACAGTGTACAGTCAGTGTAGCTGAGTTGGCTAGGGGGTGCTCTTGGAATAGAAATCTCGAACCAAATTTTCTGTCCTGGCGGGGATTTGAACCCCTGACAGTCCAGCGTGCTAACCACTAGACTATCGAGCACCCCTTATGAATTCATGAATGACTGAATAAAGTAGTTATTTATTTATTTTATATTTGTGTCAATAACCGAGATTGAATGACCGTTTTGATCAAAGGACTTTTATGTGGGGTTACATGTATGGTATAACAAGGAATTTCCAATTTTGCAATGGTCTTGAGGATGTGAACCACAAGCACATAGGCAAATGGCTCATCTTGTTGCCAATTGCATTTACTACTGGATTGGATATAAAATAAAGTATAAGAATTTTTGCATCAAGTTTTTATGACGTTATACTTATGTAACATTTTACAACTTCGTTAGCCATATGATTTTGTTGTCCATTTGTAGGGTTTGATTACTCTTGGCAGTAAATCCAACAAAATAGTTTCACCTGTAGCTTGATTGATATTTCCACTTCGTCTATCTTCATTTGTTTATGTTGTTGTTTTTTAATTGGTGTTGTTTTAGCTGGCACTGATAATTGCCCAAAAGAGAGACAACCGAAATAATCTGTCAGGAATCAAAATGACTGCCTTACAACTTGCATTTCAAAAACTGTCAGCATACGCTAAGGCAAACAAAGGTTTGAACAGAATTTTTATGGCTGAAATTTGCCAAGAAATTTCGCTAATTGCTGGTTGAGATGCGAGATTGAATTTTTTGCATCTAATCTAAGAACCTCTATAGCACCAGTGAATGCTCAAGACGTCAGTCGATGGTTGCTAATATGAAAAATTATTGTGCAGGGTGAATTATTCCAGGGTGGATCTGGTAGAAAGCCAACCAGGGAGTCAAATAAGATGCGAAGACAGCTTATGATGGCAATGAGTCCAGGAAAGGATGAATTTTTAGGCATATTGCCTGTATATGGTCAGAGAATGAAATGATGGAGACTTTGGAGTAAAATGTTATGCATAAAGTGCTTGTTTTGTGAAACTGTGGTTGTGATGTCTTGTAGTAATTAACTTCGCTTTGTCATGCCTTTGTTACAGCCTCTGTCCACTTTCCTCGAATAGGATACAACACAGTCGGGTTCAACTGGTATGGAACAGAACGACTTATACGCAAGTACTTCACTGCCAAACACATTCCTACATACATGTATCCTTTGCGAAATTGACTGAGAATGATGTGACGCAACAGCCTAAGGCAGACATTCTTCAGTGTCAGTGTTTTAAGAACTTCAGTAATGGGAGCATAAATTAAACTATATCATAAATTATACCCTGGAGTTGATCTTAAGGAATTATTGACTGACTTGACAATTGAGCAAACTGGAGAAGAAGATTAGCCCCTTAATACCAGAGACAAGTTATCAGACCAGTATCGAGAAGAGCAGCTCACTAAGACAGAGAGGCAGATAAGAAATTGAAAAAAGTCTCAAGTTGAGAACAGAATGACATACAAGTGACTTAGCAAGATGGACAGATACATGGAGAGAGTTGCAAAGCCTAAGCCCAGCCATCAAAAGAGCTCCAAGAACAGTTATCGTGTTAGGTATGACAAGGGAAAGTAATCAGATGGCCTGCTTGAATAATGATAAGTCTGGACAAATGTTAATTTTAAGTATTGTAGTTGGCCAGAGTTCAGTGTTTTCTAATCTATGATATAAAGACAGTGTAACCTCGATTCTTTGCAGAAATGGCAGCTATTGCATTGAATGTTGGTATTCAGTGGTGGCTGTAGATGGAGAGTTTTGAGCCATTTGTAGTTTCAGCATATTTGACTTTGTGATACCAAGAAGAAGCAAGTTAGAGTAATCAAGGTGACTTGAGACCAGTGCATTATTCTTTTTTTTATTTCCCTAGGTACTTGGTGGGGGCCCGGTAGCGCATTGGCTAACACACTGGCATAGAAAGTGAGAGGTACCGAGATCGAGACCCGTAGGCGGACATCATTTGTAGGCTGTGTATTGCAGGCTGTCTGTTCTGCTAGTAGTTAAGATTTATGTCTTCTGTCATTTTGTGTTCTTGTGAAATGTTTAATTGTCATAACATGTAAATGTACAGCGCAGTGCGTTTGTCAGGCGCTTCATTAATTAAAAGATATTATTACATATGATCCCCAGATTTTAAATTAGCTCTGGAGAATTGTTTAAATTCTGGATTGGCTAAGCTTCGTAGCATTGGATGACAACTGAGAAGCACTGGAAAAGATGGCATGCTTCTCTGTTGTCTCCATCTATATGCGTTAGAAAGCGGCCAAGGTCCGTGATAAAAGCAAGCCCATCATTGTTAATAGGGCCGTAGATTGATGTGGAATGTAACTGTGGCTTCTTCATACTTCCTGTACGGCCGGTGAAGCTGCGAAACTGGCAGCTCTTCTAGGAAAATTTCCAAATATAATCCACTCCTGTCACAGTATCATTTTGTTCCACTGACCTTTGAAACTCTGCCCTGGTTGTGGTTTGGGTGACGGTGAGCAGTGTATATTCCTGAAGTGGAATATAAAGTAGTAACATTTAGAAATTAATTAAAAACATCAAGATTTGTAACCTTCAACTTGTGACTGCTGAGTCATTATAAGTGTTTAATATTTCAGCAATAAATTTTTAGTTTTCGAGCTTTTACAATGTTTTAATTTTCAGTATATGTATTCGGCCACCAGAGAGCTGAATATTATGAGTCAGCCGAATATATATACTTAAAAACTGGTTTTTGGTGCATTGCTACTTTTTATTCATCTTCTCAGCACATTCGATTATATCGTGGAGTAGTCTAAATAATTTAAAGTTTATGCATAGGTGAAGTAAAAGCCTCAATTTACATCTACGAGAAGTTCAGTGAAGAACTGCAACTCACAGTCTGGAAAATGCAGTACTGCAAAAGCGTATGGAAATTTTTTTAGCAAGTATAAAAGATGGAACCAGTAATTTAAAGGAGACAAGAAGTGAAGAATCATTAGCTTGTAAGCTGGCTCAAACTCAGCGCTGTTAGAGTGCCATGACACAAACATTTTGACAATGTTCGTGAGTTGGTTGGTACAAGCACTTGAAATGGAATGGAATGCCTCTAGATATGTTTCATTTCTGACTAAGGACTTTCTATGCAACTTTTCCTCTCTTCCAGTTTTCCTCTTTTGTTTGTGACCTGAGAATTGTTTTTGGATCCCACCCTTTGTTTTACTGATCAGGTCAACTTGGTCTCCAGATCCTGCTTCTACCATCTGTGCCAGCTACGTTCGATTCGCAGATTCCTTTCACTACTTACTCTGGTCCGCGCCTTTATCTGCAATCGGGTGGACTTGTGGAACACTGTATACATTGGCCTCTCCTCTTCTAATATTCACAAACTTCAATCTATTCTCAGTGCCGCCTCTCGGCTCATAGGCGGCACCCCAAAGTTTGCTCATATTTCAGGTTTTATTCAAGATTCCCTTCGTTGGCTCCCTATTCAACAGCGTGTATAGTTTAAAACACTTTCCGTCCTGCACAACTGCCTTGTCAGGATGGCTCCGTCTTAATTGAGGTCTTTTTGCCTCTCTGCAATCGTCGACCTTTTGGTGGTCCCATGTATGTGCTCTGCTACAGCCCATTCCAAGGTCTTTGCCTGTGTTGGCCCCTGAGCTTGGAACTGTCTTATCCAGTCCCTTCGCCTGGTGCTATGACAATTCGGCGCAAGACAATTCGGCGACAGACAGTTCGGCACGGTCAATTCGGCGCAAGACAATTCGGCACATGGACAGTTCGGCGCAAGACAATTCGGCACATGGACAGTTCGGCGCAAGACAATTCGGCGCCTTTTGGTAACGCTTCTATTTCTATTCTAATTCGACTGTTAGTTTGTAGCTTTTTAACCAGTGACTCCATTTCTAGTTACAGTTTTATCGCCAACAATTAAGGCGATGTTGTAAATGCGAAAGAGAATAAGTAGTTATCAAACGCATAGACTTGTATTCTATATATCTGGACAATGATTGTGTATTAAAAGTTAGAAATATTTACTTCTCTAAATCATTAGTAACTCTAGTATTTTATACAAATACAAATATAAATGTACTATGCAAGAAAACTAGTAGTCATTTAAAAGTCTTGGAATTTAATAATTCTCTACGAAGTTAAACAGTGTAAGCCTACAAGGCAATGTTGTGACAACAACAGCGTAAGAATGACGCTAGATCACGATTTTCCTTCCAATTCCTTTGAAATTACATTTCAAATCTACTATACTTTGAAGCAACTTCTTTTTAAAGGTCAATTCAAATAACAGTAGGCCTATAATAAATATTTACATTTACAGTTGGGCCAATACAATCTGGTTTTGTGTGTTGCGCCAAATTGTCCATGCGCCGAATTGTCTGTCGCCGAATTGTCTTGCGCCGAATTGTCTGGACACCCTTCGTCTTGAACTACCAGCCCTCTCACCTTCACAGTTCTGAAGACACCTTAAGACGTTCTTTTTCGCCGGTCCAGGTCCTGAACTGATGCGGGTTGAGAGTGCTGCTGATTTCAAGTGGTGCTATATAAATGCTCAATTACATTAGATTACATTACATTACAACTTTTATCAATGCTTAGGACCTGTCCAGTTTTATAGAGAAGTAAGTAGATGTTTTAAGAGATACTAGAGAACATATATGCAAATTTCTCTGATGTGTGTAATGCAGTGATTTACTGATTGGACCATTCATTTCTTCATTTAGAAGTCCAAATGTAATTGCTTGGATAGGCAGTTGTTATTTCTGTACATTTTCACTTAATTTCTGCTACAAAGTTATTATTTCTCAAGAAAGAAGCAATCTCAGAAAAGGAAATGTGATGCAGAAGAACAACCAAAAAAAAGTAAAGTATAAAGTTATCTGTTATATAAATGTTTTGACAGAAGATTTGTCTGATAAAAAAATAAAATTAATAACATTGCCTGAAGACCATTTGACTACAGAATGATCAATGACTTAAAAGTACATCAATCAATCAATCCTTTTATTGTTTCCATAGAATAGTTTACAAGTAGTGATCCAGAATAAACATAATCAACAATCATAAGTTTGGAAATTAAAACAGACAGATCACATGATTATCTAATTAACGTTTGAGGGAAACAATCGGGTTCCCAGAAGGGACTGAAGTCCCGCTAAGTTAGGGATACCCGTGTACCATGTTAGCAGAGGGATGACAGTTGAGTACAGTTTACACAAATAGCATTGTCAAAAAATTTAGAATAACTGGCTTAACTAACAACACTTAACTAGGTCACTTAACTAATTGTGGTATAACAATGAATAATCATATTTAGATAATGCATTGACTATTGAATGTTTACATTTAAATTGCTTGATGTAAATGTGTGTACCAAAAGCATTGACAAAAGTTCTGTTTCTAGCTTTAACAAACCACTTTGATAACCCACCTAAGGGATTTTATTACATCAACAATGTTTCTTCTACCTAACAGATATAAATAGAACCATATATGTAGCTAAGTATATGTGCGACAAGGTTGCGTTTTTTAGTGATGTGGACGAAATCACACTCAGTGCAGTAGAATTAATGTATTCATGTATTTATATATACAACCTCACAAGGTTTTGGTTTATTATTTATTTTGGATGCAACATTGCTTTTGTAATAATTTACAGTTTAATAGCACTGCCATATAAGTGAATTATTTAACATTTAGAGAAGCACTTTGCACAAGATCCAGCAGCATCAACATCAAAGTCTGTGGTGAAAGATTTGCCAAATTTTATGCATGGCGTTGTGGCATACTTCCACAAAGTTCCAGAAGAGCTGAAGAATAAATTCACCAGATATGTGATAGCGTATCCTTTAAGTTTGGATTAACCTATTCTAAATCTGATTTTAAAATTCTATGAGTTTCTATACTAATAGGCGCTTCTACGCTTCTTCAGTCCATGCGCATTGAGATATGGGGAGTGGTTGGTCTCTGGAACGTGACAGAAGTGTGACGAAGTTGTGTTTTTTATTATTGTATGATTTTTGCCCTGGTTTTGGTTTGGGTGACGGTGAGTGGTGATACTGGCTGGAAGTGGGTTAACGGTGGCAGGCTCAGAGACCTGGAGTTTGCAGATGATTTTGTCCTGTTGGACATTGGAGTGGCATGGTAGCACAGGAGAAGGTGGCAAGGGCGAGACTCATCACTATCAACCAGGACAAAACAACGATCATGATCGTACGAAGATGGAATGAAACTGACAAGATCATGATCGATGACAGAAAGGTTGGGCTCTTGGATGATCTTCTTTAAGTTCTCTGCCCTTCGGCAGGTTCCAACTTCCAATGACGCCACTCTTCTCTGTTCTGTGCCTTTTCCTTTAATTCGCTGTATCTGTCAGCCATCCACCCCAGCATTATCTGCCTCGGTCTTCCCCTCCCTCTTTTCCCTTCCATTCTCCCTTCTATGATTTCTTTCAGGAGGGAGTCTCCTCTTAATACGTGCCCCACCCAGTTCTTCTGTCTTTCTCTTATTGTTGTTATTAGCGATCGTTTTTCATCAACCATTTGTAGCACCTCTTCATTCGTTATATGCTTAGTCCAGCTAACCTTCTCCATCCTTCTCCAGATCTACATCTCAAAAGCTTCTAATTTCGTAATCTCTTCTTTCCTGATGGTCCAGGTCTCTGACCCATACAGTGCCACACTCCACACCAGTGTTTTGACCAGTCTTTTCTTTAGGCTTTTATTTAGCCCTCCTCTCAGCAATTCCCCTCTTTTATGAATGCATCTTTTCCCAGTGCTATTCTTCTGGGAAAAGATGCATTCATGAAAAGAGGGGAATTGCTGAGAGGAGGGCTAAATAAAAGCCTACAGAAAAGACTGGTCAAAACACTGGTGTGTCCTTCATTGCCTCTGTTCCTTAAGCGTTTGAAAACCATTTCTTTGATCCTGTTTTCCTCATTAGGTTATGAGCTGATGAGTCTGTCTTGCAGAGGTGCTATATAAATTTGTGATTACAATAACATCCACAAATACACTGAGTGGGTACCAGATTGTATGGAATGATGTTCCATGGACAGTCATCATCAAAGAACTAACCATGTTTGAACTGCTTAAATACTCTGCACTTTGCAAAGTGCTCAGGTCCAGTGCCAAGCTGCTACCAGTTTTGAAACACATTTCCCCACCTGAATTTGGTAGCATAAGAATCAATTCTAATTTCATGTGTAAATTCAAAATGTTATGATTCGTAGACATTATCGTGTTTTAAGACCAGGATGGGTTTATATTCTTAACTTTCACTGCCTTAGATTTGATGGGGATGTTCAGAGCAATGTGAATTTGAGCACAACACACATTATTACAGATGCCGACAAGGAATCTGTAGTAAGTACTGACTTTTGATGTTTCATGCTGACTAACTTTATTTAAATCAGGTTTTTATATGGAAACACTAGGATATCAAGACAGGTAAATTGTGTGTTATACAATGAAGAAGATGACAAGATAAAGAAAATATCATCTCAAGAAAGAAAATTTAACTTTAGAAAATTCTGGATAAAGACAAATTATATGCAGAAAATGGCTGACTTGGTATATCCCTAAGAGATATACCGGTAAACAAGATTAGCCACATATGAGTTCTTAACCTTTCTAATACTAAGTTCTAATACTACATACTAGTAAATAATAATACTAAGAGTTGCACAGTAGTCTAGCATTCCTCTCATGTTCTTGTTCGTTTTCTTCTTCTAATTAAAATGCTTAGCAAACTTATGTCGAAGCTCTAGTCTGAATAGTTTAGTTTACTAGTTATCCCAGGATAATTCATGTAAGGGATAACAACCAAATGATGGAGAAATTTTAAGGGAAATTACAGCATTTTGAAAATCTGTTTTGATAGGATATATAATACTAAGACATGTACTGGAAATCTGCATATTCCATCCACAGCATTAGAATTGGAACCTTAAGAATTCCAAGGATGTCGTGCCATTTATATTTTTCCTTTATAGGAAATTCAATAAATATATGTTCAGATACACCAATATTCTGCCTCATTTAGATCTCATTCACAATATGGCAGATGTTTGTAAACTAGAATGTGTTGCTGTTTACATGTTTTTGTTCATTGGCTTTGGTGTTGGTATTACAGGGTTCTTTCTTGAAAGAACATCAGATAAACCCTGACACCAAGATCGTGAAGTTGGAATGGATTTCAGAAAGCCTCAAGCAACAGTACATTGTTGATGTGGAACAGTATCTGCTTCTTTAAACTAACAATCAGCATTTTTTTCTGCTTATTGCAAGACTGTAATGCAGACCAGTATTAATGGTGATATGCCTTAGGCATAAAAAATCCTATAAACTTATTATCTTTATATGGGTGTGTAAAACTGTGTATGTTATGGATTTATTAACCTATAGACAGTTTGTACTTTACTACAGTGGTGCCCATGCATTGTGATGCATTATTAGCTACGGATAATAGGATAAGAAATTATCCACAGTTTTGTGCCTGTTCCTTTAGAGGAAAGATACACCTATTCAGGAAAGAATTATTTTAGTAGTTTGCATTAATAAGCAGAGTTTGACTGTAAAGTACACAGACTCCACCTTTTGGTAGGCTTGTTACTGTCACCTGTGGAAGTTCAAAAGTTTAGAGACAAATCAGAATCACAACTATGGCCGTAGCTCCAAAGTGTGTAGATATAGGTAGAGTTGGTCAGTGATTGAGACAAACAGCAGGTCCTTATGTAGGCAGCCTGGTCAGCCTGTCGGAGGTGTAATCAGTATCAGGTCAAAATAGAGATCTATGAGGTTCGAGAATGTCTAGTATTGAGCGTGCAATATAGTCGTTTGTCTTGGTAGATTAGATTCCTAGTTCTTTGTGACTGTCTGATCGTTTGTGTAGTGTAGCTGGAGTGTTGAATTCAGAAGGCATATACATGTTAAAGATACGTTCGTGAACAGAAGGGCAATAAAAGCTAAAGAAACACTCGTATCATATAGTAGTCAGATAACAGGCAGGCAGAAAACTTTCTGATATAATGTTTTTGTAATGTAATGTAAATCTCCTAAATTTCTCATTGCCTCACAGCAGCCACATTGGGAGACCAGCTTATTCAATGGCGCTATATCAAATCAAGTCTGCAATAGCCAGACTGCTGTGTCCATTCCAGTGCCAGTTCAGAATCTGGGGAGGTCAAGCCATGGTGCTACAGTGGAAATTGTTGATGATGTGGCGCAGGAGAAGAATCAGGATAGGATAGCTTGAAGAGTTCAAGTTTTAGTCATAATAGAAAATGCAGAGAAGAGGGCAGAAGTCAGACACGATTGGAGGATGAGCAAACTGGTGGAGATCTTTTGGGAGTTCGTTCCAAAGAGCTGATGCAGTACAGACTAAGAAATGATTTTTTCCGAAAGCAGTTTATTTCAGAGGGTAAGCTGGAGGCTGAGATAAAGAGAGTAGACCTGTATTGTTGAATGGTGAGTAGCTGGCAAATATAAGAGGGTTAAGAGTTTGAAGGGCACTTTAGGTAAAAGATACACTTTTGTAATGAATGGGATCAGGGACTTTTAGCCAATGATTTGAGAACGGGGGTTATGTGGTGGTGTTTGGAAGTTTTAGTAACTGCAAAGGTGAGAGCATTCTGGGCAGTTCATAGGCATTTTTGTTGAGTAGAGTCAATGTTGTAAGAAAGGGAATTACAGTAATCAAGTTTGGAATGAACAATTTTGAAAGCAGTTTTGTAATCAAGTATTGAGCGCGGTCAACAAAGGCCACGAATATGCATATAGTAAGTGCGAGTTAGCTGGGTGATATGGTCGGCAAAACAAAATCGATAGGTAAAAATCAGTTCCAGGTCCAGATCCAAACAGTCAGACATCTGTGTTGGATGTTGTAGAGTTGAAGCGGCGAGGGAGGTAAGGAGAAGAGGATATGATTTGTGAAAGAGCAGTTTTGAATGATGATTAATGCTATTGTGTAGCCCTGATAGGCTACACAACGAGGGGGTCATGACTCATCAAAGCAAGATTTAGAACGGCGATGGGAAAGACGACGATCATCCAAGTGTATGCACCAACAGAGGAAGAGATAGAAGACTTCTACGAGAACCTACAAGAAATGATACAGGATATACCGAGTCAGGAGATCCTGATCATAATGGGCGACTTCAACGCGAAGGTGGGGAAGGACTGGGAAACGTCGAAGGGAGCATTGGGAAAATTCAGATATGGAGAGGAAAACGAGAGAGGCGAAAGATTGCTAAATTTCTGCACGAGCAACAACCTAAGAGTCATGAACTCGGCATTCCATCAAAAGAAGGACAGTAGGAAATGGACGCTGGAGTCGCCAGACGGTAAAACCAAGAACAGAATTGACTACATCATAGTTAACAATAGATGGAGGAGCAGTGTAACAACCTGCAGAACATACTCAGGACCGGATGTAGCGTCAGACCATAAACTAGTAATGGCAGGTATACGCATAAAGTTAAAAACAGCAAGAAGGCATGGGAAAATAAGAAGATGCGACGTGGAAAAACTAGAGGATAAAGAAATGAAACAAAGGTACAAGGAGGAACTAAGAAGGAAATGGACGAAAGTCAAAGAAGAAGAGGAGGGAGCTGAGAACTCTGTGGAGGGAACATGGAAAGAGATCAGAGAAATCTACAACGAGACAGCAAAACAAGTGCTGGGCTACAGAGAAACAAGAAAGAAGAAGCCGTGGATAACGCAGGAAGTGCTTAACCTAAGTGACCAAAGGAAGGAACTAAGAAGGACCAAAACGGGCAACGAAGGAAACAGGAAAAGATACAATATATTAACTAGAGAGATCAAAAAGAAGGCAAAGAAATGCAAAGAACAATGGATAGAGGAAAAATGCACAGAGATGGAGCATAGAGCGGAGAGACAAGATACCAGGGGATTGTTCAGGATGGCGGAGGAAATATGTGGCACGGTGAACAGCGGATCATCAGAAATCAGAAGCAAGGATGGGAAAAGATAGAGGACAGGGACGAGATCAGGGGACGACGGAGAGAACACTTCGAGGAACTGTATAACGAAGAGAACCCAACGGACATCACGGTCTTGGAGGAAATGCCACAGAATAGCAACCAGGATAGGCTAGGTCACATACTCAGAGGAGAAATAGAAGAGGCGATAAATAACCAAAAAAAGAGGAAAGCACCGGGGGAAGACAACATCACAGCAGAAATGATCAGGGAAGGAGAGGAGTGCTCGGTGGAAATGATGCACACTCTGTGCAACAGGATATACCAAGGGAAGAAATGCCCGGAGGACTGGGGAAAGGCGATCATAGTCCCCATACACAAGAAAAAGGACAAAACCATCTGCAGCAACTACAGAGGAATTAGCCTTCTGAGCGTGCCTGGGAAGGTGTACACCAGAGTCCTGCAACAACAACTACGGAGGTATGTGGAGGAAATAGTGGGAGAGGAACAGGCGGGTTTCAGAAGAGGAAGGGGAACAGTAGACCAAATATTCACAATCAGGCAACTAGCGGAGAAATACTATGAAAAGAACAAGGTGATATATTTAGCAACTTTATAGACTTCAGACAGGCTTTTGATAGCATCTGGCAGCAGGGGCTATGGAGAGTGATGAGGAATTATGGAATACCAGAGGAGCTAGTGGAGCTACTAGAGCAGTGCTGTCCAACCTTTTTGACCCCGCGGGCCACTGAAGAAGTTATTCTTGAAGCCGAGGGCCGCACCATTAAACTCAAAAGCAACGACCAAAATGTATTGAAAATTTATTTATTGAAAATATTAACTGTATCAAAATTAATTGTGGAATAATAATAATGAATAGTGTAGGCCTATGTATGGAATGTGTATCATGCTTTACAATAGTTCAGTAAAAAAATAAATGCTCAAGCACGAATAGCTATGCAATTAAGGCAGTGACTTTGTCTTTTACTTCATTTTACAGAAATTGCAAATATTTAGGGAGCTGGGGCGGGCCACTTAGAATCAGCCCACGGGCCGCATGCGGCCCGCGGGCCGTGGGTTGAACAGCACTGTACTAGAGGACCTATATAGCAAGACGGTAAGCGCAGTGAGAGTAGATGGGGAGCTAACGGAATGGTTTCGTGTGCATGTTGGAGTAAGACAAGGCTGCGGGCTATCCCCATACCTATTCAACCTGATATTGGAGGCAATGATGGACATAGCGCTGGCAGATACAGAAATAGGGGTGAGAATAAATGGAACAATAGTCAACAACCTAAGATTTGCAGACGACATAGATCTGATGGCGGAAAGCGGAAGCCAACTGCAGGAACTAACGACCAGGGTACATGAAAGTAGCAAAAGATTCGGGCTTAAGATCAATGGAGAGAAGACCAAAACAATGACAATTGGTAAGGACATCACCCTGGAAGGAGAGGAGCTGGAGCAGGTGACGGAATTTGTGTACCTGGGGGCGTAATTACGGAGGACGCGGAGTCGACAAGGGACATAAGGAAAAGAATTGGGCTGGCGTCAGCAATGTTTGGGAAGCTGAGGAAACTATGGAGATCAGGCAACATCTCAACAAGAACAAAACCAAACTATACGAAACACTGGTGATACCGGTCCTCACGTATGGAGCAGAGACTTGGTGCATGAAAAAGGAGGACGAGAGAAGACTCCTGGTGGCGGAGATGGGATGGCTACGAGGACTACTGAATAGATCACGAAGAGAAAAGATACGGAATGAGGTGACACGAGAAGAACTGGGACAGAAGGAAACGGTAGTGGAAAGAATAAAGAAACAAAGACTAACATAGTATGGACATGTGATCAGGATGGAGAACGGAAGAATGCCGGCAGAGGCGCTGCACGGAGAGGTGGAGGGAACGAGGAGCAGAGGACGTCAGAAGAAGAGATGGATAGATAACGTACTGGAGGACATAGAAGACAGAGGATGGGACTTAAGAAGGGCAATAGAACTCGCAAGAGACCGACCGAAATGGAGAAGTTTTGTTAGAGCCTCATCGTCAGCGAATACTTGACGGAGGAGAAAGAAAGAAAGAAGAAGAAGAAAGAAGAAAGTTCTTGAATTATGACGTGTGGAGAGATAGCAAGAGGTGAGGTTTTGGTGAGTTCGTTGGATGGGTCGTTGAGTCAGATATTTGGTGGGAGTTTGTTCTGGAGCCGCAGAACAGCTATGGCTATAATGGAGGTCATGTGGTGTCGAGGTGACCGAAGTGCTAGGGTAGAAGAAGAGAGGGTTGAGCAAAGTGGTTGGATTGTGAATAACTGGCTGGGAGAATTGAAATGTGTTGCAGGTGAGTGATTGGACTTTGTATTCTGTTTGCTCAGGTATTTAAGCTAGTTGTTTAATCACCGGAGTAACTTAAGGACAGAACTGATGTTGTGATGTTCACGGTTTTAGTGACAATACTGGATAGCTTGAAAACAGTTTATTGTCTATATTCAGGAGGAGCAAGTTGCAATAGTCAGGTTTAGCATGGAGTAGATGCAGTTTATTATAACGAAGGCAGCAGAGATGTCCAAAAGACACAAACAAGATTCTTGTTGACAACCGAACACCATGACAAGTTATAGCGAGGTGAGGACAGATATTTGGTGTAGGCAGATTGATTTGGATTTATGAGGTTATTTGAGGTAAGATTGCCGTTGAGGTGAGAGAGGACAACCCGTTCGAAGAGTTCGATAGGAAAGACAGCTTTTTAAATTGGAGAGAAGTTCCTTATCTAGGGATGTTTTTTGTGAAGCGGTTTAACAATTAAATTTCAAAGCTGATATTTATCCTCTGTGGCTGTGCCAGGAACAGACAACTACCGAACTTCCTGTCTAGCTTGGTTCAAATTTATCCTAAATACTATTGTATTGTATTGCATTGTATTTGAACACTTGTTATAGCGCCCCTTCCAGCTTCCTATTCAGAGGTGCTCCCGACTACTGCGCGGACGCTGAATCGGAGTTTCACGCCGAAGCGCATGAGCAATTTATTGCGAGTGAAGGACTTGCCCAGGGTCCCTACGCAGCGGCTTTGTAAATACATTCCCGCTAAATCAAAGAGTGTTGCTTACTATCAGCACTCTTGACTACCAATGGATGCTTACGATATGCAACTATTCCT
The DNA here is from genome assembly GCA_020284085.1 of Aporrectodea caliginosa. Lineage (NCBI taxonomy): Eukaryota > Metazoa > Annelida > Clitellata > Crassiclitellata > Lumbricidae > Aporrectodea > Aporrectodea caliginosa. The sequence goes on from JACEVL010001045.1 coordinate 390,256, forward strand.
TTCATTCCTTTGGTCTACTCTCTCTCCAATTGATGGTTACTGTCTTTGGCGATGTGTAGTCTTGGTAGTAAGCTTCTTCTGAATCATTATAACACTGAATTTATCTCTCTAGGGACTAGCCAGTAAGTCTGCAAATTTGATTGGCTTAAGACTTCAGTTTGCTTGCTTACTTGGCTAATGCCCAATTGCATACTCAATTTTGGCATAGTGTTTAACCATCAATAACCTTAACCATCAATTTATTGGTCCAAAATTTCACAAAGCAACATCTCGCCATACTAAGAGCAAGTATTCTAATGGTCACAGAAGGGAACCCAGAAGGGACCTCAGTCCCGTTGGTTAGGGCCACATATATATGTTACAGGGAATGTTTATAATCAGGGAATATGTATATACCCTGAAAATATTTTCAGGGTATATGTATATTCCCTCATTCACTCAGGGAATGTATACATTCCCTGAAAAAACCAGGGTATATACATATACCCGGAATATTTCATGTGATTTCTATACACTTACCCTGAAAAGCTTACAATAACACATTAAGCCAGATTTCACATACCCTGAAAATTTCAGGGTATAAGTGTAACATCTAATGTTACTTTCACATTTCCATACAAATACCCTGAAAATGTTAGGGTATGTGCAACATTTACTGTTACATTTCACACTGTTTGATCTGCCAGTTCCAGTGCAGTTATATTGTAATAATGAAACCTTGACCTTGTACATGATACGAGGTCGAGCAGGGCGGGTCAAAGTTCTTATGTGGACCAAGAAGTGGACCAAATTTCATGTAAATGCGAGTCGGTCATGTCATAGAGTGTTCGATGTGCATTGTGCAACGATTCTATCTGAACCGCGGTTCGCATAGCAACTTCTTCTTGGAGGCGTCAGCATCCAGCAGAAGCTCGTTTTCTCTGAGTTTTTATTTGTTTCTGATTTGGTTCTATTGCCACTTTGCCAGATGCTGAAGCGTTGTCTATGATAGGATTAGCACTGTTGAATGTCGTCGGTGTGATGTCAACTGCTGTGCCCGAAACACTCGAAGTAGTCTGTGTGATGTCTGATGCTGAGGACGAGGCTGTAGTCGGTGCAATGTCAACTGCTGAGCTGATAGGCAACCTCAGCCGCGTGCTTTGTAGACAACGGACGAAGAGCACAGTATTTGGTCAGATGATTTTGGTATACCATGATCCATTTGTGATCTCCACTTGGCATGGACTGCATTTCAAACAAGTCCACTTGTCCGTCGACACTATCGGTCGTACGATAACCCATTTGATGGCATGGTGCTTGCGTTTCTCGAGACATTCCATGCACAGAGACTTGTACAACTGGATTGCATCACTCGTTATGTTGGCATACTTGACAGCCAATACGTAAAACAAACAGATGTTCATGCTTCAAAGTTCTTATGAAATGTAACAGTATGGCAAAGAGATTGCTGTCAGATTCGGAGAAGGATCGCCATAGTTCTATTGTCTCTCTTGGATGAATGAATATGAATGAACTGTACACATACCCTGACATTTTCAGGGTATGTGTATAGAAATCTGGCTTAATGTGTTATTGTAAGCATTTCAGGGTATGTCTATAGAAATGACATGAAATTTTCAGGGTATATGTGTATATACCCTGGGTTTTTTTCAGGGAATGTGTACATTTCCTAAGTGAATCAGGGAATATACATATACCCTGAAAATTTCAGGGTATATACATATTCCTTGATTATACACATTCCCTGTGACATATACATTGTCTGTTGCTAGATGGTTAACAGAGATTATCTTCTGCAGTTCATTCATATTCATTCATTCAAGAGAGACAATAGAACTATGGCGATCCTTCTCCGAATCTGCCAGCAGTCTCTTTGCCATGCTGTCCACCAATGCTTGGTAAAACTGACCTCAATGAATTTTCTCTCTACCACTGCAACTGATACACCCTTGAAAGTTCCTGCATCTACTGCCTGACATGCTTCAGTCCACTGGACTGTTTTCTTGCTGCAAATACTTCTCTTTGTCTTGTCAGGAGTCGATGAGCAACAGGAAGAGTGATATCAGCTTTCTGCAATGCCAAGGACAAATCAGCTAACTCTTCCAGGGCACCATACATGAGTCCCAATTTTTTTATGAAAACAGGGTTAACCTGTTTCTTGACCAATCTGAAAAATGTTTGTTGCTCTGAATCAGCTTTGCTGTGCAGATCTGTTGCTGGAATGCTTGTGCAATGCATTGTGGGATTGCCAAGCAGCTCTAACACTTCTGCAACTCAAAGCAACACAATGCACATCGAACACTCTACCAATCCACTTCAGCTGCACTTTCAACTCACCAGCACATGTAGCCAATTCTCTTTGCGCTTTGGGTTTGAAGTTTAGTTGAATTGTTCACTTATACGAGGTCGAGCGGGTCGGGTCAAAGTTCCTATGTGGACCAAGAAGTGGACCAAATTTCATGTAAATGCGAGTTGGTCATGTCAATCGTTTTGGTTGAATTGACGTGGAATCAGCCTTTCTTAATCAACAGCAGCTGGATTTCTGAAAAATGTCACGTGACCGGACCCATAAGCACTGATCGCGTGGATCCTACCAAAACCTATTACCATATGACCAAACCAATGTGTACACAAAGTTTGATGCTTTTGTCCAACCGGTCCCCATCCGACTAAATTTTCGGTCTAACAGACTCCACTATAGCAAGAACAGCAACTGTATTATTGGGCTTTGTTAGGTGTTGCGATGGCCAAGATGACTTGTTGACGCATTGTGTTCATTGTGATAGATTAGTTCGACATGTGCTGAGTTTTCAAATGATGTCGCATATTCATATGTCTACTTCTTTGAGTATACTTTCCAACGTTATTTCTAAAGCCTGCTCTGTATTTCTGCATTTTTTTATGTTTGAAAGCATTTCTGTGAAACTTGACCACCATATAGGTGAACTAGTCCACCTATAGCCTATAACATCTTGACATAACCTATAACATCTGGACATCTATAACAGATATCTACATAATGGTTTGTAGATATCTGTTAATGCCATCTGGAACCGGGATTTGGTGATGAGTTGACCACTGATGGTTTCTGCAACCGGCTGATCAGCTACTAATGAGCATACTCTTAAATGGGCTCTTAAATGTAATCTCCACCTTAACCACTCAAAATCCTGTGAAATTGTATTTACCAAACCAAAGGTGAATCTTATACAGGCCCCTCCAATCCTGCCTGGCATTAAAAGGGTTGTGTCATTGAATATACTGGGCGTTGAGATTACCGAAAAGTTCGGTTTTTCCCCATATGTTCAAAGACTTTGCATTCGGGCCAAGCAATCTCTCCATGCCCATCGTATTTTGATCTCACATGGGCTTTCGGGGGTCAGGCTTCATGATGTGGTCAGGGCTACCACTATCAACCGCATGCTATACTGTTCCCAAGTATGGTGGGGCTTCGCCAGTAAGCAGGAACTTGACTCTTTGAGCGCGCTGGTCCACAAGTTACTACGCCTTGGTTTCCTACCCAAATCTTTCCCAACCTTTGAGGAGCTTTGCAAAAAGCTGATATAGACCTCTTTAGAAACATCTTAACAAATGATAGCCACGCCCTCCATGACCTTCTCCCCCCTGTCAATTGTACTGCTCACATAACCGTGTTCTCCCTAGATTTGATTCCCTTACCAGCGCGGCTTCTTTAGCTAGGATGGTGTACAGTTAGACATCTGTTTTCTAGTTGACTTAATTTTCTCATAATTATCGTTTTCTGTATACCTAACTTATTTCTGACTTTGTATGTAAAGCGCTGAGCGTTTGCTTGCATTTAATAAAGAACATACTTACTTTACTTACTTACTTATACTGCATAGATCTGGTGACATGACGGACATCCAGAGGCTGAGTTTCTGCCTGCCTAGGAAGTGTTAGCCAGTGCACTTTGTGCAGTCGTCCAAGATTGCAGGTTATGTTTCTTTTGTCATTTTATAAGAGCTCCACCTGGATAGGTGTATGCAATGAATAAATCCTCTAAGAAAGGAAGAGGCACATGTATGCAAGCGTCTGTAGCTGAGAAATTTGTGAGTTACCTATACTCTCAACTGCTGAGTAGGCTGTAGTTTGTCTCAATATATTTCACACATACATTAAAACAATACATAAATACAATACAATTTACATATTATGACTCAGGATTAAGCATTTTAACGTGTTAGCCTAGCCAATCAAATGCAAAAAAATTGTATTTGTATTGGACAGGTTTGGTTAGGCTAAAGCCCCATAAATGGATCATCATTATCGTATTCGTTTATTTAACTGTTGACAAAACGCAATAGAATAGTTTTTGGTTAATGATGCCAAAAGATCAATATATCAAGAAATCCTAACAAATAACAATTAAATCATTGGAATTACTGTAATTTATGCAAGCCATGTGTAATCGTTATTGCAAATATCAATATTCAGATATATGAATATCAGTGAATGAATATCATATAAATGACTACTTGGCACAACAGTTCGTCAGCAGGATTTCATCGTATTAGTTTCTATCAATCAATCAATCATAGGTAACAAAATATGCAGATTATTGGAGAAATTCTAACATTTCATTGTATAAAATTCTAAATGCATTAAATTACTGCCTAGGTGTTAAAATATATGCATAATGTTTATTAGTTTTTTTTATTATATTTTAATTGCGATATTGAGTCAAGAAATGTTTTCATTTATGTTATTTGCAAAACCGTAGAGACACAAAATCTTTGGACTTGTTGCCATGTTTTGAATTTCTGAATAGCACATTTCGTATAAACTCCGAATAAGACCGTTCAATAAGTTGTAAACATATGTCGGCATCCTGATGTATTAAAAATGGAGAATTAAACAAATGCAGGGAAACATTGCCATTATGCATTTAACTAACTGCTTTCCTTTACAGTTTTATGTCTTCATCTTTATCTGGCAGCTCATATTCATTTTCTATGTCTTCTTTCATTTCGGCTAATTCTTTCGCTTTATCTGAATCATCGAGATCAGAATGTGTGTCGATCTTGAATTTCTCATCATGCATCTCCATTGCTTCGTTGTGTTCGCCGACCTTTACTTCTTCCTCCATCGGCCGAGCGCCCCAGTCGTTACGTTCGACGTACGTGTAGAACAGCGTCATAATCGCAAAGATAACTGTTGTGACGTACATCAGACCAGAGAATAAGAAGAATTCAGCCATCTACAAGAACATTAAAGAATATACTTACTCATTTAATTACGAGGAAGAAATTACTGCATACACGGAAGCAGTCTATGTTTCTCGATCATTGTCGATCGTCGGAGGCGACGATGCGACAGCTGAAGACCATGACGGCGCCGATGGACATTCAGCTCACCAACATCGTCATCGTTCGCCGACCCCTCACGCGCGGCAGCCGCGAAATCATGACAGCCACGATATGCAACACGTGCGCAAAAGCTAACCGAATAAACTGTCAGAAAAAAAGAAATATCAGCAGTAGGCCTATAACCAAGTTTTTATGATGTTTGAAATAAACGTAAAATTTCTGACGGAATGTTCAATGAATAATGTTCAGTGCGCTAGGCCTACCTTTTGGTATAACTTAATGTTCAATAGGCCACAATATGCTGTGACACGTAGGCCTAATTAAACCACGCCGAGCAGTTATGAATTCTCTATACAGATTAGTGTGACTCGTGGAGTCTTACCTTGCGCGGTAACGTATATTATCGGTTTTATTACCGTAGATTTAGTGTCACTCGTATTCAAGCAGTGTCGTCGAGCCAAAACGGTGGCGCCTAAACGGCCGGAGCCAAAACGGCTGGCGCCTAAAGGGTCGCGCCAAAACGGCCGGCGCCAAAAAGTCACGTACCGCGTCGCGTGTACTCCGACGTCCTCGTCAGCGGACTGAAGGTGAAACTTCTCATAGACTGCGGTTCCTCTGTCAGCATAGGCGTAGCTACATTGAGGCACGACGAGGCAGTTGCCTCCTCTTGCTTTTTCATAATACTGGAACTTCTATTAACCAATGACCCCAATAACCATGATTTTGCCAATGGTCTGCGAAGTTGCCTCCTCTTGAATATAAGTCTCGCTACGTCCCTGCCTGTCAGCGTCCGTGTATGCCAAAATCATCGGAAATACCCTACGTCCACCTCGAGCCTCTCTTTGCATGTTCGACCGGCAAGAGTTGAAACTCTCTGAATGCTGACGGCTACAGTCTGGCATCTGCTCACGCAAGTGGAATTCGACGTGGATTTCTATGTTACCGAACGGGAACATCGTATTCTGGGCATCGATACCTGTCGTCGGCTTGACCTGCTGCGAGTCGTCGACGAAAACATCTGCGAACTTCGGGAGGCCAGCGCTTCGTTACCCTCTAACCCACAGGCATCGCATCACATCACAGAAGCGGATATGTTCGTTCGCTACGCCTATCTATTCGACGGATCCTTGTGCATGCTTAAAGGAGACGTGTGTCTGGAAATTGACCCCCTTGCCTTTCCCGGTACGGATGCCTCTACGACGCCTTCCAGTGACAGTACGCGTTAAGATAGAGAATTGCACAGGTTGACAGCAGATAACATCATTACACCCATTACGGAGCCCACACCATGGGTGTCAGCCCTATTGGTGGTGGCAAAGTCGAATGGAGGTCTACGAATCTGCATCGACCCGAAGCCAAATGCCAACCATTGACACGTTCTTCCCAGGCTGGCTGGAGCCAAAGTTTTAATCAGGGTGGATTAGGGTGCTCCAGAATGTAATGGATTTTTAAAAAGTTCCAAAAAGTACTGCTCCCCGGCGATTTTCCCATTCCATTTATCACTTTGTACAACTGTACCAAGTTTCAGACCAATTAAAAAATTCTAAGCCTTGCCCCCGGCACAACATTTTAGAATTTGTGAAAATATGCGAATTTGCTTAAAATCGGCAATATCATGGAGGAAAAACGCAATTATTTTCATGATGAATAACTTCTTTCGTGAACTATTGTGTGCAGAGGTGTAGTATTGGTACCTGTACTTGTACTCAAGTGCAATTTGAGTACAGTCTTTAAGTACTTGAACTTGTACTGGAGACCTAAGTACTTGTACTCGTACTTGAGACCTAAGTAGGCTACTTGGAGACAAATGAAATTTCTACAGGCACTCGGGGATACTTTACCAGTAGGCTTTGTCTTTCCTTTAAGTCATTAATTCTTACATTCTGGATATTTTGGCAGTTCTGTATGGACCGCATCTTGTTCAGAATTTCTTCCGGTTGTCTTGCTAAAGTAGCGGCCACGGATGGTGATAATGTTAACAAAAAATACCAATATTCCTAGAGCGGTTAAGTTTGGTTATGATAATTTCTCTTTCAAGGGATATGCTACTTCTGCTAAGTGCAAGTTTTGTAGTGAGAAAACAACTGGCACAACATCAAACTTTGTTAAACACTTGCAAAGACTCCATACGGAGAGGTGAGCAGTGACTAACAAATCATTTGAACTCTATCGAGTCATGTAAATGTAAGTCGTCGAACATTCTCAGCCCCATACGAAAGCCGCGAGATGGAAACCAGCTTATTCACCGAAATAATGCATTTTATGAATTGTATTATAGGACTTCTAGCATTAAAACACTGAACCTATGGCTTATAGGCCTACGTGGAATTCATATGTGAATGGGGCTCATTTGTGAAAATTGTGAGTTTTCTATGTTCCTCTGTGTTCTATGTTCCTCTCGAAAAGTCTTCCGCTGCGTGTGCGAGATGGTGCATATAGCTCTGTTAAGGAAACATTGTCATCTGTACCAAAACGAGCTTAGTTAGGCCACTTAGGTATAGTCATTTGGGAATCACTTTTCTGTTTTACGTAAAACGCTAATTAAGGAATATTCTTCGTGTTGCTCCAATAGTCAAAGACTGCCTACAACTAGTATGTTCTTATTTAATGTGTGCCGATATGACTATGTCTTATGTGAATGAGACAGATGCTTTGTTGGGGACTACATCAAGTTTCTTTGGCAGTGGTGGAGCAGGTGCTACACAAACGTCTCATTTTGGCACGATAATCACAGATACGGTTGCAGCAACCGAAACTGCAGACCTCATGCATCAAAAAGTCTAAGCTAATTGTTCACTACTTTACACGATCTTCTGTTAAACCGAGCACCTTATCATCACAAGTGACAACCTGGTTGAATATCAGAGGCTATGATGACTTTGATGAAATTTATTGTTTGGACGTTTGGAATCCAGCAAAACTGTTCTTGACAATAGCGTTTAGAGCTTTGAGTGTGCCTGCATCTAGTGCTTTGGTTGAAAGTGAGTTTAGTTTAATATTAAAACAGTTTCGATCGAATCTGAGTGACAAGATGCTCACATCCATTATATTTCTCAAAAAGCAATATTATAAATGAGTGCATGACTGCAAGTGGCAATACACCATTGCTTTGTCAAGGAAGTAAATCCTTGTTCTTGCAGTAGCCATGTGTACTTTTACTTGTACTCGATACCTTAGTACTTGTACTTGTACTTGATACTTAAGTATTTGTACAGGTACTTAAGACCTCAGTACTTGTATTTGTACTTGCAACCTTTCATGTTCTGGCCAATAAATATGAAACATATTAGTTTTTTCATATATACTTAAATACCGGTAATTTGAGTTTTCAACCGAAAAATGCGATTATTGTCAAAACTTCATCGTGCTGGGGGCAAGGCTTAGCCTTAATGTAAAAGCCTAAAATGTGGATTTTTAGACTCATCTCTATGAGACGCATGGGAAAATGCCCGGGGAGCAATGAATTTTCAACTTTTTATTTTCTGGAGCACCCTAGGGTGGATATCAAACACATTTTTGGCACTTGCCTCTTGATTAGGCTACATTTCTAGTCGTTTGACAACTTTTGAGAACCCAACTCCGGAAATACGGCAATCTAGAGTGTATGCGGTAGTCTCTGGGTTAAAACACTCGTAATGAGACTCATACTTACCTTAGCTATTAGACTTTATGCTTATTTTTGGTTTGAAAAGGCGTGTGCCGTGATGATTGGCCAAGATATAGAATGACTGACATTTTAGTGGTATCTATGTTGAGGAAGAGAGCATTGCAGTAATCTAATTTGGCGTGAACTATTGATGTGGCGATTGTTGATCAGGTTTTGAAGTCGAGTATAGGGCGGATTCTACGGAGGTCACGGATGTGCATGAAGCAAGAACGGGAAAGATGGGTGATGTGATCGGAAAAGCTAAGATTCTGGTCAAAAGTCAAACCAAGGTTGCGGACAGGAGAATTTGCAATGGATGTGTGAGTGGATACAGAGTCAAGGTTGAGAGAAACCAGGGATCTGGGATTTTCTTGAGTTGCTCACGGAGGCCTATAAGAATGAATTCAGTTTTACAGGGGTTGAGGCAAAACATGTTTGAAGTCATCCAGGCGGAGATTTGTTTTACCACACGGAGGAGATGATCTATGGAGTCAGAGAAGCTGCTTGGAGAGAATTAGATGAATAATTGGGTGTCGTCAGCGTATAGGTGATGGTCAACCGAGGATGCTTTGATGAGTGAGCTGAGTGGAGTAGTGTAAAAGATGAACAATAGGGGCCCGAGAACAGAACCTTGCGGAACACCACAGGTGAGAGGGCATGATTGCCATGAGGTTTCTGGTGTTTTAACGGAGAAAGAGCGGGAAGAGAGATAGGTCTGAATCCAGAGGAGAGTGTCAGCAAAACCGAACCAGGTAGACAGTCTTTGGAGTAATCTAATGTAATGTAAATCCTCGAAAATTTCTCAGCGCCCACAAAAGCCACGTCAGGGAGACCAGCTTATTCACCGGCGCTATATCAAATAAAGTCCGCAATAGCCAAACTCCTCTGTTCGTTTTCGGTGCCAGGTCAAAATCCGAGGAGGTCAAGCCGAGGAGACAGCACGGTGCTACGGTGGCAATCGGTGATGATGGTGGTCGTGTGGTGGCGCAGGAGTGGAATCAGGATAGGATATCTGGAAGAGTTCGGTTTTCAGTCGTGAGTGGAAAGCAGAAGAGGAGAGTGCAAGCGGAGGAGAGTTTGAGTTAAGAGAGGAGATAGGATGATGAGCAAACTGGCGGAGGTCTTTTGGGAGTCTGTTCCAAAGAGCTGGTGCAGCATAGACTAAGGAGCGGTTGCAGAATTTCAGAGAGGATGAGACTGGAGGCCGGGATAGAGAAAGGTATGATGATGAGCGAGTAGACCCAGGTGGCTGAATGGTGAATAGCTGGCGAATGTAAGAGGGTTTAGACGTTTGAAGGGCATTGTAGGTAAGAGATACTATTTTGTAATGGATGCGCTGAGGGACTTTAAGCCAATGTAGTGATTTCAGAACAGGGGTCATGTGGTGGTGTTTGGGCGTTTTGGTGACTGCGCGGGCGAGAGCATTCTGGATTGTTTGCAGGCGTTTGATCTGAGAAGAGTCGATGTTGTAAAAAATGGAATTACAGTAGTCGAGTTTGGAATGAACAATTGAGGTGGCTATTCAAGTATGGGGCGCAATCGACGAAGGTCGCGGATGTGCATATAGCTGATGTGGTCGGAAAAGGTGACGTTTTTATTGATGATGATTCCAAGATTGCGGACAGGAGAAGATTAGGGTGCAGGAGAAGTGAGATCGGTTGGACAAAGGTCGGGAGGATAAGCTAGTTTGTTTAATTGTTCGCGGAGGCCAATAACGAGGAATTCTGTTTTTGAAGGGTTAAGGCATAGCAGATAAGCGGTCATCCAGGCTGAAATCTGGGTGATTGTGTTGCGTAGATGATTTAATGCGTCTGGAAGGGAGTGAGGGGAGAAAGAAATGAAGAGTTCTGTGTCGTCGGCATAGGGGTGATGGTCAGTAGAGGATGAGGAAATGAGTTTGCTGAGTGGGGAGGTGTAAAGAATGAACAGCAGAGGACCGAGAACAGAACCTTGAGGAACACCGCAGGTGAGGGTGTGCGGATTAGATGAGTGACCAGCGGCATTGACAGTGAAAGAGCGTGATGAAAGATATGATTTTATCCACGATAGGGCAGTGCCAGAGATTCCAAATACAGAGGAAAGGCGTTTGATGAGGATAGAATGGTCTATTGTGTCGAAGTCGGCACAGATGTCTAAGGGGCACGAACAAGAGACTTTTTGATGACCTATCGCCATGACAAGTTTGTTGTATAGCGAGGCAAGGACAGTTTCGGTAGAGTGATGCTTGGTGTAGGCAGATTGATTTGGGTTTAGAAGATTGTTTGAGGTGAGGTAGCCGTTGAGACGAGAGAGGACAACCCGTTCCGAGAGTTTAGATAAGAAAGAGAGATTTGAAATTGGACGGTAGTTGGAGAGGAGTTCTTTGTCAAGGGATGGTTTTTTTAGAAGTGGTTTGACAATAGAGTCTTTGAAAAGTAAAGAAAAAGTACCAGTCGATAGAGAGAGGTTGATGATTTTGGTTACTGTAGGAACGAGGAGGGTTACGCAGTCTTTAAGTAAGGAAGTTGGGATTGGGTCGAGGTCGCATTGTTTGTTTTGAAAGGCTTGAATGAGTGTAGTGATTTCTGCTTCAGTAGCAGGCTCGAATAGGTTGAAAGATGCAGTAGGTGGTAAAGTTGTGTCATTGTGGTCGATTGAGGGGGAGGAGTCAAGGGAGGAGTCAAGGTTTTAAGTTTTGTGAGAATAGAGAGGTCACCTGAATGCTCGTTCCAGGCGACGCCGCGATGATTTGAGAGCCTGAAGGAAAGAATTGAACCATGGATTTTTTGCATGAGTTTCAGGTTTAGTGATGACTGGAGCGTGTTTGTTTAGGAGTTCTGACAAAGTGGAATTGTATGCAGACAGGAGATCGTTATGGTCAGTTGGAGGATTGAGGAGAAGGGAGGAAGATTGAAGGTCAAGTTTGAAAGTAATATGTTGTGGTCAATGGTGTCGAAGGCTGCAGAAATATCAAGGAGGCACAGACAGGAGACTTGTTGATGAGAAATGGCAGAGACTAGTTTATTGTAGAGGGAAGTGATAAGGGTTTCGGTTGAGTGCCGCTTGGTAAAACCAGACTGGTGTGGGTTAAGGAGTGAGTTTGGAGTCAGGTAGTCATTTATCTGAGACAGGACTATGCGTTCAGTTAGTTTAGAGATGAATGACAGGTGGGAGACGGGTCGGTAGTTTGAAAGGATTTCTTTATCAAGTGATGGTTTCTTGAGAAGTGGAGTGACTAAAGAATGTTTGAAGAGGAGGGGGAAATTGCCAGTAGACAAGGAGAGGTTGATTATTTTGGTGATGATGGGAACAAGAATAGATGCGCAGTCTTTCAGTAAGGAGGTAGGTATAGGGTCAAGTTCGCACTGCGTATTTGGAAGAGATTGTAACAGATGCGATATTTCAGTCTCTGACGTTGGTTGGATGACAGATAATGATGATCGAGGTGGGGAGGGTTGACGGTCGTGAGTGGTGGAAGGAGTTTCTGGAGGTGAATCGATGGTGGTTTTTGAGAGCAGTGATTGAAGAGAGAGACGGAGGGTAGTAATTTTGCCAGAGAAGAAGGAACAAAACGACTCAGCTATTGAGGAAGGTGGAAGAGAGTTTGGAAGTGGGCTTGAGGAGTTCCGATGGAGGAGTTGGTTAATAGTTTTCCAGAGAAGGCGAGGATTAGAGGAGCGGGATTGAATTAGTGAGGAGTAAAACCTCTTTTTAGCCGTAGCCAGAAGGTGATGGTATTTATTTGTGGCTGATTTTAGGGTAGATAGAAAAATGAGAGGCTACTACCTGTCATTGCTCTACATTGGTCCGTAGACTCGTAAACTGAAGCTACCTGCCAGCTACGGGTGGAAATCGGTTAATTGGGCTCCATCCACTTCAAGAGAAACAAAGGTGCTCTATAGGTAGCAGAAGATGCGGACTTCGAACATCACTCGAGCCAACGATGTCGCTTGGTGGTGTAGAACTTGTCTGGTAGACCATCGGTCTAGCCTAAGTAATTCTAAAGCCTCTCCTCGCCTGTCGACTGTATAGAACTTTTGCTGGTGTCTGCTGGCTGTGAGCCGCTAGGAGCCATCTTGAACCTGTCATCTAGGGAGTGTAATCCCGGAGCATTTTGCCAATCCCCGGATTACGGGATTAGAAATGAATCAATCCCGGGATCCCGGGATTGACGTTTGCAAGGAAAATTCGTCTTCACTGTAGAATAAATAGAGCCTATAGGCCCCTATATTTAATGCTATAACGCAGTTGTGCATTAAAGACAGTGATTTTTAGAACATTGTGGCTTTGTATTGTTAACTTATTACTTAAAATTAAAAGTTCAATGTCCATGTATTATTAAGAGTTATTTACGATAAAATGATAGCAAGAAACATAAAAGTGTCAATAGTAGAATGTCCTAGCCTTGAGCTTATCTTATAGCATAGAACACCTACCGCCGAAAATGCACGTTCCGCCTCAACTGACGTTTATTTTTCATGAAATCTATTAAATATATTTAACTAAATTAGTTTTTAAACGCTATTCTATATGACTCATCGTCGTAGACGTAGTATAGTAGTAGGTCAAATAACAGTATAATGCAATGCGCCTTGTCTACTTCGACCGCGAATTGAGTTCGAGCAATGACTCATTAGGTAGTGACACTTGGCAGCAACAGGGATGGGTTGATACTTAATTAGTTGATAGTGATACCACGGCCCGAAATCAGGTCGAGAATGCCAGATGACCACGGTCAGGGCGACCGACCGCAACGCCAGGAACCCAGGCAGTAGCAGGCTAGCCTAGCAGCAGCATGGCAGCAGGGTGCACCGCTGCAGCTCCCTGATATTAAGGCAGCAATTAAGGGTGCGTCTGCACTCTGTAGTCTTACTAGGGCCTCTGGTAATTATCTGTCGTATTAGCGTCTATCGCCCAAGGAAGAATTAGACTGTGCATGATGCATCATGTAATTTTAATTTTAAAAAATTCGATTTTTGTAATCCCGGAAATACGGGATTCCATTTTGCCAATCCCGGGATCCCGGGATTTGAAAAGGTTCCGGGATCCCGGGATCCCGGATCCCGGGATTACATTCCCTACTGTCATCCCCTTAAACTATTCCAACTGCAAGGGGCGTTTATCAAGAGCAGAAAAGCTGTTCGATAACTCAAAACCCATAGCAAATTCGTGCAGAAAAACATCGAAACGCTAAATCGATCTAAGTAGCAGCCCGAATGACGAGCGTGGAAAACACCGGTAACATCATGGCCGCCGAAACATGCATTGACATCTTATAAGCTTACAGTTCTATTGCCTCATAGGGCCTAGATGGCGCCGTACTGATAGCCACTCTAGTATCTCGCATATGAAGCAGTACATGTACAATTGTACATGTAATAAGTTGGTCGGATTGAAATTCGCGCAAGGAATTTAGCATGGATCTAGGCTTCAGACTTAAGGCGTAAACGAGAGTCACTGTGAGGCCAAATAAAACTTATGAGATTCTTTCAGTTGGCTGAGAGAGAAGGATTAAGGGGACACAAATATAAGATATTCAAATATAAGATATTCAAATATAAGATATTCAGAAGTCCGAATATAAGATATTCAGATTTAACAGGCCCGGCCTTAGGCACAGGCAAAGCAGGCAGTTGCCTGGGGCGCCAAGGTCTAGGGGGCGCCATTTTGACAAAAAATGTGTCTTAACAGTTTTGTGTTTGTCAATTTTTAGCCATTTTTCAATCATAATAATTATTTTCATTTGAATTATTGATTTAATTGCACCTTTTCAAATTAATTCAATTTCAACACCGCACAAATTTTATTTTAACCATAAAAATTCAATTATTTCACGCCAGTCTATACTCTGCAGTCTGTATCTGTGACCTGACCGTCCGTAAATCTGATGCAGCATAGTTACATCTTTCGACTGAAGTGCCAACAATTGAAGAAATATTGCAGTACTAGATTGTTGCCCGTCCTAAGACGGTAGGCTTAGCGTGCTCGGGCGAGCGATTTAAAATGAACCCGCTGGCCGAATGTTGGACAGCATGGTAATAGACTATCGCGCCCATGGGCGTATTTAGGGGTTTTGCGGGTTAAACATCCCCAAATAAATTGCCTAAAACAATTTACATGCAATTATATGCGAAATACAAAAAACTGAACTTTTTCTACCATTTTCTATGGAAAACCCCTCGAAAACCTTAAAAGTTAACGCCCGATCATCAGCTAGTAGTTCGTTTGTAATAGGCCTATACTAATACTGCAGCTATTTGCTTAAATTGCTTTCAGCCTTATTGTGTTTTGATAAACTGAAACCTGTTGGAGAAAAACTACACGCAGAAAGAAATTTCTGATTACTTCAACAATTAATTTTTGTAATAAATATTTTTTTTCTGTAATTCGAAATTTTCGGTAATTGAAAGTGTTTTGCTTTTTACCATTCCCAAAAATTCACATCCAGGGTTGAGTATGGGGCCGTCCATAAATGACGTCACGCACCTAGGGGTCGGGGGGTCGGAAATGTGTGTGTATGTGTGACATGTGGGTCTGAGAAGTGTGACGTCACACCAGGTCTATGTTATAAAATTTAACAATTAACAACAATTTAATTTTAATAATAACAGCACTAATTTTGAGGATTAAATTGTCAGTATTTTTTTAATTATTTGAATGTATACGGGCACCATTATTAATAACTTTCTAATTATTTCAATATTTAGTCACCGTTAGATTTTAAAATATTCATGCTTTCCCTATTTGTTCCATAAAGGAGCATTTTGCTTCGCCATGGAAATTTGGTTTTAGTGGGGGGTCAGAGTTTTGTGACGTCGTTTTCAGGCGGAGTGTTACTTTTTGTGACGAAGTGTGACGAGGGGGAGGGGGTTATAAATCGGCCAAAATTGCGTGACGTCATTTATGGACGGTCCCTATACTAATAATAAAAAATTAATCAGTTGAGCGTAATGTTCTGGCTGGTTCATCATTGGGTTGTGACGTGGGGTGGACCGTGGCGTGTGGATCAGAGGGCGCCAAATGTATGTTTTGCCTGGGGCGCCATTTGGGCTAGGGCCGGCCTGATTCAGAAAGTCCGAAGGCGCTATTAAGCAAAGATTTTTAGTAGCAGAGTGATAAATGCCTGGAACGAGCTGAGTGAAGAGGCAGTTTCAGTGGAGACACTCAACAATTTCAAGAACAAGCTTGGGCAGATTGGATATTAATTCATGTATTAATGGTGGTTCTCACACAGATTTTTAGTCTTCTGAACCACTTTAAGCCTTGTTATGTTATGTTATGTTAGATCGTAGAAGCGTTACAGGGTCTTTTCGTGCCGCACGATGGTTTATTTGGCGGTTGGTTAGCGACACTGTGTCATAACAAAGATGATTTCTCCAGGCTTGGGACTGGCACTACCACAGGTAGTGGTGGAGTTGTTATTTTGGTAACGTGCTTCATGGTATGATTGCAGTGTTCGAGCATGCTGTGCGGACTCTGTGCACGACCCGGATGTTCGTGTTCTATCAGGATTTGCCAGCAGTTGACTGACACTATAGAGTATAGACAGACCCCAGTATCTATATGATGATAGTTATTGTAGCGCACCAGTTTGTAACTAGCTAAATCACGCATTTCATGACATCATAAAGGTATTAGCAAATAATTATAAAGACGACGCTGCTGTTCTTTACTCCAGTATGTATTCTCAATCGTGTATGCTACAGTTATCTACAGTTCTACACTATACCATTCATCACAACATCCTACTCCAAATCGCTCCATAGCAATCTCTTTGGAACAAACTCCCGCCAGTATTACGACAAATATCTGATCCATCCTATGAACTCAAGAAACCTCACCTCTTGCTATCTCTCCAAAGGTGAAAACTCTGCTTTTTCACAAATCCTATCCCGAGTTCAGTTTATCCTCATATTCCCCTCACCTCCCTCGTCGTTTCAACTCTAAGCATCATCCACCTTAGTCTGCATGTGTGACCCTCAGACCTTCTGCCTATGATTCTGTTTTGATTAAGCGCGGGCGCCTGTGAATAAGCTGGTTCCTGCGACTTCGCTCTTTGGGCGCTTTCTTTGTTGAAATTTCGAGATTGTGATTACGACTCATGCGCTACAATAACTATCATTATATATATATATCATTATATATATATATATATATATATATATATATATATATATATATAGTGTCCGTTAACTGCTGGCCAATCCCGATACACTGTTCAGTAGAAATTTGATTGGGGTAAACTGTGGTGCTCTCTCCAGAACCATGTGATTCGTTCGTTGTTGTCTCCAATAGTGATAATGAGGACACGCGTTGCGTTCCATTGGGAACATGTGAACTTAAAAAGTTTGCTTTGTAGAAACAACACATCATCTCTTACTGTGGTCTAAGTAGGCTTTTGTATGCCTCGCACCACTGGGAAATGTTTGACCAATGCCCGCACCCCCTACAAAAGTATTGTGACATTTTAAGACGCATAGCCTACATGAAATTGTTGCTTTTGAACCACATACTGAACCGCATACAATGCATACAGTGACATACACTGCTGCCATACGCATATACAATACTGTGTGTGGACAAATTGAATTAAACTAAGTTAAAAGAAAATAAGCAGAACTAAATCTATTCTAAGATTTTAATTCTAACTGCTATACTCTAGCTAAATGCGGGCACACTGCAAGATGCCGGTTACATCACGATACAAATACTGCTCACAGTGCTCAGTAAGTAAAGTTAGTTAACTAAACACTACATTGACTAAAATTATTAAATTAATATCAAATTTTATTATTTATATTATTATGCTGACATGAATTTGAGCTAACCTTCAACTGGAAAAAAGTTTTAAACAAGTTAATTTCGTGACATTTATCTAAACATGACAGATTTTATATTACCGGAGATGACCTACTATTGTCGCCGATACTGAAACACCTAACACCCTACTACCGAAACTTGTGCTTAAAAGTCTTAGGCTAGCCTTACAGGCTTATAGTTGTAACGTTATGGACGTATTGACCCCGCCCGTAATTGGGTCCAGTTTGAGTCCTTGGTCCCCCCGGTCCCCCCCGGGGACCGGTCCCCCCGGTCCCCCCGGTCCCCCCGGGACCGGTCCCCCCGGTCCCCCCCGGGACCGCCAGTTGTGTATAAATACGGCTGCTTAAGACAGTCAGAGTGCATTCCGTCAGAGTTCAGCTCAGTGTGTTAGTTGATTGATTCTTTCTGAGCAGTTGTAGTCAGACATTCGAAGTCAGTCGTTCTTCAGTGCAGTTGTTTTCGTTGATATTAACGTTGAATAATACAAGTGATTTCATTGACTTGACTCTTGTCGTCTTCTTCATCTGATCAACGTTCGGTGGTCGCTAGCATCGCTAAGACCTCTGCCTGACCGGAGAGGCCGATCCTGGCCGACATTGAGGACTGGGGGATTTCTGAAACGGCATCCTGGTAAGAAGCGAGAGAAATCCGCCCGACGACGGTGGGGTTGATCCTGCCTACACGAGAAGAGGCAGCCCCAAGAATTCTAGACTGGTACCCGCGAAGTGGGGTGTTAGACGATCGCAGAACGCTGAATGCCGATGGGAGACGAGGAAGACACACGCATCTACCAGCTGGTCGACTTTGACGTCCTGCAGCCAAGAAGCTCCACGCCCGCCGAGAGAAGACGACCGATGGAGATCAAGCCGGACCGGAACAGCCTGCCAGACGACTTTGGCTTCGAGGAGCAGAGGCCGAAGGAACCGATTGACCGAAGGAGATCTACAGAACCTGTCAGCCGGGAAGTGAAGGACGAGTCAGGGATTCTTCCAGGGCTTCTCGAGGGTGTCGGCGGCCTGCTGAAGAGCCGGCCGATGCAGATGAAACCCGGGCGTTTCGATGGGACAGGCTCGCTTGAATCATTCCTATC